>OZ010791.1:333954093-334554093 GCA_963932465.1 Maratus speciosus
AATGTTTTAAGCATATTTCAGTGAAATTTTGTCAGAAAGCTTTCCATATTATTCACTATGTTCTGAATTAGAATCTAAGCTCTATGTGATAATATAACCCTTTTATAGGTACTCGAATATAAAAGAAAGGCAATTTTTAATTTAAAAAAAATATTTTTTTTTTCACATATTCTGAAATATTTCAGTTAATTTTGAAGATATTGTAAAACTCCTAGTTCAGTGCGCAGGTAAGCGTAATAGTATGCAGTACAAAGGAAATTGAAATATAATTATTCGCATTGAGTGTCGGCTGTGAGGCGTAAGTATGAAATTTTGCTTAAAAAATGGCAAAAAAAAACCAATTATTTAAAATGTTATGAAGATATTGTTAGAATTTTATGTTTTTTTCATCATTCGGTGTTACAATTTAACTAAAAATATGTGTATTTATTCAATATTTAACTTTTTTTAAGCGCTCGGAATACTAATAATAATAAAAAAAAAACTTTTAAGAAAAGCAAACCTTAAGAAAAGCAATTTTCCGTAATTAATGCAACAGTGCATGGAAAAGAAACTAAACTTTTTCTATTGTAACATAGATAATGTTAAATGAAATCCCCCGAGTGTCCCTGTGGTGACTAAACTAATTCCAGTATCATTAATACTAGCAGCATTATAATATAAATAATTTTTAACATAATAAGTTCATTTTCATGATCGTAAACATTTATATTACATAATGTTAAACAAAATTCTCGAGTTTCCGTGTATTACTAAACTAATTCAAATATCATTAGTACTAGTTATATTATTATATAAATATTTTTAACATAATAAATTCATGTTCATGCTTGTAACCGTTTAAATTGCATAATGTTAAACAAAATCCTCGAGTATCCGTGTATAACTAAATTAATTCAAATGTCATTAGTACTAGTTTCATAATTATATAAACAATTTTTAACATAATAAATTCATGTTAATGATTGTACGCATTTATATTGCGGAATGTTAGATAAAATCCTCGAGTATACTTGTATCACTAAACGAATTCAAATATCTGTAGTAATAGTTACGTAATTATATAAGTAATTTTTAATATAATAAATTCATGTTCATTTGTAAACATTTAATTACATAGTGTTAAATAAAATCCTCGAATATCTGTATATCGATAAACTAGTCAAATATCATTTGTACTAGTTGAATAATTATATAAATAATTTTTAACATAATGAATACATGCTCATGCTTGTAACATATAAGTTTGGAGAGTTAATCAAATACAGGTTTGCTCTTTATGATTATTGAGAATGACTCTTGAAACAACACTCCATGATTTTAGATTGCATTAAAAATATTTTAAAATCTTAACCCACATTGTACTGGTTTCTGAGTACACACACACTATGAGTGCATTTGTATATATCACCAAACTTTTTTTTTCCATACAAGGTGTGCCTTCTTATCGTTGACCAATAAGCTAATTCCTAAAGTGTTAATTTTTGATGCATAATTTTAACTGCAAAAATGTTTCAAGAATAAAATCCATTTAATATTATTTTATCCAGTATTATATTTATCCATTAATATTATTATTATTATTTTTTTTTTTTACAAAATTTCAATTTTTATATGGTACTTGGGTTCTAAAAATTATAATTAGAAAAACCGTCCAGGTTCCGTGACAAATAAAACATTGAAAATTCGATTTTGATAATTAAATTAAATCAATATTGAATTATACAATTCAATTCGGTAAATTTTTGCGATACAACGCCAAAACTTACCGAGCTGATACTTTGAATTTCTCAGCGTTTTTGTATTTTTAGCGCCAGGACAACTTTAATATTGTGTCACCAAATTTCTCCCCTATACAGGGTGCCACTCTCAACGGTGTCCAATATCTAACTTTTAAACCGTTAGCCATAGACACATAGATCCAATTACAAAACCTTGAATTAACACAGATGAGTTGCGCCATGCTTCAAGGGATCTTACACAAAGTGCTTAAAGTAAAACAAAGAAGGATTTAACAAAGAAGGATTAACAAAGAAGGTGCTTAAAGAAGGATTTAATTCGCGTGTACACTTCTGCATTACAGCCGAAGGGAGTCACTTCGAGCAAATTTAAAGATAACTAATTTTTATTAATTAAGTTTTAGATTAGATATTCTAATAACATTTTAAAATATGCATAATTTTGTAATGAATTGTGACTTCATCATCTCATTTAAAAAAAACTATGTTATTTTTAACTCATGATTTTAGTACAAGTTGTATATTTTTCTTTAATATGTCGAAATGAAAACAGATTTCAAATTTATATTGTAATGTTAATTTTATTCTCATCTTTTATTATTATTATTATTATCTTTATATCTGACGGTTAATTATATTCTAGTAAATTAGTGAATGACTAGAATAGAATGACTCCTATTTCGCAGCAAAAAACATGCATCAACTTTAAACAGCTATTACTCGGTCAGTTTTATTCGTAGAAGAATGGGACTTTTTTGTATTACTTCTGTGTGTAATAGGGTATTTTTACTAAATATAACGTATTGGATCGGGGGACCATATTAAATTGTAAATTTCTTAATTTAAAAAAAATGTTTTTAATGAGCCAGACATCTTTTTAAATACTTCTTTACCTAATCTAAAACATTTTTGTAATTGGAACTATATGTCTCTGCCTAACATTTTAGGAATTAGCCATTGGATACCGTTGATAGTGGACACCCTGTATAATTAGATTCTTAATAATGATTATATATATATATATATATATATCTTGTTAATAAAAATTACTTAAATGTGTATATATTTTTCAAATACATTTAAAAATTGTTAACATTATTAAATTAAAAATATTTAAATAATGCGCATAAAAAATTACTCTTATATAAACGTGGATAATAAAACTTTTCTTTATTATTAATTAAAAGTTAATATTTTAATTACTCACACTTGTTGAATAGATTTTTAAGGGTAGTTATATTCAGTTGAAAAATAATTTGCAGATAATTAACAAAAATTTTTAATAGATCATTTCATAGAATTTTTTCATATTATTATATTTTAAATTAAACGAAATATGCAATTATCGTTTATTAAATTAAAAAAAATAATATTATCATGTCTTGATTTGTAACAAGTTGTTTACTTTTAATAGCACACACAATTCAGAATTAAAAAGAAAAATTTGATCGTCCATTTTCTTAAACTATTTTTCACGAATATCGTTCCTGAATGTAAAAAAAAAAATGTTTCAGTGGAAGTGGATCAGTTCATTACTGATTTACTTAATTTTCATCATACTTTCCAGTTTCGCGATCTTTTATCAAATTTATATACAGTTGAACTCGCTTATAGAGAGCCCCGATTTAACGAGGAAATCATAAATACTTGTTTGGTACAATGTTAAGTCTATAAGAGCATAACTCGCTTTTAACGAGCAAACCCCGGTTATAGCGAGCAATATTTTTGTGATCCAAAAAATTTCTATTGACTTCCGCCTCTCCAGCTCAGATAACATTTCTTGGAAAAATTCCTTTAACATTCCGAAATTAACAAAAATTGAGTGTGCAGAAAAACTTTAAACTTTTTTCGAAGCCAGGGGTTCAAATGACGATTGTTTTTGGGCCAAGAGTCCTCTTCGAAGAACAATAACACAAGAAAGAGACAATAAGACAGTTCAAAGCAAATTAACCAACTTCTTTTGTACTGTACAGAAATAAAAAATAAATAAAGTTTGTATAATAAAGTAAGTATGCATGAATTTGTGTAATTTTTTACGAACACCCTGTTATAACGAGCAAATATCACGGTCCCTTTGCGCTCGCTATAACCGAGTTCAACTGTATATATATATATATATATATAACCATTAATTAAACATAACCTACCACCATCAAAAACGTAATATTATGAATTAAAGCTGTAAGTATAAAAAAAAGCCAAATAAATTATTATAAGAATTATTATGGAAGAAAAAAGAAGGTGGACACCAACAAATAATGGAAAAGCTTACATATTGAATTACGTTTTCAAGGGCACAGAATTCAATGATATAAGCAATATGGTTGTTTTCTGTGAGAAGAATAAGCTAAAGCTAAAAATTATCCTTCTCTGTGCCCGAACAACTATTATAATCAAGCGAATAAATTAAAAATGAAAACAGAATAGAAACAAATAATATGAAATGGAAAAATCAATAAAACCTGTTTAAATATTTATAGGATATAAAATAGAAATAATACACAACATACCGATTAATATTTCAGTATTTTTCAATATATCCACACGCACATGGCTACCAAAATATTGTAAAGATTAAGGTGAATAAAACAGTTAAGAAATCACAGTAATAGATACCAAAGGATGCAGTTAATACATTTTGAAATACCATGATAAAAACAATTAATATAATATAAAATAAAATAAAGTAATTACATTATTTAAAATAACTAAAATGCTCTATTAAATTAATTAATTACTATTAAACAATATCGTCAAAATTTAGCTAAAACAAAAAAATACCTGGTGTAGGAAATTATAACTGAATAGGAGCTATAAAAGACAAAATTTATAACTTAACGTCAATAGACAAATTTTGGTGCTGCCATCTAGTAATAGTTTTATTATTCAAATGTCACAAGATAAACAATTGAAAGCCTTTGAATGTAAAAAGTCTAATTAACAGCAAAACCAAACAAATCCTTATATATAGATAATTATAAACCTAATATAAACCACACTATATATATTTTTAAAAACTATTGTTAATAAAATTTTTTAAAAAAGGATTCAAAATATTCTATTATCTTACTCATTAAAACTACACTAAGAATTTGAATAATTCTATAACATATATATATATATATATAACCATTATATAATATTACAATTCTCATCTTTTTTTTATTATTATTAAAACATAAAAATTAATAAATTGGGTATCAATACATTACACTGACATTATACATAATAAAGCGGGATCAATATTTTTAATTTAACGATTCATTAAAGAATTGTTTCGACTATAATGAACCAATATCGTAATCACCAATATATGAAGTATTAAAAAATTAAAACTTTCAAAATTGGCGAACGGAAAATCATTAGGAAGGCGAAATCTTTTAAATAACCAGAAAATAATTAAATATATGTAAGGAATCATAATTTTTTTTGAAATATATAGTAAAACAAATTGTAACTAAAACAATTTAACCAATGAAATAATGAATCAATGTCAGCATCAACGAAACCTTTTGGACTAAATGTATGTTCTCAAAATTTAAAAACATTAATTCAAAAAAGAAAAATCACAAATGATCTCAAAACATGAGAATAATAAACGAATAAAATTGGAACTAATGATTCAGAGCTCGTTGTCAAGGGCAATATTACGAAATCATTAGTAAAATGCGGTTAATTTCTGAGTAAGAAATAATAAGCTGTTAGCTTAAAAACTTATCTCTTGACAAGATTTCAAACATTATAAATTTTAAATTTGGAACCACAAATTATTAAATGAAGTAATTATAAATGAAGATTTAAGCCAAGATACAAACATTTATTATATATATATATATATATTCTTCATTGCTTTTTAAATTTTCACATTTATTTACATAATACAAGGCTAAATTTTACTATCTCATCTTTTTAAATGTTATTTATATTCTGATTTTTTTTATATTATAATTTTTTGTCTTTAAAACATTAATTTAATCAATTGCCCTTTTATTTATTTTTATATAATTCTTTATTTCTTTCTTTATTTATTTGTATTAATTTATTCCTTTTCTTTATTTTATTTTGTATTCACTCAGTACTTATTAAGTTTATTCCTATTTTTTCATTCTAGTTTAACTAAAAGTTAATCTAAGTATTTTCTTGATTTCTTCAATCATTTTCATTCCTTTTATTTATTATTTATTTTTTTGTTTTTGGACTTAAGATGGCAATTCTAAACATTATTCTTATTAATCCAGTTCCAATTTATTAATCCAGATCCAATCTATTTTTTGTAATGTTTGCGTTATAAGGAGCTAAATTTTGTCATTTTAGGCTTAATGCCGACAAAATTGGATGAAATAACGCATTTTCTATGAATGAACTCACAAGCTCCTCTGATGATTCTGTGAGTCATTCATAGTTTCTTATTTTACATACTGGTTTCATATCTTCATTTCTAAATCATCTTTAGAACTTTATCAATTTCTTCATATATTTGTGATTTCAAATTTATTATATATATATATATATATATATATATATATATAGATATAGATATAAAACCATAATATATATATATATAATAAATCGTCATCGATTTCCAATAATTAAAATTAAATTTATAATTTAGCAAATACTCATAACACAGACATTTTACAGAATAAAGAAGGAACATGTAACCAGTAATACAGAATTTTATTAAATGCAACTAATTCACTAGCATATTGCTGGCAATATATCTATGTGAAACATATGAAAAAAAAAAACCCAATTTTCATAAAGTCTTATTAAAGACAATAGATAATAAATCCAACTAAATAATGTTGAACCAGAAAAAGCCGTAACATAAACATATAAAAGATAAAATGGATGAATGAAGCCGGAAGCTTATAAGGTATTTCACTTGATCACGGGTACATAAAATACATTTATAAGCAAAAAACATAGTCGATTTCTGTAACAGAATTCAGCAATAAGCAAATATTGAATTCCACTACGTACCCAATCGACTAATCACCAGAGAATATTAAACAACCATGTAAAATATTAAACAATGTGATGTCCACAACTGTGAAAACAATTAAAAAATGAAACAAATTAAATCATAGACAAACCCAGCACGAGGACAGCCAAGACATATTAACATTGACACAAACAGATAACGTACTTTGGCTTAAAATCCCGCTTTAATACTGCCACAGTTAAAAGCTAATGCTACGGTTGCCGCAACAGATAGTCCATATAATAATTATCAGTGACCCGGAGTCGAACAATTTTTGATGCTCCAGCTCCAGCTCCGCTCCTAGAGAAAATACTGTGGCTCCAGCTCCGGCTCCAACTCGGCTCCGACTTCGCGCTTTTGAGTTGCAGATTTTAATTTACACGTTTAATTTTTTGCTCACAAATACTTTCTACCTTCATTAAAGATCTGACAAAATGCATTTTTCTTCTCATCAAACTTCAAATGCTTGTTCAGAAAGTATGACATCTTTTAGCTTTTGCTTTTAAAATAGAAAGTTTGGTGGAATTTTAAACACAAAAATCTTAAATTTCTTCTACACTTTTCGAACAGCCAAAATTGTACAACTACACATGCAAACAACAGGCGGCCATATTTGTTTTCGAATAGTGTTGTCACTTAGTTCAAGTAGAAAGTAGAAGTAAAGTAGTGTTACCATGTTTCGAGAAGGTTTTCTTCTCTAATAATAATAATAAAAACCTAAAAAATGATATAATTAAAATACTGAATAATGATGTACAGTAGAAGATCTTTATAACGCAAACCTAAAAACGCAAGGTTGTGCGTTATATAGAATTTTGCATTATATGGATCACATTTCACACATCATTAAATTTACCTTATAAACCTAAAAAAAATCAAAAATTGAAACCGGACAAATTTAAAAGGGACGATCATATAAATCTCAAACATACAAAAATACATTAGAGTATCTTTATACTGCACTTCTTGTCACCAGGAATTATCCAAATTATAAATTTTTGCATTATATGATCATTTTATATTGTTTATTTTATAAACATGGTCCAACTATACCTTGACCCAATCATTCATTATATTACTCATTTCCAAAAATATAATATTTATTGTAATAATAGCAATTTTTTTTCATGAAAAAGTTTTGAATTAAGGAGATAAAGTTGAATTAATGTATCAAATGTAGTTTTCTAGAGAGTAGCAATTTTTACGATGTGGGATTTCAGGTGCTTCTTACCTGCAAAATTCATTGTTTACATCTGAGAAGTTGTGCGTTATATGGAGAATTGCATTATATAGAATCGCGTTATAAAGATCTTCTACTGTAATTAAAATATTTTAAGCCTAGAAATTTAAAAGACTGAAAAAAAAAAAGATTTAAAAGAATATTAAAAACTAAAGGAGCCCTGGAGCTGGGGAAAATTTAGAGCTCCAGCTCCGGCTAGGGCTCCAGGGAAAACACAGCTCCGGAGCGCTCCGGCTCCGGGCTCCAGCTCCAGCTCCGGGTCCCTGATAATTATTATTACAATCGATAATAATGATCCTGTAATAAATTACAAGAAGTTGTTTAAAATTAAACAATTAATAATTAATAGATAATAACAAATATAAGATTAATTTAAGAGACCAAGGCAACCAAATAATATTAGTACAAAATAAATAATTATTTAAAGCCGCCAACTTACGGAAATTATAAGAAGTAATATTTAAGAAAGACAATAAATGATAAAGTAACTGACTAAAATAGTGTTTAGTGCTGCCATCTAGGATAGAAAACCAAATATAACATTAGATTAAATGTATTTAAAATTAAATATGTCATTTAGACTGCAGATAAATATCATTCCATAATATGCAACTTAATATTGATAATTATCAAATATCATTTTAATATAATGTGTACCGCAACAGATAGTCCATATAATAATAATTACTACATACAATAATAATGATCCTGTTATAAATTACAAGAAGTGTTTAAAATTAAACAATTAATAATTAATAGATAATAATCATTAAAAGTGTAATTTAAGAGTCCAAGGCAACCTAATAATAATAGAACAAAATAAACAATTATTTAATGCTACCGTCTTGCTGGAAATATAAGAAAATATATTTAAGAAAGACAATATATAATTAAGTACATGACTAAAATAGTGTATAGTGCTGCCATCTAGTACAGAAAATCGAATATAACTGTAGATAAAATGTATTTTAAACCAAATATGTCATTAAGACTGCAGATAAATATTATTCTAAAATATGCAACATAATATTGACAATTATCAATTAATATCTTAATATAATGTGCGAAAAATGGTTAAAATTAAAATTATTTTTTAATTTTTACATTTAAATTTAAGTAAAACAATAATTTCGAATAAGTAATTTTATTAATAATATACAAATTGTTTAAAATAATCACTTAATAAATATTAATGTATCAATACAAATATGGGGGGATGGTGATATACCAATAAAATATACAACATTGCTATAAACTATAAATACATGTATCATAAACTGTTAAAGCGTATTACCATTACAAGGCATAATACGTATAAATGAAATAAATCAAAAGAGTAAATTAAAATGATGCAAATTAAATTAATTTAAAGATTGTTATACAGAGTTTAAAATTAAACAATTAATAATTAAGAGATAATAACTAATAAAAGAGAAAAAAAGAGTCCACAGCAAACTTATAATATTAGAACATAATAAATTATTTAATTCTGCCGTCTAGCTTAATTATAAGAATTAAATTAAATAATCTATATATTATAAATTACAAGACTAAAATTAGATGAAATAGTGTTGAGTGCATCCCTCATTTACATTATACCATACATAACAGTAGAAAATGCAATTATTTATTTATTTATTTCATTTTATTTTTATATTGTAAATATTTAAACCTAAAATGTCACTGAGATTGCATAAATATATCATTCTAAAACAGTGCATATAAATATTGATAATAATCAATTAACATTATAATACAATGTGTATTTAAAATTAAGTGAATTAATAATAATACCAAATAAGTAAATTTATAAATAACATAAAAGTATGTTTATATTAATCACTTAATAAAATTAATGTATTACTAATGGGGGGGGGGGGCAGGGTAATATACCAACATAATAGAACATCTCTACAAATATATATATATATATATATATATATTTGCCAGAACACCTCTCGCAAGACAACATATCAACACAAAAAAGAATACGAAAATTTAACAATTTAAAAATATTAAATATTCAAAAATAAGTTTTTACTAAAATTTTTCAAAAAAAAAAAAAAAAAAGAATCGAGATAGTTTTTTTTTTTTTTTTTTTTTTTTTTTTTGTCAGGGGACTTTGCCTCTCTAAACACCCCATTTGATATAAGTTAAATGCATAAACACATGAACTTTAAACGAGAAAAACAAAATATAAATTGACTTCACGGGGGGGTTCAGGGGAATCAATCACCTAGATGAAAATTCTTGGCCTTTTTTCTCCCTTTCTCTTAGCGCTTAATTATTTTAGGTCAATAGAGAAGAATCAATTTTACTATGTTTTATTTTCAAAATTATCAAAGAAAAGAGAATTCACTTAATTAAATTTCAAAATCCAGGAAGGTGAATTGGAAATACCTTCTTTATCTTTAAGAAAATAATGAATCAGAAACCTTAGAAACAAATAACGCTTATGAAATTAACAGAATTGTCTCTTCACCAATTTCTACGGTTTTGGTACTGTTTTTTTTAATGCATTTTTCCCTGAAAATGATTAAAAATCAGCCACTTTATTATGTAAGCATAAAATTGTCAAGTAAAGGAGAAAAAAGGCAGAGTATCTTATTCCCTAATAATTGTTAGAATCCTCAGAAAAATATTTTCTGATTTCGATTCAGAAATTTGTCTTTTTTTTTTTTTTTTTTTTTGGCCAAAATTTGTTTTTGCATCTCACATAATAATAATATTTATATATCCTGGAAGTCAAAGTTGAATGAAATTTTCCCAACAAACCATCTACCAAAAATATCTTACGTAGAATAAGGTCTATGAAGTATATCTTACCATAAAAATTGAATTTTCTTTTCTTTTTTTCTGTAACTTTTTTCAAATGAATGATTCGCTAGGTTTTAGTGTTTGAATTGTTCTTCTGATTTGGATTTATTTTTGCTTTTAAATGACAGGACAACGACTTCTTCCACTTGTCGAAAAGAATGTTTTCATTTTGAATGCAGATGGATGATTAGAAATAAAATAAAGAACAATAAATAAATAAATAGACAATACCTGCATCATTCTTTAAAAAATAAAAGTATCGTATATGCTTATGTTTTTATATTAAATAATAGAAAAAAAAGACATCGAACAGGAAATAGTATCTTCGTATTTTCCTGAAACGATTTATTTATTTAATTTTTTGTCTCTTTTCTTAAAAACCTTTTTTTTTCTTTTTTTCTTTTTATGTTTCTGAACACAGTCTGTTTTTTGGAAACGCAAATAAAAAGCATAAAAACCCCATTAAGATTATTTTTACCTCTGTTAAAAATATATAATAGAAGTCCGAAAACAATTAAGTAAAGAATAAAAATTCATGGTTTTATTTATCTTTTCTTAATTTTGCCATGAAATGGATAAAAAAAGCTCTTTTTTTTAAAATATATGTTCGCAAGGCATAGGCATTGAAGCATATTAATAAAAAACTAAACGAAAGTATGCTTACTTCCGGGGTTATTTTAAGTCAAATAAACATATTTTGAACCAGAAAATTTATTTAATAAAATTTGTGCTTTTTGTGTGGGTCCTATTTGATTCTATTTATTAAGAAAAATTTCTGATTCTAAATATGTTTATTCTACTTGAAAAATAAATTAAAGTTCGACAGCTATGAATCATACAATATTTTAATCGAACAATTAATAATTCTCCTATTTTTTTTCAATCCAATTAAAAGTATCATAGTTTTGATAGCATTAACAAGATGCTTAAATTATCGTTCTAGAAAATTTGCGCATTTCACAGAACACACACACACACGCACAAAAAGAGAACAATTTTTAATTAATGTAACATAATTATTCATGTTTGCAATAAATAAATAAATAATGGCATTTATATATCCCTTTCATTATTATTTCAAAAATATAAAATTTTATATATTAGTAAATAAATATTAAAATAATTTCTAGTTAAAAAAAAAAAAACCCGAAATCTCAGTTTTGAGTAGAAGATTTTGCACTGCATTCTAAAAGGATTGTAATTAATACTGCGGAAATATTTACAGTATTGATCTGGAAAGAGTATATTAGACAATATTAATCCAAAATTCAATCAGTGACTTAAAATTAGTACATGAAATGTCGTTTTAGACCAGAGTATAGTAGGTGCTTTAAAAAAGGGATTGACCGAAGCAGCAATTTTGCCGAATACCGAAGCTTCGGTCGAAGTGTATACCGAAGCATCGGTATTCGGCAACCGAATACTTGAAACTTTTTAACACGCATTTTTGCATATATTAGCTGTTTTAATAAGCTTTAATTGATATTAAATTCTCAATAATTTAATTGTTACATTTTTATTCTTAAATCTAACACACACAAAAAAAAAATTATGACTTCTTTCCACTCACAAATTCATTAACCCATCACTTATTTTTTATTATTTTATCACTAGTCAATACTCAAAAATAACCTATGAAAGTATTAAACTATACAGGGTATTATTAAGGATAAGGATTGTCAGAAAAACAAAATTTCATTCAAATACAAAGAAACAATGTTGTCATTAAGCTGATTTACTGATTGTCTAAGTCTAACATATTGAATAGGAATGTTCTCAAAATACAAATCAATTTGTACATTTAACTATTTTCTGTCAAATTATTGATAGAATATTTCTATTTTGATTAATATTTTAACATTGTGGCGATGAAGAAAAGAAATTTGAGCTATTTTGATATAATGGTGGTTATAAAAGCTATAGGATAGGCATAGTGGTATACTTATTTGATGTGTGTATTTTCTTTAGTATGCACCTTAGATTTACAGAGATGAACTCTGATATACTTATTTGATGTGTATATTAAAGAAAATACACATTAAATAAATTTAAATAAACTAATGTAGAAGTAAATAAAATTAAATGATAAGGGAAAGATGCGCATCTTCCTTACTGTTTTTTTTTCTCTGTTGTAGACAGTTGTTTTGATTTCATACCTATGTAGACTATTTTAGGAAGGAAAAAAGTTTTTTTTTAATTAAAAATGGCCTTAGACTTGGTTTTTGTAGTGCAGCTGAACTCATACACATAATATTGAAACTCATTGTTTAGCCTATTCTTCTGCTAAGAAAAAGAGAATTCTTCTACTTCTAAGAAAATACGTATTTGCAATTATTTGACCGAATACTTAAAAGTATTCGGTCGAAGCCGAATATTCGGTTTACATGCCGAACCACCGAATACCGAATCAACTATTCGGTATTCGGTTTATCCCTAGTTTAAAACACTAACATCTCGAAAAGCAAAATCGCATTTTTACTTTTTTTCTTTCTTAGCTTAAAAAAATATTGTACCGCTTTTAGGACATAACAGCACAAATCGCAGATAAATGCGATAATTATATCAAAGGTTATAACACATTTAACGTTGTACACCATGTGACTATTTTAGACTTCTAGAATTGAAATATTTTATAAGATTTCTCATATTTAATTTCATATATATAAATGTCTATGAAAGATAAAGCCTACAACAATTTTTATAATGTTTTTCAGTTATATATTCTTGAAATAAAAAAAAAATATTAATAATAAATTTTAATTGCTTAACCTTGCAGCGATTGCGCTATCACCACTTTTACGGCAAACATTTCTGAAAGTTTTGTTTTCACAGATGGCACCAAAATTAAGCTTCATTTTTTACTACTGATGTGTGTGTATAACTGCTCTTCTCACATGTGTCTTATTACTATTGTAAAATATCTTGCATTTTCTATGCATAACTACTCCCCCCCCCCCCCTTAAAAAAAGTGCCTGCACGTACAAAAATAAATTAATCTGCTCTCTGAAAGTTAAAATAATTTCCACTTACAAACAACCAAGTAGATAAAAAGTAAGTACTTATTCTGCATCTTATAAAAAGTTAAATGTATTTATAATAATTTTGAGTATTAATATTTCCTCAAAAAAAAAAAAAAAAAGGTTCCCCCCCCCCCCTCCCAAAAAAAAAAGAAAAAAAAATATTCAAAAATGTTAGTTTTTATTTCGTTTCTTTGTGTTATTATTAATATGATTATTATTTTGCGCTTCATTGAGATGTACACTAAATATTCGTAAGAATGTGCAATACTTAAGTAAGTATACTTTGAGTATTCGGCCGAATGAAATACCCGACAAAAGTGTCCAATATTCGTCTCGTCTAAATCAGTCTTATGTTTTAACACAGGACTGGGTGATGTAAAGGTAAGGGATTCCGAGCCATTTGACTGGGGAAAATAGAGGCCATTCTGGGGTGAAAATCATGTAAAAAGTTTTTTCTTCGTTTTCTGTTCGAAAGTGGATTTACGTACCGCAAAAACCTGGGTTTAATCTTCAATTGATTCGCCGAGTAGCTTCGTT
Organism: Maratus speciosus; assembly: GCA_963932465.1. Lineage (NCBI taxonomy): Eukaryota > Metazoa > Arthropoda > Arachnida > Araneae > Salticidae > Maratus > Maratus speciosus. Next base: position 333,968,431 of record OZ010791.1, read on the forward strand.
TTCTTTTTCTTTTCTTTTTTGTTAACTTCTGCGTATTTTTTTTTCTTTTTTACAACGTCACGAATTTAAAGGACAAAAAAGGAGCAATATTAATAATTATTCTAAACATTTTCTTAAATATTATTCTTAATTTCTGAGAAATAGAATTCTGTAAAATAATGTTTCCATATTTTATTTCTTTATTATTTTTTTAATATCATATTTTAATAAAATTTTAAAAAATATAAACTCTTTTAAACTAGAATTTGAGGACAAGTATCTGAAAATGATTCATAATCCTCAAAATTGCAATGTATCAGATTGTAATAACTATTGTTTGTGTTTTTATGTAAATTCTTTTTAGGCTAAAATATTATTAAAATCATCTAAAGCATTTGTTGATGAATCATAAGGTAGTATTGAAATAAACGAACAAAAAAATGTTTGTCCATTTAAAATTACTAATATTTTATTGTTATACCATTGTTATAATAGAATAATTGAATTCTTTGAAGGTTTTTTGTATATATATATATATATATATAATTATCTTTCAATGGCATTATTGTACAGACAGTTTATATATATATACCTGCATAAAGCAGTTAAAGGAAGTGAAAACTTGCCAATACGAACATTTTTATAATGAGATATTGTTCTGAATAGGAATGAAAATTAAACTGTTTTCATGACTTTTATTTTCAAACTTTTCTAATTAAAAAGTAAACAACATTTAAATAAAGACAATATTGCTAAAATGAAAGAAACTGGAGCAGTGTGAATGTAAAATTGTATTCCGCATATTATAATAAAAAGAAAGCTGACTGAATCATTTCCAGATAGTACTTTTGATTCTTTGTTATTTAAATAATCATTCACGATACTTTGAGATTTAATTCCACTAAATATAAGAATTCTACAATAACTAAAAGTAGCTAGACTGAAGTTTAATTATGTAGAACATTCTAACCACACACAATATGAAAATTTTATTTCATATTGTCTAATTTTCAGTTTATTTTCTTACCTTTAGTCGGTTATCAATAAAAAAAAGTGGTAGTCATGCCTCTTTTTTATTAATTTAAATTTAGAAAGAGTTGTAACTGATTAATTTTAATTTTGAAAGGGTTGTAATTTCTTTGTGTATTTGAATGTTTGAATTTAAATAGTCTTATTTTTTTAATGTGATATAAGACCATGTTTAATTAGCTCTATTTTTTGTATATTTTCTTATTCAATATGACAATGACATTTTTTTTAATTAAATTAATGCCAGCTATTTTTCCGGATTTTTAAAACGTCTTATTACATTATTAAAGTATTATTAATGTTATTAGTTTAATTTTTTATTACATTATTAAACATTTTGTTACTGTTTTAGAAACATTAACATCTTATCCATGTTTTTAAGAACGAAATCCTAGTTTTGCCTCCGGAGTCAAATTTTAAAATCCTCTTCAAGTCGTTTTGGTGTCATACTCCCCCAATTTTAAGTTTCAAAATCTCTAAAATCAATCAGGAAAACACTTAGTTTTTAGTCCCCGATATGCTATTTCTTTCAGACAAAAATTAAAGTGTCGTCACTAAAAAATAACGTTATACCTAATAACAAGTCAGCCTTAAAACGAAGCAGGTGTGTCATTGTACGGATAAATATTGATAATCTACCTCAGTTTTTAAACTTCTACACATCGCACATTCTCAATTTTTACACTGTCGTATAGGGGGAAAAAGGCATTTTTTTTTTTTAATGCAATTTGATTGAAAACTGCATCTCACTTTATTTTTGAGATATAAATTTATTTTGTAGTCTTTAATACCATTTCTGTAATGGTTTCAAATGAAGTATTCCATTTCTGTAGAAAGTAAAGGGAAAATAGTCACGAAGATAAGAGATATATGGAGATGAAGTGTTTTGCTTGGGAGTTATGTTAAAAATACAACCCTGAAACCGGTTAAAACCGTTTAAAATGAAGTCCAAATATTTGCAGCTCCACAGAGTCTGTGTGCGACTCGATCGAATGAGGGTATTTAAATTTGAGCGATAACCGTCGTCATATTGCAAATCGTTTTTACGGAGTACTGCATCTTTATTATTACTTAGAACTCTGTGGAAAATAGTAGATTACTATACCTTTTTGTTGTCATTTTCTTATAACAACTGAAAAAAAAAAAATATTAAAATGCGTGCTATGCCAAGAATATCGTCTGCTATAAAAATTTATTTTAAAGAATATTTGTGTGACTTATTTTCTCCGCATTTACTTAATTACTATCTAAAAAGACGTCAATCGAAATGACGTCATATGCATACTTTTCTATAGATGTTGTTTAAGACTAAATCGTAGATGTGGAATCATTCAGTGGATTCAAATGACGTCATTTTATATATAATAAAGGCGTGTATTTTAAGTCTAAAAATTGAAATATGTTTTATACTATCTATATTTATATATATATATGTGTTTTTCTTTTCATCGGAGACCACACTAAATTCTGAACAAGCAGAATTCCTGTTTTTTAGTCTTTTCTTTTCTTCCTTCATTACCCTTTTCCCTCTTTAATTGCGATTTGACCATTTTCGGAAATAAATAGCTAGCATTGTGTCGCTGAAAAGAAAAAGAAGAAATGGTAATGATAATTATGCCTGAGATATTTTTTTATGGTTTCAATATATATATGTATATTTTGATATTTCTCTGAAAATGTAAATACACCACTGTCCCCTTTCACAAGCCAGCATAAATCTGTAATAATATATATAAATGTCGAATGAAATGAGACTATAAGCGTCCACGCGATACCGGAGTTACAGGTCATCTCTATCCACAGGAAGGTAGATAAGAGAGCTCCGTCGAGGTTCAATGCACAACTACAAAACAAACATTTTTTGTTGCTATTAAATTTTTTCGGCCTTTCTTACTCGGCATTTTTGGCGCGATTTCAAATCAGGTGCACGTTTTCGATTCTTTGTCCCAAGCTCCGCATTCCGCTTTTTTTTTGTCATGTAATGCCCGGCACTATAAAGCCTCTTTTTATCTAGGTTTAGGAGGCTTTCGATAAACAGAGACTAGCTAGCTGCCTTGTTAGGTATGGTTTCCATGGGCGCCCCCACAAGGGGTGTCAAGGAAGGGCCGTTGCTCTCCCTAAAGGTATTTCTAGGCCCGGCCCGACTCATGGAAAAAAATTCGTCCCGGCCCGATACAAAAAATAAAAGTTCCGGCCCGGTAAAAAAGTTAAAAGTTCGGCCCGAGCCCGGCCCGAGTTAATTTCTACAAAAAATTGATTTTTACGTCGATTTGATTAAAAAAATTTCTCGTACGAGGAGTTCTGACCAAAAATATTTATCTTAACTTTTTTTTTCATATTTATAATCTTCACTTTTATAGAAGTGACGCAAGCTGTGATATTTATTTTTTTTTTAATGAATCTCTATTTCTTATATGTAAATGTTTCAGTTATCATTAATATTGTTAATCCATATTCCATGTATTGAAGTGTTAAAAATCTGAAAAATGCTATACAGTAAAATCTAAGACGGAATTTTATAGAAAAGAGAAAAAAGTGCGTTATAGACAAGTTTCCTTAGCAAATGTAAATGTATTATATATTATTTTCTTACGTATTAGTATATTACTTTTGCTTGGATCAACACGTTTTCAGTTTAAAACAGGATTCCATCATACGCAGATTCTTTTTCACACGTTTTACTATATTTTAATTTAGCTATATTTTAATAAGCGTAGAAATCTACTATTCTTTAAAAAGAATGAATTTCAATGTTTACTCGTAGAAAAACGGCGATTTAAAAATGTACGCATTTTTTGCAAAATTTTTTGGGCCAAGCTTAATTTTACTGAACTTTGAATGGACCAGGCCACGTCGAGACAATGGTTTTTGTACCGGCTAGATCAAAACTAGGACTGAAAATTTGGGCCGTGAAGACTAGAAATGAAACTAGTCCCAACTCTGTACAGAAAAAATAAGTTAGGCGCGACCCGAACCTTCAGGAAAAAAGTAAGGCCCGAACCCGGCCCCGGGCGGTAAAGAGTAGCCACTGGGTCCGTGAGAGCCGTGAACGAAAAAATGCCCGAGCCCGGCCCGTGCAGAATTGTGGCTCTCCCGTAACTAAATTTTATTCATTTCTGAGGATTTGTAAAAAAAAATAATTTAATTTATTGGCCCCAAGAGACGTAAATTAGGCGTGCTTTGCCTCCCCCCCCCCACCCCCTCACCCGGTGCAAGACAATATTTTTTCTTGCTCGTTATGTGTTTAAAAATTTCTTAATTTGACGGTTCAGAAAGCAAAAACTCACGACGGAAAAAAGTCAAATCTGCTTTAATTCTTTATTTTAAAAAGAACTTTTCGATTTTATTTATATTTCTGCATTGTTTTTTATGTCGATATATTCAAAAATTGTCTTGCTCGGGGTATTTTGCAAAAAAAAAATCCGCTAACTTAATTCATGTTTATTTCTCTATTGGAAAAAAACAAAAGTTTAGGACAGGAACATTTGTCCAAAATCTCGCACCTCCTTGAATTTCTTTGCTGGTTTCCAATTAATTAAATAGTTGATTGCTATTGACAGGTCTTGTTTAGTATGCTTAAATATACCCCAATCCTAAACGATGCGTGAAAAAACGGGCGATAATTTTGCACATCTAACAAACTAATTAGTATGTTGATTGATATAAAGAGATTTACAGATTAAACTAGTTCTAATGTCAATTCCTTAATGAATGGATGATTTTTTTAGCCATGTGATACAAAAAAAAAAAAAAAAACAACAACAACCATTCGACATCTGATAATATTTTATTGCTTTATTGTTTACACCTTTTTCTTTTATTATTGTTCCATTACCTCATTTATTTTGTATCATATCTTCAGGCAATATTATGAACAATATTAAATTATCTAATTTGACAGGTAACTTTTTTCGGTGTTTTTTTTTTCTTCTTTTTGTAAAATTAACTGTATTGAATCTGTAATTCTTTGAGGCACAAAAGGAAAGACTCTTGTATGATAGAACTATCCAGTCATCTCTTTAATTCAACATAAATTAGAAAAACGAAATTTCTAAAACATCCAACTGAGTTAAAGTTATTATAACTTTTTTAAAAAACCTGAAAAGTATTTTTTATTATTATTGAGGTTTTAGAATTTATTTTTAATGTAATGGAACTTTTAATATTACAAAAAACTTTTAGTGTACTTTATTGAATATATTCCATTGTAAATAAACGTAAAAAGTTTTAAGCGGATTCTCTACCCTTTGAAAGTTTTTATTATTATTATTAATATTTTAATTTGAGTATTTTATAATGCCTTTTTAACATATTAAATGATTTGAACAAAATAAAATGCAATCCTTGTGGTATATAACATTTCAATTTTTTAAAACTTTTTGTAATGTTTTTCTCACAAGTTTGTTCTATAACGCTAGAGATCGGATTAACAAATCATTAATTAGTTTAAGAAAAAATAAATAAAACGTTATGACACATGTAAAAAAAAACAAAAATACATATTAAAATAAGAAAATTATTTTTTATACGGTTTCTCGGTCCTCTATGACTTACATTTAGAATTTTTTTTTTTTTTATTCCATATTCTGACAAGTACGTGAAAATGTCATTCTTCTATGACTAAAATTCACTGGGTTATGATACTTTGCATTTTATGGAATTTCGGAGCACTAAAAAAAGTCTGTCCGTTTTTTAGTGCCAAGAAAGTTCCGGAACATCATAAAATTCACTGTATCATTAACTCGATGAATTTTTATCGTAAAGGAATAGAATTTTTACTGTTTTACTTATCAGAATATGGAGAAAATGTTTCTTAATATAAGTTATAGGACTCAGAGACCGTATAAAAAACAATAGTGTTGACTCTAGAACAAAAGGGCCAACGGGTGGGAATTTAATATAAAAAAGGGGCACATTGTTCTCAAAAAGGGCTCTCTTGTCTCCTGCTCAAAAAACGTATTTTGAACTGGTTTGTTTAGAATTCCATGTTATCAGTAGAATTTTGTGATATTTTACCGAAAGATTGTCGAATTTCGCGATATATTTCCGCTACCAATCGACGAATTTCACAATATTTTCCCACGACCGATAGAAGAATTTCGCTATTTTTTTCACACCGGCGAGTTTCCGGAACTTTTTGACGAAACTCGCAAGTTTTTTTTTTTTTCATGCAACCGCTGGATGAATTTTCCATTTTTTTTTTCACACGACCGATTGACAATTTTCACGATATTTTCCTGCAATCAAATACATAAATTTATAATCCCCCACCCCCCCCCCGCAATTGACTGAAAATTTTCATGATTTTTTTCCTTGTGGCCAATTATCAAATTTCGCATTATTTTTTCGTGACTGATTGACAAATCTTGCCGTTTCATCTTGCGACTGACTGATAAAATTCACGATGTTTTCCCACGTCCAATAGAAAATTTAGAGATTTTTTTCTGCGATTGATTGACGAATTTTGATATGTTTTCCTGATTATTGATCAGCGAATTTCTCTTTTTTTTCCTTGGGGCGTTCGACAGATTTCCTGATCCCCCCCCCCCCCCCGGCGACCAATCAACAAATTTCCCATTCCCGCCTATTCCCCCTCTTCCTTGGCCAATCGACAAATTTCACTATTTTTCCCCTCGGCCGATTGGCGAAATTCACAATTTTTTTTCTTTCGCTCGATTGACGTATTTCGAGAAGATATTAAGCGAAAAAGCCCATCGAAAAGAGCAGTAAAATAGCTCGAAAAATGGCCATCGGACGCATAAATTAGTCAAAAGGGGCTCCCGGGCGCTTCGCCTGGCCAAATTGGCCTAGAGTCAACACTAAACAGTACATTTCTTATTTTTATATGTATACAATCAGCCTTTGCAAAACAAATTCCCTATCTGAAAGCTTTACTTGATTTTGTATGTTTTTTGTAATTAGAAGCATGCTTTTACCACCATTGGTTTAATAGTAATCCTCATGACCTTTATTTTGAATGCCCCGATATACTTTAACCTTTCAGGGGCAAAATACTTCTATTGATAAAATATTGAAATGATTGAATGACACAAGGATTTACGAACAAATTTATTTGAAAGTAAGTAAAATTATTTCTTCGCGTACATTATAAAAACTAAATTTTATTCCAAAAATCTATCATTGGGGTACTGGCTTGATTGTAACAATTGTGATTTTGGTTATCGAAAATATAAGGGTAACGAAATTATTCAAATTTTTTTTAATCCAGAGAAACCTGAAGCGGATGAATAGGATGAATCGGGGAATGGTGATACAGGAGTTAGTCATGCAGAAGTGAAGACCATGCTCTCTTAAGTGCATTAATTGGTTTGCGATGCAAAATAAAGCCGATGCAACCCAAGTACTTTTATTACGTAGAATTGGTAATCTTGCTGCAGTAAAAGAACAATAAAAACGCAAACAAAAAAGTACGATGGATTTCTTTAGATGGAAACAGGTTACTAACATATTTATTCTGTAAAATTTTAAATTTGTATCCTTAATTGATTTATTTTTATCAATTGAGCTTTTTACTAACGAAATCTCACAAGAAAGAAATAGCGTTTAAATATTCTTTTTCATAAACTGACAACTAGAAATATAATTCTTGTAATGGCCTCGTACAGTCTTTCGATTATCCGTCTATTTCGATTATCCGTCTATTTCGATTATCCGCCATGCCATCGGTTCTGTGAGTGACGGATAATCGGGAGTGTACTGTATATCACTTTTTTATGGACACGATAACTTCCATAATTCTGCACAAGTCTCTTTCAAACTGATACATAAAATCAAGGGTCAGAAAATCTCGGTCAAGTTTGTTAATGGGCAAAATCGGACCAAAGGGGGTGGAAATAGGGAAGTTTTTTTGTGAAAACCGAAAAAAAAAACTCATAACTTCTTAATTATAATATATATCAAATCATAATATAAAGTTGTTATTACTTCTAGAAAAAAGGCCAAAAATTTATGTATGACAGATTTTTGATATAATTAAAAATGGGCTCAAGAGGCGAAAAAAAATTGGGTTTAAGAAGAAAAAAAAATCATAACTTCGTCAATTCACAAGATATCAAATCCACTTAAAATTATTATAAATCTTTTAATCTTAACTACAATTTTTATGTTGACAACTTTTTGATAGGACCAACTCTTACAGAAAAAAGGGGTGGGGGGGGGGTGAAGAAGGAAAAAAATCATAACTTCGTCAATTCGCAAGATATCAAATCCGCTTAAATTTATCATAAATATTCTTAATATTATCTACAACTTTTATATTCACCAGTTTTGAATAGGACCAACTCTTACAATAAAAAAATAATAAAAACTAATAATAATAGGGGTTGTAGAACAAATTATTTTATTAACATGATTCTGATAAAACCAGCTCTTACAGAAAAATGAAATTAAAAACTCGTCAAAAGTGGCCAGATAAAATTGTTAAACTGGGTTTATCTCTAATCTTGATTTAGTTTTTGTTGGTGAAATTAATACTTAACTTCGAAATCTACCTGCACCTGTAGGCCGAGCTGGAAGGGATTTGTTTTGTATCCATATCTACTGCCTCTCTAATTTATTTTTATTTAAAAATTTTTGAAATGTTTTTAAAAGTTTAAAAAAATTCAATTATATCAAGATTTTTTTTTCTTTAATGAAGCACCCATAACACTTTCATAGATTTTAGATGTGCATTACTTTAATTTTCAGATATCAACATATCGCTCACATCTCGCACGTGACACATCTCGCAGAAATTCATTTTTCGTTTTATTCCACCAATAGGTTTGTCATAGGTGTGTCTTGCTACACAAAAAGTTTCATAGGTGTAGTTATACGGGAAATCACTTTATTACGCTATTTGTCCATTCGTGACCACAGAAGAGGGGTAGATTGTGTGGGGAGGTAAAATTACCCAACCCTCCAAACCTCATCACATGTCTTAATTCTTAAGGACTTTACACTTTTATGCACGTTTTTACTCCTGCATGCAGAGCTAAATGCTATAATTTCAAGTTATAGTAAAACCATGCAAATTTTCTTTTGCCTCTCCTGTGAAATTTGCTTTTGTCGAGATGTGTCACTTTTCTTGCGGGTGAGCGATATGTAAGATCTACGATAGGGGTGCTTTATATCGCAAAAAGAAAGAAAAATCAAATTAATATATTTGAAATGTATTAAAATTTACTAAATAAAGTCATGTTTTTAATCTTGATGATGCATTTAAACTGTCTTCAAGCAAAAATCACTTACAGGGGCAGTATATATCGATTCTAAATTACATTAAACAATAAAGGTATCTTGGGGGGGGGGGATATCCTATTGGGGGCAAAAATAAATGCTTATCTATTAATTTCCTTTTGGAAAATTTACATTTTAACGCAGAACAATATTAATGAAACGCTTAGTTTAGTTGAGAAGCTGGCACATGAGCATAGATAATTACTGAGAGACTAGAAAGTTACGGTAAAATTCGTAATATTATTCCAAAAATACGGAGCTTAAAAAAAGTATCCGATCTCACATGTCAAATGAAAGTTAAAGCAAGCAATCGTAAATAAAATATGATTGACCAGTTTTAACCCGTAGTCCTAAAATGTTTAGCTTAGCGCTTTTGCCAAAAAGAGGTTTCTTCAATTTTTACATAGCTCTTCACGACTTTTTAATATTAAATTTTTGGTTTTGTATTCCCTTAATTCACATTTTTATCGATTACGTAATGTATATGTTTAATAGTACATTATTTAACTTCTGTTCTTGTACTACTATCATTCATGCTAATTACCTTTATAATTACCATGAATTTTGTATGGCCGTTGACTTGTGATACATGCAGTTTGTTTTTATTCATTTAAAATAAACAATGCAATTAGAAATTGTTCTAATACAGTGATTCTATGGTTTATGGAATAGCGGTCTGTTCATCTGGTTACTGTTATACCCTCGAGTTACTCATGAGAAATGAAGCATAAATCTGAAGATAAAAATAGCCTAATTTAGATACAATACTGATTTAGTATCACCTTCCTTCCTAACATAAACCTTCGGGCTTGTGAAAATGCTTGGAGCCTTGAAGCTTAATACCTGAGCAAGCTTAATCTGAAGCTACGTAGTTTTCTTGACTTCTTACAGTTGTTGAAATATGCTTAGGAATTCGAATAAAGTTCATGAAGATTATAAAATATAACACTAATTGAACTGTTACAGTAAGTTACGATATTAGAAAAAGTTCAAAGCAAGGAAAATTCGCTAAGGGAGATCATGACACACATACACACACTTATATGTACATACAAATATTTGTATATAATATCTAAATTCTCTACTACGTACACTTAAGTTGGGTTTTTTCGGCGAATCCTATTGTGAATTTATTTTGAATGCATTAAAAAAACAGTTCTACAAATCCAGAAATAAAAAAATGACTAGGCCATTCTCCAAAAAGTATTAATAATGAAAAGCGGTAAACATTCGAGGAGACAAAATACAAAATTACACAGAATCTTTTACATAACAAGAATATTTAAAATTGGGAGATCTTCCCACTCTCTCTTACCGTCAGTGCTAATATCATTCTAATCCTCGTGGTTCGACTTTCAAAGATGGCTGAAAACATATTTTTACCTCTTGAATGTGACATTTGAAACAAAATTCGGAAGTTTTTAGAAACATTTGGCTTCTATGATAGGATGCGGTGATGCCAACTTCCGAAATATTTTCCTTGTAATTTGCGCAAATCCTGATTTAGACACACGTGAGTCAGTCCTGATACCCACCATCCTGCTCAATTTTTTGTCTAACGCTTTAAGGCAGGCCGCACTCCGAGGGGACAAGCACCACAACGTTCAACCCAAGAGACAAATTCTGGAATTAAAATCTGTCTTCTTATTTACCATATTTGAAACAAAGAAGAAACATTTGAATTTCCGAATTTTTCTCCTAAGTCACGCATTGTGACGCTTGTCGCCTCGGTTTGCGGCCTTCCTAATAGCTTCTGGGATTTGAATTTAATTTCGTTGGTTATCAGAAAATAGGAGCGAAAGTTGGAAAGTTTCTTCTTATATCCCGCTAATGTCTGAGATATTTTAAACAAGGAAGTTTCTTTAGCTATCCCCAACACAGGCTGAGATACAGGGCGAAACGCGCTGCAACTTTCGACCCCTTTTGGGGAATGAATGAAGCAAATTATCTACTTTTATTTTGTTTTTATTTATATATTTTAGGTTCAAAAAATTTAACCTTTTCCTATGTTTTTATAATCCGCCAAACTGCAAAATCTCTTTGGCCTTGATGGATTCTTTCTAGCCTTGACGCTTTCCCTCTTATCTACCTTAGGGAGAAAGAACTTTAAAAAAATAATATATTTTTTAAAAAAAGAACATTTTCCTACCTAAAGCCTTTGATCCATCATTTCTGTGAATGTCCATGTATTTGCCCTCTCAAATTCAATATGCATGACAGAAAGCGCAGAAAGCTTTTGAGCTCGCTAGGGATAGCGGAGTGGCTCATTTTCGAAAAATTCATCCTTACTAGCCGCCCTTGATGACCAGTTTGGTCTCCCTTAAAATTTATGTTTGGGAAAGCATGCTAAGCATCGTATTAAGTTGCTTTTATTCATAATTTAATTTACTTAAACTCCCTTAAATATAATTAATATAATCCCTTAAGCTAATATTAGTTTTTGTTGCATTAAAATATCTCTACTTGTTGATTTTCTGTAAGCAAGTAAACCCTATTGGTTTACAATGGAAGTCTATGGGAATTTGGCGAAATATTAGAGATATCGCCAGTTTGGCGTCATTTTGGCAACTAATTTTGGATCGCGAAGTTTGCGACAATCTTGGCGGCATCTGGCGACAGAACAGGGTCCCCCCTATGGTAACCCCCTCATACGTATGGAGCTGCATTAAATGCTGTTCAATAACCAATGAGATGCATTTCATTCGGGCGTTGCCATTAAACAATTAACAAATAATTGCGATTTCTGTGCCACGTACGATAGCGCAATATATATAGATAGATAGACAGATACCTTACTTATATCCCGAGAATCATGCTACTGCTATGCTTTTGTATTTGATATAAATAAATTTCAAGGTCTGGAAATAGGTAAGTATAATTTTTTTTAAATAAGAAAAACATTATGTAATTAAAATTTTAAAATCGAGTTTCAAAGTGTTTTGAAATGCCTGTGGTTTAAATTAATTAGCGAATGCGAAACCTAATGGTTTCGCGCTATACATATATTCTTTTTATGGTTTTATATTCAAATTTTAAGCGTAATTTCAGTCTGTTTGCATGGATTCAATATTTCTACTAACAATAGTACTCCGTTTTTTTTTTTTTTTTTTTTTTTTTTTTTTTTAAGGATTATTGCGTGATTTCTTCATTTCTTCAATTACGGAATTTCCAGCAATAAACTCTTTTACGTAGGAAAATATCGAGAAATTAATTGTAAATTTTCTGTTATTAATCTCATTTGATTATCCGAAATAGAAAAAACGTGTCCTCATCACATATGTCTTTAAATGGTCAAAACGAATTGCAAAATTACCGGAAATCACAAATCGAAGTCAATGCACTATCTGAACTGCATGATTGAATCTTTTGCATTATCTGAATTTTAGTAGGATACGATTTCTGGAAAAAGAGCCACACCCAACTCCACTGCTTCTTTTGTTTCTGTATCGTATTCGTCGGTCAAATTTTGGGCTGATATTTTAAAGTTTATAAACGAGCGTATTCCGGTAAGTGGTAATAATAATAATAATAAAAAAAACATTAGCTCTGTTTAGGGACAAAAATTTCAAAAAGCATAAATAACAAGTCGGAAATTTACGTCAAACGTGACAAATGAGGTGCGTTCGAACTGTAACTAGTATTATAAATATTCAGATCTTGGTGCAATAGCTGTTGCACTCTTATGCAAAAATGCATGAATACAAAATTTATTACGATCATACATATTAAATTCAGTAATACGGAAATAATATGACTCCACCTTAAATAGGACATAATCATCATGGCAACCTAGAATCATTACATATCATGGGATATCATTGAAACAATTACGTATGATAGGATTTAATAGAGTAAAGAAAACTTTTATCAATATCTTTTTAAGTTTTTATTTGTTTTTCATAAAATTTAAAATAACTCGACAAAATTCTGCAACGATTATATACAGTGTGAGTCTAAATTGTTTTTACAAAATAAGAAAGATGATAGTATCCATCCAGACGAGCAATAATATCATACAACATGGGGTCGCAAACCGCTTATTTAGTTAGAAATACAGGTGTTTCACCATAACTGAAGTCGGCTTGTCCGAAAAATAAAAATATTGCAGCAATAATATAACGATGAGTACCTTTTGTATTAAATAAGATCACATCACACAAAAATTTCTGGAAAAACAGGGTGCTCACGCAATGGATGATACCTTATGAATTGATAATCAAAGTGCAAAATGTGGAGCGTCCAGTGTAGGGGTGTTGTGGAGAGTATACCCGCATACCCTCTGAATTGTTTTAAGGAGCTCCGTATACCCTCTGCTTCTCAAATAAAGCTATATTGTATACTCTAGGCATAACTTTCATGACATTAACGTATACCCTCTGCCTACAGCGTATACCCTCTGGTTATTTTACGACTACAACCCTGGTCAAGTGCATACTGCTGGCGCTTATAATGATAACTTCTACCACTTTTCTTTCTTTCTTTTTTTTTTTTTTTTTGTATTATCATATTTATAACAAAAGTGAGCATGTCTATTAAAAGTTTCATTATAATACACTCCAGTTTTCTGAAAGTTATTACCGTCAACCAAAGTTGGATTAGTGTAGAGCAGCCTGTATTTTTGATTAAATGGATGGCTTGCGACCCTATGTTCTATGGTAATTATTGCTCGTCTGGATGTGTACTATCACCCCTCTTATTTTGTAAAAACAATTTAGACTAACACTGTATATTAAATTTCAAACCTTTCGATTGAGTAGCTTTCGGGCTGTTATATGTGGACAGAGGGACGTACCAGACGACCACTATAGTATCTATATTATAAAGGACAAACATATCTGTGCGTAACGCATACGTCATTCTGCAAATGGCAACACTTTGAAATTTGAAATGAAATTTCGGTTTTGCAATTTTCGCAACAGCAAATTTTTAAACTTTTAACCATCGCACATTTCCAATTTTTACACCGTCGTATACGGGAAAAATGTACTTTTAAATGCAATTTGTTTGAAAGCTGTATCTCAATTTATTTTTGAGATATTATTTTTTTTTTTTTGTAGTTTTTAATACCCTTTTTCTAATCGTGGCAACAAAAGTACTTCATTTCTATTGAAAGTAAACGGAAAATAGTCGAAAATAGGAGATTATTGAACTTTTGTTGCCATTTTCTCATAAAACCTGAAAAAAAGTTGAAATTAAAATACGTGCTATGTCAACAATATCGTCTGTTATTACGTGATAATGACGTCATATGGATGCTTTTCTACAGATGATTTTTAAGGCTGAATTGTAAAAGTGGATTACTTTAGCGAATGCAAATGACGTCATTTTTTAAAAAAACGTGTATTTTAATTCTTAAAACTAAAATATGTTTTGTAGAAGTGCGTCATTTTCACACCAGCTGCTTTGAAATTCTTCACAGGTGAAAAGGCTTCACTTTTGAAAATAATGTAATCAAACCAGACACTGATAAAACGCAATGTTTTACAAAAATTTAGAGTGTCTTTATAAAAGAGATGAGGCATATAAATAATAGCGATTTATATTACAGAACTTTATGATTCTCGCCTGGATGGATTTGCTTCGCCGAGTTACACATCAAGTTTTGAGTTAAAATGACTTTAAAATGATCAAACAAAATACAAATTTTTAAAAAATGATGAATACGATATGAGAAGTGCGTATGTAAATTTTGAGAATGTGAAAAGGATGTCGGGTTTAGATTTCATGCGGAAAAAATTCCATGATCGTGTCAGAGTGCAATAAATTTTGCTGTTTTCCATTCAGGAATACCAAGCATAAGAACCTCAATTGATAACCTATTCCTAATAAATGATCTTTATTATATTTTACTGATTACGTGTCTCTATTATAAAGACCAAACGTATGTGTGCGTAACGGTGACGTCATTTTGCGAATGGCAACACTTCATGATCAAATTTCGGTTTTGAAATTTTCGCTACTGCAATTTTTTAATCTTCTGACCATCGTCCATTTTCAATTTTCATCGCATATCGAAAAAATCTACTTTCAAATGCAATTTGTTTAAAAACTTTATCTTAATTGACCGATTTATTATGTTTTTTAAAATAATTTTTAAGCATTATTTTTTTTAGTTTAATCACGTGCCGGCTTCAATACATAATAATAATAAACATTTTGCACATAAAGCAACAATGTTCAGCATTTGTTTCTGACTATTTTTGCATAATGAAATGAATACTTCCTTTATAAACAAATAAAAGAATAATACTAAAAAAAATAAAACACAAATCTAACATATTTGTAATCGTATAATTTAAATTTTTAGATCACCAAATAGGAATTTTTTTTTCAAATGGAATTTGTTTGCAACGTTCATCTCAGTTTACTGATTGTCTATGGTTTTAAAAACAATTTTAAAACATGAAATATTTTTAAATTTATCTATATCGCGCGGAGCTGGCATGTAATTGAACTACGCACTTAAATCTGTGAAATTATCAGTATATAAAAGGATGCCGTAAATAGCAAAATCTTGGTCAAATAACTCTCAGCATGCGGATGTTGGGAAAATATCGCTTTTCATAAATTTAAAATCTTTATTTGACTTGACTATTTAAATTTAAAAAGTTTATTTGAACTTTATTTTAAAACTTTATTTTTCATAAGAAAATTGCTTTTTTAATGTTAATGGGCAATATAAAAAATTTATTGCACATAAAAAAATTATTAGTTTTCAATTTAAACATTTTTTTCACCTATATTCTGTAACCCGGGAAGCCCGGGTACGATCACCTAGTTTATATAATTACGAACGCACCCAAGAATGCAAATAAATCTTGATCATTCTTTTACAGTGTAACTACAGTAAAATCTCTGAGAACGTAGATTTGTTATACACAGGTTCCTTTATCACAAGTTTTAATTTTTATTCTACTCTTTTATAGTCTTCTTGGACTGTTGGCGATAATCCTTTTTTTTTTTTTTTACACTTTCTAATATAGTTGAAAAGTGTTTACGAATTCGGTTTGACTGTCCGTGCTCTAACTCGCGTAAATACTGTCCGATTTCTATCAAATGTACATACGTTATTGGGTATCACATGAAATGCTCGGTATTGAAAAAGAAGTGTGTAGCATTTACGGTTCATTTACAAGGACACTCAAAAGAATTCCGTTACGTTACGGTCTATGGGGGGAAATCGTCTGCGGTGCATTTTCATGATATTACACTGTTTTAAACATATTGAAATTGATATTTATCACTGAAGTGTACTACAAGGTTCTTACTATAGAGCATGATGAGCATAGAATTTATCGTTTATTTACATGGACATCCAAAAGAGTTTGGATACAGAAGAAAATGAACAATAAATTTTGAACTATTGAAGCCTACGAACAAAAATGGATGGAAGTGCGTTTTCAGTTCTGATATGCGTTTTTAAATTTAATTATTTTTTAAATGTCACTTGGTGTGTATAAATTCTATACATCATATACAGGGCGCACAAAAGTTCTTAACAACATCCGTTTATTGGCGGAAATTGCTGAATGGAAAATTTCTACTCTGCTATGCGTTTAAATGAACTAACTTTTAGCATACTATGTAGTATACATGCATATCAATAGATCATATACAGAGTTGCACACAAAAAATGTATATTTTCCCGACTATTCATGGTAATTGCAGAAATTTCGTTTTCAAATATGTTATGGATATGCATTTTCCAAATTGTTCATTTAGAAACCATCTTTCACCTTAATAGACTGTGAAGTTTTGTTATAGTATTCTGAATGTGTTAGAAAATGTTTCATAATCTGTCCCGTACGCATGATTTTTCGTTCTTGTTTGCTCCAAAATAGTGATTGTACTTGATAACTTTGTTGGTTAATAAACAAGAACAAGAACACGTGCATTTAATTAACATGTGAACACGTATCGATGAATTGTCAAAAGTCTTAAAGCTTGCCCATCTTAAAAAATATCATACTTGTACAAAGGAAAGGATATTTAAAGGAATATTTAAGTTATGTTTTTCGTTTGAATTTTACAGCTTAATAAATAAAATATATTCTTAAATTTAATTTTTCTTAAATTTGTCGTTATTAGATGAATATTTTTGCAAGAATTAGTACCAAGATATTACACACGCAGAACGCAATCGTATATGAACTAATAATTCATTTAATGCTTGGGAAGATAACATGCAATTAAAATTACCCGCTGTCGAAATAAAAATTTCATCCGTCCATTAATAAAAAAAATAGATATTTTATAAAAGTTGGGGATTTCAAAATTTTTAAAAACATAAAGCAAACATATTTTAAGAAAGCAGTTGGCAGATGAAAATTTCCGGTATTGTACTCGCAAGCTAGAAAATAACAATTTTTAAAGAAATTACTTTAAAAATGAATTTTCTCTAAATCGTGCATAGCAAAGACTGACTTTCTGTTTACCATAACATTTGTTCTAACAAAAAAATTTGAATGTGGTTTTGTTTAAAATATTATGAATTAATATAACTTTAATATGAGAAAATAACAAACATAGTTTTAATAATAATAAAAGTTTTTTTTTTCTTTTGTCTATTTAACTCTCTTGCTAACCTGGACTTCATCTTAGATTCCTAACTTAAATGATAAAAAACAGTGATTTTAAATCGGTTTTCGACTAGTTTTTATTTTGATTAAGGGGACCATGGACCTTTATTTCAGCAAAAATCTACATTTCTTTTTGTGTGTATTATTATTTTCTAATTTGTACTACGTCATTCGTGGAAAGCCACATGCGATTAATTAGGTAAAGTTACAAGTGTTTTAGTTTTGTTCACAAACAATTATTTGGCCTTTTAATATACTTTAAATCTGTTTTTCTCAATAGTGATGTTTCGCCTTTTTTTTTTTTTTTTTTTTTTGAAATGTTTTTTGGTGCTTAATTTTTTTTTTATCAAAATTCATGAATCTTATAAGGAATAATCCTGATATTGCTTAAAAAGAAACTGTGTTTGCATTTTAAAATTCGACTTCATTAAGACAATTAAATTTGATTTTAACTTATTATAAGGCAGAATTTTAATGAAAATCGATATGGAATTCAGAAAACTATCTCTAAAAAATTAACTAATAAAGGGATTAAAACATCAGTACACAGTTTTGTTTGTAATACGAGTTTTACGTGATTAAAATTCCAAAATCGAGGGAATATCTAAAAAATTATGTCGCAAGGAGAAATTTAAAATTTCGTTTTAAAATTTTAAATTTTTTAAAAGATCTTAAAATTATAATAAGATTGGAAATTTCTTTTAATGTATTCTATATACTTATGGTGAAATGTATATTTTCACAAAATTTCAAATATGTATTATGAAAATTAAAAGCATTTTTTTTTTTTGGTCTACCGTCCCCTTAACATACGACTAGGCTTCATATATGACATAAATATATTTTTTCTACACAATCTAGAATAGAATTTTAGTTATGACAATTCGAAGAATGATTTTTTCCTTTATTTCTTTCTTTATTTTTCATAATTCCTGCGTGAGGGGGTACCTGTAAAATTTTTCATAATATATTTTTAACAGTTGAATTTTAAAACGTAATTATTACGATTGCGGAATTCGAATCTTTAAATCTCGCGACATCTAGAGAGATTTCGAACTTACTGTGCCTGTAAAAGTGTTTTTCCAACGATAAGAGCATTGAAACGGGAAAAGTGATTTAGGCCATGTAGTAACATTCTAATCCGTTTTTCCAAAAATGTCAGAAGTAACAGGCTTTAGAATATGTATAAATATAATTTTCATTCTATCATTCAGCTATATTTTGGATATATTTTAATATAGTATACACTGAATTTTTGAACGCACGAAATGTTATTTACTAAAAAATTTTCGATAATTAGAAAATTGCTATAGTCAGAATTTGGTATTTGTTAACTCATAACGCTTTGCAATTTTCAAACTCTCTATGCTTGACAGGGTCTATTTATACTATTTATTTTCAAATTGACTTAAATATATTTTTAAAAGTACTTTTAGTGCTTATATTTTTAAAAACGCAGTTTTTAATTTGTAAATTGATATTTTGCCAAATCCAAACCATGTAATTAGTAAAAATCGACATTGATAAGCTAAAATATTAGAATGGGGACTATTTCGATAATTTTTGTTATATATATAATATATGTATATATATATATATATATATATATATCGATCATAATTTATTTATTTTGGAGGTCTTATCATTTTCATTTTCTTTCTTGATATGTTATAACGAGCTATATATTGTCATTTTTAAGCCTAAAGTCGACAATGATCGAAGAAATAACATATCTTTACTATGAATTATGCCTACGTACCTCCTCTGATGAATCAATAAACTATTCACAGTTTTTTTTTTTTTTCTTTTGCATTTCTTTTTCCCTGTGTTCATCTTTTGAATGATCCTTCCCACTTATTTTTACATTTGGGATTTCCTTTTCATGCTTCAATTTTCATATTATCTTCGGTCTCAAACTGGTTTGGAAATGATTTAAAAATGGATTAAATACTCAATCCGCATGCCGATGCATTAAAAAAAAAAAAAAAAAAAAAAAAAAAAAAAAAAAAGGCCAATTTTCCCAATTCTAACTTTTTACGGCTGCTCTTTCTTCTTCACCTAACACTTCATTTATAATTGCTGTTTCATAATAATAGAAGCCATCAGTCCATCAGAAGAAAATGATCCAAAGGTTACAAGTTCGATTAAAAAAACAATTTAATACTTTGAGCAGAAAGAAGAGGCTACACCTGCAATTTTCATGACACTAATAGAATCACATAGCTAATTTGTACGGTTTTGGTACCTCTAAAATTTAATACAGTTTTTTTACATATTTAATCGTTTACCATTGTTAGATTTCGACGATTAAATTAGCCAAAATTTACTGGTATGTTTCAGTGGTAAGGAAAAATCTTAGACATTAATAGCTATGCAGTAGCGTAATATTGCAGCAAAAAAAAAAAAAAAAAAAAAAAAAAAAAACGCAGCAAAATTGACATTCAAAAAACTATCAAGGGCTTTTTCAAATAAGCAATTTCATTCCCCGTTTTTCTTATAAAAGTAATGTAAATGTACATAAAAGAAATGTTACTAGTACCATAAAAATCAATGAATTACGTGAAAATGTATATTTCCTCTCCTTCGTTGGTGACGATTTGTCTAAATCTTCGTTTATCCGAGTTTTTGCGTATATGAGATGAGCTTGGTCCATATTAACTCGGATAATCGGGACTCCATTCCATTGTATTACATATTGTCCGACCATTCCATAGTACCCAAACTTGCTCTATATGTATATTGAAATAGAACATTAAAAAAAATATATTCTTAGTGTAACAACAATTTAAATACGGTAAAACCTGCTAAGATGAAATCGCTCAGAACCGATGAAAGTTCTGTTCTAGATAGTTTCTGTCTTAGCCAGTACACTATCCCTCATAATTTTATTGTAATATTTTCGCCTCAACGGACCATGAATATTTCCGCATAAATTCGGATTCCATTATAGACAAATTAAATTTTTAGAGGTATATTGTATCTTAAATGAATACTAACTTCTGAACATTTGAATAAATTTTGATAATTCCTCTTGTACTAGTTCTTCCCTTTATGTTAATAAAATTTACAAATTTATAGAAATGACACTGATATTTATTTATCACAAATATAATACAATGATATAATTATATGCAATGTTATGTGGGATAGAAAAATTTTATTGTTCGATTATTTAAATGGAATGAAGCGGTTTAAAGTAAGACTTTTTTGAACATTTTTCTTTTCTTGTTTTTCCTTTATTTATTTATTTATTTATTTATTAACCATTTGGAAATGGTTGTTGTTTTTGGTCGAGGATGGGGCCAAATGATGCTCGCATTTTATTTTTTTAACGAAATTCAACGATGTTCTTTACTTTTAGAAGAATTTTTATTTGAATAGGTAATAGAAAGGCATAAAATCGTTAAAAATTGAAAAAGTTACAAAATGGGTAGATTAATTATTAGATATGGAAAAATCCAAAGCCAAAGAGCGACGCTGAAATGAAAATCGCCTTGCAAAGCAAAAATCGAGGTCTTCAACTCATTATGTAGGCCATGAAAATAGGTCTTCAACTGATTATGTAGCCATGAAAATAGGTCTTCAACTGATTATGTAGCCCATGAAAATCGAGGTCTTCAACTCATTATGTAGGCCATGAAAATCGATTACAGAATAAAAGACGACCGCGAAAAAGGAAACAATCTAATGTTTAATCGATTGATAGTAAAAGGCCATCTTTCGAGGGGCTCCAATCCACTAGCCACGGTGTTTTACAATCGGTCGATTCTAACCGGGAAAAATTGAGCTCAACGTTGGTAATTTGTTGCAATCTGTGGATGATTCGGTGGAACTGCTTTCGATTTGTAAACTATTTTTCTTCTCGAAACGGGACTTGGAGAGTTTATCGATGATGGTTTTGGTCGTCTGAAGTTTGATCTTTACGATCTGTTGTTGAAGAAGATTCGACGGAATTTGGTGGACGAAATAAATTCCAAATAGTCGTTGTAATCTATTAAATTACAATTTTTTTTCTTTTTTATTTATTTTTTGAGTTCTCAAATCGTTTCTAATTAATTATTTACACTTTCCATTTAGATTATTTGAATAATATCGTTTCTTATCATCAGACAAAAATGTTTAACTTTACATTAATTATCTTCTGTAGGGAACTTTCTTGGATTTTTTTCTGAATAACCCAATCTGTTTCGCATAATAGTAAAGGATTAATTATAAATTTATTATTTTCTAACCCTCCCCTTCTCCAATAATATATTTAAATGCTATCTCTATCCTACCTAACATTATTTTATAATAAATAATTAAATTAAATTCTATGGTAATTAATAATAAGTTAACATGATAAATTTGTAGTAACATTGTGTAACGTAACTGAATAAGATGTTTATTGCAAGATTCGAAAAAGATTGAAAAATTAACTAAATAAAAACTTTTAATAAAATGAATACTCTTTTAAATACACCAAAGCTTGAACTGATGCTAAAAGCTCTTCTTTGTAGCTGGTAGCTGAAATTATTTAGCTGTTTCATTTTCTTGTTTCTAAATGCATAATAATGCTTTAATAAAGTTTCATTTAGAACAAATTTAAAACGTCTCAAAATAATGTTTTCTTTCATCTTATCTTTAAAACATCCGCCTCTTATTTTTTTAAAAATATCAAGGATGGAACTGATGCTAAAAGTTATACTTTATAGTTGGTTGCTAAAATTATTTAGTTGTTTCGTTTTCCTTGTTTCTAAATGCATAATAAATCTTTAATAAGAACAAACTTACAATTTTTCAAAATAAAGATTTTATTTTTCATCTTAACGTTAAAACATCCGCGTCTTCATACTTTTTTAACGAATCATGGATATTTAAAAAAAATAACTTCCTTTATTAAAGAGGAAATTTCTAAAACATATATCTATGTAGCTGGTTTTAATCGCACTCAAAAAGATAAAATTAATCGATGTTAAATAAGCTAAATATTTTCATAATAATAATAACAATATATGACTAAGTAAGAGGTTTTTGAACTTTTATTAGTTTCATTCATATTCATCTTTTATTTAAGAAAAAAAAAAGCAACGATATTAATAGCACTTCTTCAAACAGACTTCTTTATAGAATGGATCTTTTGGAATCTTATTGGGATTAAACTGTGAATAAAAATGAAACCAGGAACTATTGAACTAGATTAACTGAGAATTTAATTTTACATTTAATGTCTCTCTTCTTCTTCTTAAAAAGAAAATCTTAAGGATCAATCGCAAAATAAATTACAAAAAAAAATAAATAATTTCAATAAGTAAAATACCGATCTCTTTGCCCTTATTTTTTTTTAATTTTATATATCAATTTCAAGACTTCTGTTTGAATGGTGTTGTCTTAATTATATCTTAAAAATAACACTATATCATCCTTAATTTAAAGGGGGGGAAATTATATTCACTTTAGAGATTAATCACACAAAAAAAATATTAATTGTGTAAATTTATAATGAAATTATTTGCATAAATTTAAAATAAGTTTAGAAATTTTGAAGTTATCAAGGCATTTAAAAAAATAACGCTTGAATAAAATCAAATGGGCGTAGCGTAATAAATACAGAGCTTTTCAGAGTTCTTTGTCCTATTTTAATGGCCAATAAGAAAAGACTTTAGAACTTTAGAAAATCTAAAAAGTAATTACTCCGTTCTTATAAAATGACAACTTATTAAACAATGATATCAGGTACCTGTCATTGTACTGTAGCATCATGGTTCATAGCATGGTTCATAAATGATATGTTGTTCATAGTTGATGCACAGCAGTTTTTCCTACTAATTAAGAATGTAAAAACAGTAAATAAAGTTCTCTCGCCAGTGTAAATATTCAAATCACATTATATCTAATTTTTTTCATATGTATTTAATATTACTTTTGTATTTCATTCATAAAGTATCGACATTTTGTTACTGTAATTATAGAGAAGTGGCTTATCTATTCTTTCATTTTTTTCAATATGCACTTAATGACCAGTGGTCATATTAATGCACAGCTTTATGTAAATGACATTTTGCAGTTACTAGAGGTTGAGGACTGTATATAAAAGTTTGTTGATTGAAAAAAAAATTAAGATGTATTTTGTGCAAAGAAATGAATGCAAAAATTGATTTAAATAACTTAGAACGAAAATGGTTGTTACTACTTTTAACACCATGGAAACAATTACATTTTGAATTGTTTCAGAGCAACTTGTTGAATCCTAAAAAAGTCTACAAGTGAGAAAAAAGGAATTCAGCATTAGGCACGTGATGAATACTTGATTAATAATAAAACTGACATAAAAAGTCATCGATATCTAGACTAATACTACGTTCACTTAGTAATATTTAAGTTAACCTGCCTAATTTTTGACCCAGAGACTCGGATTAGGTTGTTCAACATACTCCAAAGATAACTTATGTAAATTTAACAGTTACTTAAAAAAAAAAAAAAAAAAAAAAAAAAAAAAAAAAAACAGAAGAAGAAGATATGTGCATCTTTTGAAACCAACAAATTTCTTTATTTTTTTCCTTTTTCTTATATTTTGTTTTGGTTTTTACATTACGAGTTTTTTATCTCTTTCTTTCGTTTACTTATAACAATCTAGTGTAAATAATTATAATAGCTGTAAAATATTGGAGATTTAATGTTAATGAACATAATTTAAATGACAGACATTCAACTCAGCATATTGTCACCTCTGTTAAGTTAATTAAACTTATACTGGCTAACTGAGTTTATTTAGTGTTCGGTGAAAACATACTTGAATTTCAAGGCCAGGTGTTAAGTAACAAAATAACTAAAATATTTTTATGTGAACGTAACATGATGGAAAATTCATAAGTCAAACTGCGGAAAAATCCGTAACGTCAAATGTTTCTTAACAAAGATTTAATCCTACATTTATATTATATAATATGTAGAAGTCATTGCCTGTCGCAGAATATTTTATTTTACTTTTTACAGTTTATAAAATCAAACATGATTTAATTTATAAAAGATTGCAAGGACTTGACTTTAAATGGGTGAAGAAGATTATGTGACTAGATAAATCCTAATTTCAGTTATACTGAAAATCAATTTCAATCATTTGCATATCAAATTCGACCATTTAAAAATAAAATTCGTACTTTTCCAAAATAAATTTTACTCATTTGTAAATAAAATTCAGACTTTTGGAAATCATATTTACCTATTTGTAAATCAAATTCATATTTGAAGGTCTAGACACGCACTTAACATTTTATAAAATATATGTTTGAAGCAATCAATCACCTTCAAGAATTTATTCCAATATGTTACTTCCTTTCAAAACATAATTTCGTAAACCAAAATTCATAATCGCTGCCGTATAGTTTTTCAAAATTATAATACAGTTTCGTACATTAACAGTAGATATCTATGTTTGTTTATAATTAATTTGATTTAATTGTTTTTTTCTTAAAGAAACTATATTTTTGTAGACAATTTTAGTTTTCTAAATTCATAAATTGAATAGGTTTCGCTTAAAATGCGTTAAATTGATTTATAAAAGTTTGCTCCGATTTCCCCTGAAAACAGATAAATAGGGTTTGTTAAAGATTGAAATTAGCATACAATAGATCATTAAAAAATATATGTACAATTGTGCTGTAACTATATGTTCTTATGCATCCTAAATTTAAATTTTCCATTGCCATTTTTATCGAAGCATACTGTCATCATATAGATGAATAGTATTAATCTACAAACATTGTTAATCCAGGTTAATTAACAATTCGCTAAACACAACATCACAGGATCCTATCATACTTATTTTTAAAGCATTGTTAAATACTTGGTTTATGTCAAAATTATATCAATGTTGTCTTACACAACAACTTCTAACATGGAAGTGACATACAACTATGCTCATTAATTTAGAATTGAATCATTACAGAATTCAGTTTCGATTAGAGCAAAAGCGGTCGTTTATTGTCAATTTTGTGTCAGCTTCTAATAATCTAATTAGGTGCACTTGCTGTACACCATATTAAGTTGCACTTGTTTTGCATTATGTTGTTATTGTTACCGCTCTTCAGAAGTATTCTTTTCTTTGTTTACTATGCATTGTCTCTGTATTTCCAAATTAAATTTTGATAAAGTCTGTTTCTCTGTGTTATGATAATGTCATACTCATTAATTTTTGCTTCATTAAGTTAGGTTTGTTTTGGTGAAAATTTTAATGAAGTTTAAATGTCCTCCGGTGCTTAAATATACAGGGTGCGTCAGTTATTTGAGAACAAATCAACGCCCGCTTTCAAATAGGAATATACACTAGAGATAAAGCATTTTTTTAACGTTCTGTACAAGTGACCACATACGTACTGGATGGCATCATTCATTAAAACCGCAATACCCTCCTCTACAGGCTCTGTCGTACTGACTGCAGGTAATGATCAGATGAGTGTTGGGAACATTTGCCACTGCATACACAACGGCTTCCTTGAAGGCCGCAACATTGCTGTGTTGACTATCAGAGTCCCTCTCAACTACGTCAAATACGTAATAGGCCATTCGGTTAATATCTGGGTAGCTGGGGGATCCTCTTGATGTTTCAGCTTGTTAAGGAGGCGCTTGTCTCTGGTCAGGCAGCTGTTCATGGTTCTCTCGCGCAAGAAATGTACTCTCTTCTTCACGTATGACCTCTAACGAATGTTCTCATTAATCACACATCAGATTGTGTCCTCATCAACCTGCATCTCCATAGCGAGTGCCCTTATCGACTTCGTAGAATTTTCATTGATTTGACTAACGAATTCTGGTGTTTTGAGGATTTCATATTGCTGACAATGTTGTTTTCTGCATCAAACGTTTGCCACATGAAAGCTGGCAGCCTTCGTTTCTTTCCTTACATTAAAGATAAGTGACCGGGCGAATTTCAAGAATGTAGCAATATCTAAATCGAAGCGTTCTTCAGCCAAAAAGTTAAAGACAACATGCCTCTTCATTTCCTTAGTTAGTCTAGGTTTTGAAATGTTTATATGTAAGAGAAAAAGATTTGTAACTATGATATACAGGGTGATATTTCACCTATAACGTGTGTTCTCAAATACTTGATGCACCCTGTAGACAAGGAGTTTTATAATTCTCCTTTCTTATTATCTTCCTATTGGTTTCTATAAATTGAAACATCAGAATATAATCTAACACATATTATTTATTCCTTGTGTAGTAAAATGCAATTCTTTAAGATAAATTGTTTTAGATAGGATAGTTATTTTCTTTTATAATGGACAATTTCTATACCAGTATTACAGTGAAATTTCGACTAACGAAAACTTTTTTTTAAAGAATTTTTTATTGGATGCGTGGGCTAAAATAACGCAGACATGTTGCATTTTTAATTGGACGAGAAGTCATATTCCAGACAACAAAGATTTCTGCTGAAAATTGATTCCGAAACCAACTTTCTTCGCTAACTGAGATATCACTGTATTTTGAAAACTCTGTTGGTTTTTTTTAGATTATATTGAAAGTTGTTAACACGATTTCAAATCCTTAAAATGTAGCCTCTATCACTACAAAGAAATTTGAAATCTGTTATGCCTACAATTATTAAATATATTATGCATTCGAATCTATATCCACGAGTCTTCTTATGGTGATTTCTTTGAATAAGGAAGGCTTATATTGTTGATAATCACAGTTCTAACCGAATTCACAAAATAGGAATGACAAAATCATGAACTCTGGATATTGTTGTTTTATTGTACTACCATATATTCTCTTTGATACTGAATAACGTTAGTTTCCTCATCGTAATTAATTAGAATTTCGAAGACTTACAGAATTGATAATTGCAGTTCTTGTTAAATTCACATAAATACAATGATAAAATTCTTGGCAAAATTAAAATAGCTGGGTTGTAATCCAGAAACTCTAGGCCAGGGACGGCGAATCTATGGTATACATACCATAAGTGGCACGTGTCAAATTATTTCAGGCGTGACATAGATTCGGCTTCTCAAATCTAAATGTAGTAAAATACATTGAATCAAAATACACTGAAATTGCACTAAATGCAATTATTTAGGCTTGCTGAGTTTGTCTGAATTCGATTAATTCAATTAATTGTCGTTTTCATACAGATTGTAGAAATAGAAATGAAATTTAATGAATTCCGATCTAGCTCAATATTGGCTCAAAATTTTTTTAGATTAAGATATCATCAAAAAGGAAAGATTAAAAGGCATTATAAGCAAAATTATGGCAACTTGGAATTTGATTCCAGACACGAAGAACAGTTTAAAGAAGCTGATGCTATCGCTTATCGCCACGACCGCTTTTCACAATCTCCGTTACTCGATATAAAGGTAGTGCCTCAGCCCCTTCCTTCAAGACTGTCGGGATGGAGATAGTCCCGAACATGGAAGATCCCCCCGAAAAAAAATTAAAAGCTATTTTGTTATGTTAAACACGCCGATCAGCGGGTTCGGCTAGGCTGGAACGTACACTGTAAAAAAAATCTGTGAAGTTACTAAAGTTTTTCTAGGAAACTTGGATTCCTAGAACTTTTCATGTAACGGCAACAACAAAATTTCATGTAACAGACACACTTTTGTGCCGAAAATAAAAAAATCTGTAAGGTTACTAAGAATTTTTTTGGAAACTGGGATTCCGAGAACTTTTCATGTAACTGCAGCCAGGGTTACAAATAAAAGTTTAGTAAGATTACTGAAATTTTAGCAGATTCATTTGTAAAGTTACAGATTTTTGTAGCTTTACAAAAACTAGTTTTGTAGATTTGCAGCTTTTTTCGTACAGTTACAGGTGAAAGTTTAGTAAGCATGTAACTTTACATCTGTAGAACTACAGATTTTTTTTTACAGTGTATAATACATCGGACGACCGTGATGGCTTCGACAATTGATATTTTGATAATTTTTCTGCGACTCTATTGTTTTCGGAAATTAATTTTATGAAAAACTCAACTAGAAATCTCTTGTCAGATGACACCAATTCGGCTTCCATTCTTTTAAAAATAATTAAATACGCAACCGATATCAATTATTTGGCATATAAAATGCAACAACAGAAGTAGTATCTTTTAAATAACTTTCTAAAGTAGTACACCAAATATTACCATATTTTTTTAATCCTAAAAACAAAATTTTAAGTAATTTAGATTAATTATTATTTGATCCACTAAATTTTTTGGTTGTTGGCATATCAAGATTGCGTAAAATATGTTTTTGGAAAAATTTGGAACGCAGATGTGAAAAGGTTCACCGTCCCTGCTCTAGGCAATATGATTTGTGTGAAAAAGTATTTTTGGAAGAGAAGAAACGAAATGTTTGAAATATTAAAGTAAAAACATTTCATTTATTCTTATCTTGTAAAATCAGATAGGGAATATTGCTAAATATGCGTAAAGAATATAGCTTATATATATATATATATATATATATATATATATATATATATATATATATATATATATATATATATATATATATATATATATATACATATATTGCTACTTATATTATATATATAATTAAATGATACATTATTATTTAATACTCTCATCTCGACCACAAATAATGTCCTATTCTATTGAGTAATCTTAATTTTCCTCGATAAATTTTAGATCTCATGATCTTGCAGTATATTTTTTAAAACCCTGAAATCAGATATAATTATGTACAGATCCACTTGATACATTTGTAACTACAAAATAAGTGCTTTATTTTGGAAGCAAGAAAGAAAGTTATCATCACGACTTTTCTGAAACGTAACAAAACATTTAGCAAGTCTTCCTGATCTCTTAAATCATTACTTATCAGTGTCAAAATCAAAAAAATTCACCCTTCAATAAAACAGTTCGTTTATCACGGAATGACAATTGTCTTGTTATTAATCAGGTTCGGTTCAGTGTGTGGGATCCTCGTGGTCCCATCTCCTCGTTGCAAGACTGGGTCTTCTGCTACGGGCCACCGAGCACAGGTCTTTGAAGGTTGTGACAGCTTTTACCAGTGGCACGCGGAATAGGAAAAGCAGTTCTGAAAATCTCTTTGTTTATAGCTGGATTTTAAGGGAGCCTTCCTTTCGGATTCATGATTAGAAAAGGCTTAAACTGTGGAAATATATAAAAGGTGAGATTTTAAGTTTTACATCTCATATAGTGGCGAGTCAGGATTTTGGTTTGGGACGGGTTTTAAACCATTATTATTCGTAAAAAGTACGAAATAATAATAAATTCGTTGTTCTATTTGGGTTTGAATTTTTGTTGTTGTTGTTGAAAATCCCATGTGTGTAAGAACCAACCTAAGGAGGAAACAAGGAGGAATAAATGTAGCCTAAAACTGTTTCAAAGCTTTGCAAGAAGCCTTCTCTACCCCACCCCCTTTCTTTCTTTCTTTCCTCCTTCTCTTTTCTATCCTTTTTTTTTTTTTTTTTTTTACATTTGCATTGATGAAAGGCTCATTTTATGAAGCTTTGTGTTAAAGTTTAGTCAGTTTTATGTTAAGTTTATTCTATTTGTATTTTTGTTTATATTGGATTTTAGTCGTCAAATGTTAATGGTAGAAGGAAGGGTTTTTTTTATGTGTGTATGTAGATATGTTTGCACTTACAGAAGTTTTAACATAAGACATACTAGAAAACATTGTTTACCACGCTGAACTAACTTGGGAATATTTGTTGAATTTTCATTATACTCCTAATAATGAATTGAAAACTATGCGTATGTCATTGTCTTTTTTATATGTCCCTTTATAATTGCACGTATTTAATTTGTAAGTAGTAAAAGTAACAAACAGATTTTAAAAATAACAAGCTAATGATAAAAAATACGCTGATTATCCTTTCAAAAATAGCAAAAGTAATTGGAGCTTTTGTTTTGATGTAAGAAATTATAGTCTGTATCTATTTTATAATAATAAATAAAAGATTATTAGGAGATTAGTATGTTGAATAAGTCATCAAATCTTTAAGGTTATCATCCATAATTTATTCTCTGAAATTGTATACTTAATATTAAAAAGCAGAGCTTTCACTTAAAAATTCTCTTATTTTATAGTGGTATTTCAGGTAACTTAATTTTCAGATTCATCATTAAAACAAGCTTAAATTATGGAAATGCATAAAAGATGATATTTCAGTCTTGCATTGCATCATTCAAGAAAATCGCGTTTGCAACCTTGTATTAATCAGAAAATGGCTACAATTTTATAGTTACATGTATTTAATTTTTAATTTGTATTTTATACATTTTGAAAGGAACACATTATTATGCAACCAAGTTAAAATATGTTGATTATCATTTTAATAGAATAGAAATTAATCTGAGCAATATTTGCATTGTAATAAAGATCTATTGACAATATGTAAAGCCATTAACAGTAAATAGAAATATCAGTCGTAAAAGGTTGCCTAAATATTAAGGGCATTGTCCTTTAGTAATGATTATTTATAAAAATTTTAAAGAATCTCCAGAAAAAAAAATCAAAACATCTGTAAATAGTTTACGCTTTAATTGTTTTTTTTTTTCAGTTTAAAAATTATGTATGCTGATTTATTGTGTTTTGTGCATAAAGCGTAGAAATTTAAATTTCATTCAAAATAATACCAAACTATAAAATCCTGTACTAGACTTAAAGGTATTTAAAGAAATATGGAAATACGATGTGACAAATCAACAACCAATTCAAATGTGTTCGCAATTACTGTCCCAAAGGCATAGTTAATACCATTATAAACATTTTTTTTAACTTTTATTTAACAAATGCATTTTTTATTGGCGAAATTGAGTCATTTATGTATCTTTAAAGAAAATCTACTCCTATAATACAATTCATGCTTTCTACTAATTCATCATAAATTAAAAAAAAATGATTTATTTATTAATTAAATCAGCGTATTTATGCTTAGAATGGATTGTTTTAAATTTTGCCTTTTGAAATCATGTAAATGAATGCGTTATAAATGAGGTCATTGTCGTAGGAATAAAGGTAACTTCTATAAAGTGTAAATCCTCTCATAGTATTTATAGTATCCTCTTCTAATAATATTTCAAACAGCTAGTTTTAAGGTTTATCCGGTTGAATTGAATAAAGCAGAATAACGGAATGTCTTACACCTTATTAACACGAAAACGAAAAAGAAGATTGAAATTCTAGTAGAGTAGAGTCTCGGTTACCTAAGTCCCGCTTAACCGAGTTTCCGCTTTAACCGAATTACTGTCTTCTGATGGACTGATGACTTCCATTATTATGAAACAGACATTATAAATGAAGTGTTAGATGAACATGAAAGAGCAGTCGTAAAAAAGTTAGAATTCTGATTTTCTGTTCAGAATGGGAATAAAAGGCCATAATTTAAAAAAAAGGGGGAGGGCGGGTTCTCTTTTTCCGCATTCTGACCAGAAAATCAGAGTTCTAACTTTTTACGACTGCTCTTTCATCTTCATTTAGCACTTCATTTATAATGTCTGTTTCATAATAATGGAAGCGTTTCATAATAATGGAAGATTTCTTCCGTACATCAAAGAAATCTTACTAGTACCATTAAAATTAACGAATTAAGTTAAATTTAATATTTCATCTCCTTAGTTGGTGACGATTTGTGTAAATCCGATTTATCCGAGTTTTTTGCTTATCCAAAATGAGCTTGGTCCATATTAACTCGGATAATCGAGACTCTACTGTATATCCTCTTCTAATAATATTTCAACCAGCTAGTTTTAAGGTTTATCCAGTTGAATTGAATAGATCATAATAATAGAATGGCTTGCACTTTTGAACCCAAAAAAGAAAACGATGATTGAAATCTAGTAATAGAGATGGAAACTAATTGTACTTTAATGGTGTTATGATTTGTGTCAAATTTTAATTCTTATGTGACCTTCTAAACCTGTTTTTCTCATCAAAGATTAATTTTATAAAGCAGTTATTTATTTCTGTGTTCCCTTGTAACCGAGTCTTCCTTTATATCAATTGCCCCAATTCCTTAATTTCATGAAATGAATTAGCTTTATTAAAATTTATTTCACTTTCAACATATAATTAGAATAAGAAGTAGTTTACAACAATAAGTCTTTATGTTTGTATGAATATAATGTATGACAGGCTTAAAATATTAGATAGAAAAAAGGTTCGTCGAACCTTAGAAAACAATTGTTTTGTTTGACACAATCGTGCGGCTCCAGCTGTGCGTTGCCATGTTTCTGTTTCATGCACACCGTAAAATGTGGATTTAATTTCACTTCCAGGGTTTAGAACGACAGGTAAAGAGAAAACATATGTGATGATAAAAGAATAACTACGTTAGACAAAGACCGGTTATATTACTGTATCCGGTGGAGTTTTTTTTTCCACAATTAACTTTATTAGAAGTGATATTCAGATGAAAGTTCCCCATTCTGTTATGAGCAGTCTAATTAATTAGAATATTTCGAATTAGGTCAGCTGATTAATAAGCATCTTTTTTTCTTATTTTGTATTCGTTTCGATTTTCTATTTATAACACAAAACTCCAGTAGTATTTACAGGATGAGTAAGACATTATTATATGAAAGGGTGTTTGTAAACTCTTTGAACAAATATTCTGGGATGATTATACGTAGCATGGTGAATGATATTTGGCATTAAATGCAATATCCTTTTATTCAGTCAAAAATACTCAGTACCTCACAGAAACTGGACCAAGCTTTTCGTTCATAATTTTAACATTCACGGACAGGAGAAGTGTTGGAAATTCACAGTAATTTGGCCAGTGATATTTAGTAACGTCAGGTAGTTTTTATGTCAGAGTTATTTGCATGAGGATAGTAGTTACATAAAGATTTTTACTTTCTTCTATCTTCAATCGAAGAAAGTATTGTAATCGAAATTTTTTTCGACTTCGGGTTTTCGACGGATTTACACGTTTTAGGGGTCAGAGATCACAAAAAGCATATTTATAAAAAATGTCTGTCTGTCTGTCCGTATGTCCGTGTGTCGCCATTGTACCATCAAAAATTGTATAACGTTATGCATAGAATTGAACCAAATTTTTATTTTAAGTTTTTGGCTATGGCAAGCAGGTCCTACATTAATTTGGAAAAAATCCGCCGGTACGGGGCGCTGTAATAGCGATTTTTGTGCATTTTGAATATTGTACCATCGAAAAGTGTATGAAGTTATTGAACCAAATTTTTTGTGTATGTTTGTGAACATGGCAAGAAGGTCCTCACTGAATTTGGAAAAATTCTGCCGGTAGGGGGCGCTGTAATAACGATTTTTCTGCGATTTTTGTGCATTTTGAATATTATACCATCGAAAAGTCTATGAAGTTATGCATGGAATTGAACCAATTTTTTGTATATGTTTTTGGCCATTGCAAGAAGGTCCTCTCTGAATGTGGAAAAAATCCACCGGTAGAGGGCACTGTAATAACGATTTTTGTACATTTTGAATATTGTACCATCGAAAAGTGTATGAAGTTATGTATAGAATTAAAACAAATTTTTTGTGTATGTTTTTGGCCATGTCAAGAAGGTCCTCCCTGAATTTGGAAAAATTCCGCCGGGAGGAGACGTTGTAATAGCGATTTTTTTGCAATTTTCTATATTGTACCATTGAAAAGTGTATGAAGTTATGCTTAATTCTAACAAAAATACTAATAAAACTAATTAAAATGAAATATTGACATAGAAGAAAGTTTTGGGATTGGCACATCCAGCTAGTTTCAAGATGTAATCACATTTCATACAAGGCAAAGTAAATGTAATTGAAATATCTCCATAAATATTAAAGTTATGAACGAGTATTTAGATTTGACTTGATAGAGTCTTTCTGTATTTTTGGCTAAATAAAAGGATCGCGATCTTAAGTACTGTGGAAAATATCGTTCACCTTGTTCTGTACTATCATACATATTTCGGAAAAAAATTTTGATTACCTCGCATATTTTTAAAAAGAATATAAGCGCCATTTTTCCAGATAAATGTTGGACGTTTGTGCTCGGGAGCAGGTATTCCAAACTTCTGACAGACTGGTTCTTAGAAATACATTGCTAAATTAAATTACGATATATTTTTTGTTGGTGTGCGAACACTCACAATATTTCTTATGTGTTCTTGTTTAACACAAAATGCAAATACAGTAAAAGAAAAGCTATAGCAAAGAAAATTTGAAAAAAAAAATTCTTTCTTCCCTATGGGCCGGGAGGCAGAAGCACAGACAATCACCTCATAGAATTCACGGCTGAAATTCTAGAATTAGTTAAAACTCGATTCGCATATTAAAACGCAATCGGTCTGCCAAGTCATATCTTGATGGAAAACTCTTGAAAACCCGGTTTTAGCGGTTGACTCGTAGGTTTGCTATTGTATTTTCCTGCTCTCAGTCCTCCATGTTTTCATACCTTTGGGTGCAGGAAAACACAATGGTAAGCCTACGAGTCAACCGCTAAATTCGGGTTTTCAGGTGTTTTCCACCAAGATATGACTTGGCAGACCGATTGCGTTTTAATATGCGAATTAAGTTTTAACTAATTCTGGAATTTCAGCCGTAAACTCGATGAGGTAAGCGTCTGTGCTGTCCCCTCTCGGTCTAATTACCGAGCCAAACTTTATTCTGAAATGTAAGTAAATTTCAAAACAGAAATCAACAGACCACTCGTTGTTGCATTTTAAAATCCCATGTCAATTTATTTTAATTGAGCATTATCTTCAATATCTTTTAGAAATAGAAATCGGGAGAGAGGAGTTGAATATGATAGCTTGGGAAGTACGGTGTATGCATTAAAATTATAAATTTTCTTGTGTATTAGGTGTAAAAGGTATATTACATTATTTGAAAAAAAAAAGAAATTTTTTTAATGTAACTTAAAAATGAGATAGCTGATGAACGCACTGATGAGA
The DNA here is from genome assembly GCA_963932465.1 of Maratus speciosus. Lineage (NCBI taxonomy): Eukaryota > Metazoa > Arthropoda > Arachnida > Araneae > Salticidae > Maratus > Maratus speciosus. The sequence goes on from OZ010791.1 coordinate 334,004,131, forward strand.
AACTTATAAATAGTGCTTCACTGGAATAATAAATCCAGTCAGTTATCAAAATTATTATTATTATTATTATTATTATTATTATATATTTATTTTAGTTTATTTTTTGCGAATACTTTATATGATTTTTGTAACGCTTTCCAAGATAGTTAAAAATTGTTTATGACTTCGGTTTGTCTGGCTGCGCTTTAACTATAGTAAATATGCTCAAACCGCCCTGTAGTTTTTATATGTTATTGACGTTTGACATATTGAATAGAGCACGATCACTATTGAAATTGAAGTGTGTAGCATTTATAGTTTTACAGAGTTTACAGGAACACTCAAAAGCATTCCGTTTCATTACGGTCAATGGGAAAAATAGTTTGAAGTGTGGGCACTTTTCGGTTAGCCGGGTGCCAGTGTTATATATACATATATATGTATATATACATGTATGTATATATACATATATATTTACATATATATGTGTGTATATGTATATATATGTATATTTACATATATGTATGTATATAAATATGTATATATAACACTGGCGCCCGGCTAACCGAAAAGAACCGAAGTGTGTTTTCATAATGTTACACCATTTCAAATATAATGAAATTAATGTGCATTTAAGAATTGTTCTAAAACATACATTCTGTAGAATATGGGCTACAAAGCACTCATAATTCATTTACAAGCCACACAAAAGAATTCCGTTACATAATGGTCTACGGGGAAAACTGCTTGTAGCGTATTTTAATTATGTTACACTATTTCAAATATAATGAAAATGATATACATTACTATGATTTACTACAAGATACCTGCTGTAGTTTATGATGTGCATAGCTTTTATCATTCATTTACACGGTCACGCAAAAGTTTTCGGATACAATACTGTATCCGAAGCACTGTATTATCGATAATTGCTGGAAATGCGTTTTCAATTATGGTATGCGCTATTGAGTGTAACTAAATTTTTACATTCTACTTGGTGTGTATAAATGCTATAGATCATATACAAGTCTATACAAAAGAATTCGTAAGCATTTTTGAGTATGAGCGTGAACTGCTTTAAGGTGGTTTTTAATTATGTTATGCATTTTTAAGCTGAACTATATTCAGTATACTAAAGAGGTGTTTGTAGAATATAAATAAAATCATATACAGAGCCACACAAAAAATTTAATACGCCTATGGATGATAATTTCTGGAAATGTGATTTCAATAGTTTTAAGCCTTGTTTTAGCCCGAATTAAATTTTAGCTTAATATGTGACGTGTATAAAAATCTGTAGGTAATATACAGGGCTGTATACAAAAGAATTCAAGTATGTTTCCGTCTATTGGTAGAAATTGCTGAAGGTAAATTTTCAACCTATTATGCGTTTTCTTACTAAATTCAATCTTAGAATACCGTGTAGAACGTAATTCAAATTTGTAGACAAATGGCAAATACAGGCCTACCCAAAGAATTGGAGTACTTTTCCGGCTATATGTGCGGTAATTGCTGAAATCTGGTTTTAAAATGTGTTATGCGCTTTCTAAAATGTGTATTTAGGTATCTTATTAAACAGCGAAGTTTTGTTAAAGTATTCTAGAAGCATTGGAAAGTGTTTCATAATCTATGCTTGACGCATTTCTTTCTTGTTATAATTGAGATGGATGTGTAATTTCAAAAATTGTAATCTAATGACCATATGTACAATTTGGTCCTTTCCTTATTTTAATTCGTATTACATAAAATAGTACATGCACTTTTTTAGAGGATTTCTTAAATTTTGTACATTTTTTGTTTTTATTATTATTATTATTACTCATTTTTGAAAATAATAAAAAATTTTCAATGTATTGGTCGGTATTTGAGCAGGGAACCTTAAAAAAATTAATATTCATTTTCTTAGTTTTTTTATCAACAGAAGTTGCTTTTTAAGTTGTATTTTCAATCTTAAATATTTCAGAATATATATATATTCAGATATTTCTTAAATTGAAATCTAAATTTAAAATATTCTTTTCTGTATGTCGGTTTTTATAAAATTCTATAAATCATGGTTTTTATAGGTTTCTTAAAGATTGAAATAATAATTTTAAAAAACAAGCAATGTTTAGATGTTATATATCAATAATTACTTGCACTTCATGAAAAATTTACAGAGTGTCCAATGGCTAATTTCTAAACCATTAGTCATAGACATATAGTTCCACTTACAAAAATGTTTTAAATGAGGTAAAAAATTATTTTAAAAGTTGTTTTGATTTGAGCAATAAAAACCTTTGTTAAAAAGTTACGAAATTTAAATTTTTATACATTGCCCTGGTCCTACAAGTGATATTTAGTTAAAAATTTCTATTACACTAACAAGTAAGACAAAAAAAAAAGTCCCGTTCATCTAACACTAAAATTGACTTTGCATGACTCATGCCAATTTTCATCATCTGAACACAAATGAGTTCGGCCATGCTTCAAGGAATCGTAGACAAAGTGCTTAAAATATTAGAAGGATTTATTTAGCGAGTACATTTCTGCATTGCAGATGAAGGAGTCACCACTTCGAGCAAGTTTTAAGATAACTTTAATTTTTATTTATTAAGTTGTAGATTAGATAATCTAATAGCATTTTAAAATATGTATAATTTTGTAAAGAATTGTAACTTGCTTTTCATCATTCCATTTAACAAAAATTACGTTTTTTTTAGCTTATATTTTTAGTACAAGTTCTTTAGTACATATTTTTCTTTAATATGTCAGAATAAAAATAGATTTCAAATTTACATTGTAATGTTAATTTTTCTTTCAACCATTATTATTTTTTTTATCTAAGGATTATTTATATTTCTAGCAAATTTGTGAATGATCCCTATTTCGTAGCAAAAAAGATGCTTTAACTTTAAACAACTATTACGCGGTCAGTTTTAATCGTAGAAGAATGAAACTTTTTTTTTTGTCTTACTTCTTGGTGCAATAGGATATTTTTACTAAATATAACTTATAGAACCGGGGGACCGTATAATAATTTAAATTTCCTATTATTATTTTTTTTTTTTTTAAAGAAATGTCTTTATTGACCCAAATCGCTTTTAAAATACTTCTTTACTTCATTTAAAACATTTTTGTAATTGGAACTATATGTCTATGTGTGTGTGTCTATATGTTAGGAATTGTCTATATGTTCCAATTTTTATTATTTTTTAATTCTGATTGCAGGGTATCGTGTACAATGTTGTTTGTCATATTTTCTGAAAAGAACTTTTTTTATATATATTAAGAACTCTACAAATTATAAGCAAAAAACTTGGCGAAATTTGGGACTCTTTTTATAAAAACTTTAATTTCGCTACGAATATACATGCTATTCTCATAAAAATGAACACAATTTATTGCAATATGGCACTTAATCATAATCTACTGTGTTGAACACTTTTGCTACGTTAGTTTTTACAGGGTTATCCAAAGGATATTCGTTCTTTTACAATTTGTTGACGGTCCCCTATAGGGTTTCGGGAAAAAATCTTCACGGAAATATATGACTTGTAATATTATGTTTACACACCTGGAGTTTCAAGATAACTCCTCGTGTATTTTTCTAGATATTTAAGAAAACGTCTAAATTCGCAAGTGACCGGTCACCTTTGGCCGTATAGTGTATGTCCTAGTTACCAATATGACCATTTCGACGTTAAATATTGTTTTTTTCTGTTGAAAGAACCAGTATATCGAGATGGACAACTTAAAAGCTATTCAAAAAAGCTCAGAATAGTGATTTAATCTTTTCTTTTTTTACTATTATTTCTTTCTAGATACTTTACGTATTATTCAGCAGCAGATTTAAAATGAAAAAAAAAAAAATGTTATTTTCTCCGTCACGTACTTAAAAATGAAAATTCTTCAAGCATGATTTTATAAATCTGATTCACTATTCGTGCTAGTGTGTATGCCTTTGACCCCTACACATCGCAGGGTGCAATCGGAAAAAAAGAAAATTAGACCCACCCTGCCGAAAACTAGACGCTTTTGTCCTTATCACCATAGCATGGTAGGCACGCAAAATCAACACTAGACCAAACTCTCATCACCTAGAAAAGCGGCTTCGTTTTCAACAATAGAAATAATAATGTTGCTTACTTCTTCGTGAGCTAGCATCCTGCTTAAAAAGTCATAGGATATTCAGTCATTGCGTTTTTTATGCACACCCTTTTCTTTCTATCTGTTTTTATTTTTTATTTTTTATTTTCTCTATCAAGTGCCAGTGACCAATTTACGTTGCCCTCTGCCCTATCAGATTAGCCATCGAAATTGTTGAGTAAAACTGATCAGGACTTTTTTCGTATTTATTTCCGTTTGATGGTAATGACCTTTAAGCACATATACATAGAATCAGTTTATAACCTTTGCATCGTTTCATATTGAATATGAGGGGAAAGGATAGGCAATTCCGAAAATATTGATCATTGCGTTTATAAGCTGAAGGATACCTTATATTAAGGTAAGATACGAAGTATTATAACACTATTAGTAAGATTTTAAATAGTTTATTGCTTGCATGATAATTTAAATATATGTAATTTCAGTGTTACTTAAGTAAAATTGCTTGAAATAGACATATGAAGCACATTAACATGATTACACGTACTTGCACGTATACTCAATATAACTGTGTGATGCTTTAATTTAGTGTCGTCTATCATTATCGAAAGAATTATTACTCCAGACAAAACAGGTTTTTTTTTTTTTTTTTAAGTAAATAATGTCTAACTGCTAATACTCTCATCCAAACAACTGGAAATATTATCTTTATTCAACACAGAGAAGCGAAAGAAAAACTAAATGGCATGATATTTACAAAATATTTTGTTTGTTTGTTTATATATATATATATATATATATATATCTTAAAATTAAGTTTAAAAGGATTTTTCTGAATAACAAATTACTCTTTATTTGAAATCCAACATAGTTCTTTATCTTTTAACTTGACAGACCAAACATTAATTTGTAAGATTACAGATGCTATTCCTTTTACCTTGATAACTTATCTTTCGAAATTTATCCCTTTAAATGTATAATTTTTTTATTCGCATTCTTTAAAATTTACAATAATTTAAATTTAAAAAAAACATTTACCTCTTTTCCCTTTTAAGCGAAACGTTTATTTTCTAAATGCTTAGTTTAATATAAATTAAAATCAATTGTATTTTCCTATTTATATTATTGTAGATCACTCATTGAAAAATCGTATAATATTAATATCATCAATATTAATATTAATATCAGCAAAAGTTTCGTCTGAATCAGTATTAGTTTTAGAAAGAGCAACAATCGGGGTATTATAGGGTCATGATTTATAATTTGAAAACGTTACTCGCTACATGACTTGAAATAATTACATGTGAGTATTGAATTTAATTCCTTTGATAATTCCCTTTTTTTTTTTAATCAGTTTTATACATCTTTGTTCTCAGTCTTGAAAGTGAAGAATCCAAATATTCTTTCTATTCAGGAAAGTATTTATTTTCTTTTTTCGAAATTTGTCTAATTATAGATTTCTCTTTTTAAATAGTTTGATTACTTTTAAGCAATTATCTATTAGCATTTTAAATAGATTTTGATAAATAACTTTTATTAAATAAACTAAAATCTAAATAAATAAAATTTCAAGCAGGAAAATCCGAATTTACATAAAAAAAATCATTATTTTTATTAATATTTCTTTAACGTTTAACCTATTATTACGATATTTATCTGTAAATGCGCATTTGCATTGCGGTTAACATGCTTTCACTCTTATTTTTACGTGCTCTAATTTTATTTTTCTTAGAAAATTTTAGAACGATATCCATCAGGTTGAAATTTTTTAATTGTTGCCAACAAATATGTTTAAAGAATTTGTCAAAGAATTTTTTCTTCAATTATTATGTAATGTTTTGTCATGCTTTCGGTCATAGATATTTTATATTGAATGCATCCCTTGACCCTTTCGGGACCATGGATGCATACATGCACATTTAAAAGGTGCATACAGAATTTGTTTTTGGCACCAGTAATTAAGAAAAGTAATAATTGCCTTATTTAATTAGAGCATTTTCGAAATTATCTATCTGAAAATAACTTAAAAAAAATAATTATGCCAACCAAATAAAATTTGTGTAAGAGATGCCGGTTCCAAAGGGATTACCTGCAATTTTTTTTTCTATATTATTATACTTTCTTAATACAATTTTTATAAACTAAACTGCCGAAAGTAATTTAATGAAGCATGGATTTATCCGTAAATCCAACCTCTACCGAAGCTCTTTACAGCAGGAAAATCTTTCGAGGTCTCCGAAAATTATAGCTTTGTTCAAAATTTTCCTCCTTTTTCGTAACTCTTAACTTTTGCAATGCTTTATTTGTAAGGTGGTGGTTGTTATTTATTTTGCTGCGAATGTTTGGAAAATTGTATGGATATATACCCGTTTCTACGTTTCAAAGGGCAGTAGGAGGTCTGTAAAACTAATAATAATTCAGTACACACACACACACACACACACACACACACACAGACACATATATATATATATATATATCAGCCTATTATTTTTTCTTGAAGAAGGAAGTCCTTTTAGTGATTGTTTTCGTAAATATAGTGTAAAAAGTATGAGCATTCCTAATATTTTTTTAATACTCCTATTTTAATTGTTTGGAATATGCTACTATTCAAAATATCAAATGTTCTACAAAAATTATCTTTTGTGATTAATCTAACTATTCTATATATTAGAAAATATCAGGGTAAATATAATTGAAAAAGTTTGACAATTTCTTAAATCTCGTTTAATGGTGGTGAAATGGTAAGGTCGTTTTTATTATTAAACCAATTATTACTTTTATTCATTCATTGATGTCATTTATTCATGTCATTCTTTCATGTCATTCATTAATTATTAAATAAATCCCTGTAAGGTAATAAATATATATGAAAATATACCATTTTTAATGCATCATTATTATTTTTTTAGTATTTTAAATTTTGAAAAGACGGTCCTTATTAGTAATGGTACCAAATAAATTGCAGATCGTTTTTCATAGTTGAAAGTTAATAAACGAAAGTTTTATAGCAAAAGAAACCAACTGAAAAAATGTTAGAAATTTATGCTTCATGACAACTTCTAATCTTATTTCGATTTTAAATCTAAAAACTAAAAATATAAATCTCATATGCATTATCAGCGTTCGAAATCCTTGGTGCTCCGCTGGTCCGAGACCACCAAAAATGCAATCGGACCACTAATTTGAAAAATTTAGTGGTCTGCAGGACTAGTAAATTTCCCCCCCCCCCTTTCTCACAGGTAAACGTAATTTACCCGTCCCCCAGAAAACCGCAACCAAACACAAATCACACAATAATTTTTAAAAATTGCATTAAATCTCAGTCATTTGAAATAATCAGATAAATAAAATATCTAATTAATAATTTTATAGTTTTTCGTTATGTATACTGCTTATTTAATTTTTAGTAAATTATAATTTTACATTTTACTATAGTTTGGTTTATATTCTAAGAGGGGTGGGGTGGGGGGAAGGTCACTCAAGGGTTAAAGGGACTTAATAGAATTTTATGTAGCGGGCCAGTGATGATGACTGCGGACCAGTAAATTCTGATGCTTACTGGTCCTTGGGACCAGTGACTTTTTTTTTATCAATTCTACCGCTGATTATACATTTTTTCTTTTAATATCGAAGATACGGGCTGGAAATTATATAGATTTGACTTAAAGTCTTATATTAAAATTTTAATTTAAATTTTTCCAGTGTAATATGCGTGTAAAAGTTAAATTGTTGTGAACAAATATATACAATGCAGTTGTATGATGGTCATTGAATTTTGTGATTACGGTGTTGCACAATACTTTATTCGTGCATTCTAAGAAGTGTATAACTAAAAAGATCTATAGAACATATAAACACTCTACGTCTGAAATCCTAAATATCACTACACTGTAAAAAAAAAAACGACATTTTTACAGTACAAAGTACTGTTCATCTCGCGCACAAACTCGATCACAGTGAATGTGCTGTATCTTTCTTTGATTTCCTGACTATATTAACATGGAAAATACAGTAGTTGCGTAAAATTAACAGCACAATGTGCTGGGAATTTCGACGCCAGCAGTTTGTGCTGTCCTGTTTTTGCGTCCAAATTGCCAGCACATTGTGCTGTTAATTTTACGCAACTACTGTATTTTCCATGTTAATATTGTCAGGAAACCAAAGAAAGATACAGCACATTCACTGTGATCGAGTTTGTTCTGGCAAATCTACAGTGTTTTTTTTTTACAGTATACAAAAATAAATAATCGGACTTTAATTTAAAAACACTAAAACAACATTAAGATACATTAAAATTAAAATTAAAATAGACGTTAAAATTAAAATAAACATAGCGCATCATCAGTAAAAATATCATATCATAAATAATTTCAAAAGAATCAGTCATTCAGAGATAAAATTAAAGTTACACACATCAAGCAAAACTGTATATCCCTCTGGAACGGCGCAAGCCTCATTCAGGGCTGATTGTAATGTATATGCAAGCAGAATATTTTTGAAAGGATGGTATATTGAATTAGAGAAATCACCCCTGAATGAGGCTTGCGCCCGTTCCAGAGGGATATACAGTTAGCATAGCTCGATGTGTGTAACTTTAATGGTAATTCTGAATGACTGATTCTTTTGCAATTGTTTATGATATTGGTGTTTTTACTGATGAGGTTCTATGTTTAATAGCACGATACGTCTATTTTAATTTTAATTTTAATTTTAATGTATCTTAATGTTATTTTTGTGTTTTTAAATTAGTCTTATTATTTATTTTTATAGTGAAATCTATAGTAGTTATTAAATTTATAGAAGTTGCTGCATCAGTAATTGAATTTCGTGTATAGAAAATAAAATAAACAGGGAAACCTGCAACTTGTTTTAAAAATACAAATATCAAAATGTATCGAAACATCACCTTCGCTTATAGTGTCTTCATAACCGAGTTATTGTTGTAGACTGATACAGCGATATAGCGTTTCCATAACAGTATTTGCAACTTAATTAAAAGAATACGTTCAATTTATCTTATACTTGTAAGCGAAAGATTGAAATGAATACTTCTATAGGGCAATTTCGTGCAGAGAGTCACACACGTAACGCAGGCTTAATTTTCATTTATTCAATTATTTATTAAATTTTAATTTTAATTTGTGATTTTAGGTGGCATGGTAAATAAGTTATTACGATAGCTTTTAATTTAAATGTGTGGAAATAAAACTCACATAAATATATCATTTAATTTCATTACTCAAAACTTGCTTTTTTTCTAAGTCACACACGTAACGTTTTTAAAAAGCTATTTAAAAAATAACTATCATATCAAAATGATAGGTTTTTGCATAAAAGAATACGGTAAAGTGTAAATTTTTTAAAGAACATTTGTTTGGATTTTTAAATAAGAAATATATTGAAAAATCTTTGATTAATTAGAAATTTTTCAAAATGTCACAAACGTAACATGGAATGGCCCTATAGCAGAAGATGTCGCCTAGGAAATAATTATGCGTCACTGCTGTATTTGTACATATGCGCTGTTCCGCACTCATCTGAAGCTGTCTTACGTCACGATGAGATTCCTGGTGAATCATACCTCTCAGTACTTCATGTTTAGAAGAAATCGTCTGCAAATATCCTTTTTGTGAATTTTACTAAATGAAGTTTACATACATTTTTCTGTGGCTTCGTTTGATTGGTTGGTTGTGTTTTTGACGGCCAATTATCAGCACGAGCGATATAGGCCCTAAAGGGGGGAGTGCCCTCCGTGGGGGGTCTTTCTAAGGGAACCTAACCCGTATTTACGCTTGGAAAACCAGTGTTCGAAGAAAACCACGAAACTCCGAACGACTAGACCGGCGGGCGCGATTGGGATCGAACCCAGCACCTCCCGTCTACAAGCTTCAAGAGCAGAACCTCTCGGCCACTAGTGGGGCCTGTGGCTTCGGCGTATTTAGGAATTGGTTCAAAAACCTCCAGTTCAAAATGTACAAGCGATTACATGTAAAATCCCCAAAATTTCTTCCGATTTCTCTCCTTTAACCCCCACCCCTCATTTTTCTAGTCATTTCACTTCTATAATGTTTCCTAAATTCAGTAACGCAACCTGTTTTCTAATTTGCGTAAAAAGAAAAAAAAAGAAAATCTATTTTTCAAATTATTAAATTAAAATTGCGAGTACTGTGTTTATAATACAATTAATGTAATAAATACTTTTGAAAGAAAAACCTTTAAAATTGTTAAAATAAAATTCTTCACTCCTTTGCGAAACTGTATTTTTTAATGTTCAAGAATATCACGTCCGTTTAATTTCCTTTCATCGGGTCAGTTCAGCAGATGACTTTGGCTTTGATACAAACTCCAGCCTCTGCAGATAGACAAAAAACTTACGAGCCAAAGAATACGTGGGTGAAGTTGCTTGTTCTTTTGAGGGAAAAACAAACAGCTTTGAGGGGGAAGGTGCTACGGCAAGTTACCTGCCAGCCAGGAGTTGAATGTCCGTTAAGTGTTCAACCGGAACAAGTAAATCAAAGATTACAATAGTTTCCTGTTTTTAATCCCTTGTAACAGTTTTAGAGAATCAATTAAATATTCTCCATGAGAGGGATTCGGTAAATATTCATTCACGTTCCCAAATGTGAGTTAAGTGCCTGTAATTTAATAACGAAATTACCTTTTTTTCCTTTGCCTTTTATTTAACTTTAAGGGAACCAGAAAAATCGTATGTCCATCATGTAAATTTTTCATATATATATAATTTTTTTTTCTTACAAACTATAAAATTTAAGAATATAACTTTATTTAAGTATTGCGCGGCTATTTATTTCCAGTGTCACTTCTCAGAGTTAATTTAACATAAAAAAGTCTATGGAGATCATAACTTTTTGACTTTTTCTTCCCACCTTTTTGTCCCTGATGCCACAATTTCTTTTATTCTTTGTAATTTTAATGATGTTGTAAATTCAAAGTACGAAAATGTTTGCCTGACGTCAGGGTCAAAACGGATGATAAAATGCCTTTGCATATGGGTGAATTATAATGCAGAGAGTAACATAGTCTAAGCTTTATATTATTCAAATATTTTTCTTAATAATTCCAAATTTCGCTTTTTTGCACTGAGAATCAATCGACATTTTGTTATAAAATTTAACATTTTTTTTTCTATTGTTGCAAAAAATTCAAAAGTCATAATAATAATTTATCAGCAGTAATTAATTTTCAGTTAAAATATTTCCACGTGAGAAAGGGAATTTGAAATAATTTTTTTACGAATTAAAAAGAAGATGAATATGGCGTCATAAGGGAAATCAAACTGATATTTTCAGACATTTGTTAGTGATACAAGAAGCATTAATAAGAGTAAATACAGAAAACAGGTGATTATGACCTCAAAAAATTGCAACATATTTCACCGATACTGATTTTTAAGCATGAATATCAATTACATACAGATAAGCGATTAAAAAAGTGTTAACTTTGTGATTTATTTATGTTTTCCTTTTACTTATTTGTTGATGAAGTTTTAATTTTGTTAAGGAATACCAGACAGAAAGAAATACTGAACTATTTATATTGTTTTAAAATTGTGTAAAAATTGAAATCGTCGGATGCTTAGAAGTTAATAAATTTGCAAATAACTGAAATTTATTTTACAGGTTTCATCATCAATATGACGCCAGCATTACAACGGGCATGTAATATATATATTGTTCATATACAATTTATTTTTGTGGTATTAAGAAATAAAAAATAATTATTTGTAAATTTTAAAAAGGCAGAGGCTTTTAACATTAATTAAACTTAACGAAGTTACGTTAAATAAACTTAACATTATTACCGCATTTTTCATCTAAAATTATTCCTCAAGGTCTTTTGTCATTTTTTTTTTCTTTGGTGGCCAGAAAACGACTGATTTTGATGCTAAATAATTACCCCAAGTTAAATTTAGGTAACAATTTAATCTTGCATTTACATCGCCCCCTGGCAGGAAATAGAGTACCAAAATTTAAGTAAAACTGTTTTTTTTTTTTTTTATGTTTTACTGTGTAACAGCTATACTGTTGTTATAATATTAACAGTTAAGATTTAAGGATATTTTTGCATTCATAGCGTACCAGAGGGGAAAATGGGATGACTAAAATTATGTAAAATTGTTTTTTTTTTTTGTGTGTGTGTGTGTGTTTTTATTAAAGATTTTTTATGCTCAGACTGGAAGTTTTTTGTGCAAACTTTGCACTACTGCACAGATGAAACATTTTGTATTAAATATCGGTAAATACACCACAAATTGTGATGCGATATCATGTAGATCAAACTTGATGATGATACATCTAGTTAATTTTTAAATGAGTTCGTCTGAATGCAGTAGTTATTAAGAAACTTGATATATTAAACAAAAACATAATTTTCCGAACGAATTAAAAAAACAAATTTATTCCCTACATTGTTTAAGCCCGAGAAGGGACAGATATTAAGATATTTCATTCAGTTAGTTCTACATTTAATGTTAAATTTTTGTAACAAATTAGTTAAACCAAGTGAACATTAAAAAGTACCAGAGAAAATGAAATTCAAACAATATGATATTTAAACAAACTAAAAACTTATATTCCTTTCAAACGATATCGAAATGAATCTTAGATTTTTTTTTTTTTTTTGGAAGGCTTGTATTTTGGATGTGCCTAATCATTTGTTTTCACCTACCGTAAGCATAATACAAAATCAACAGTACAAATATTTGCAACTTAAATTTGGAAAAAAGTCGAAGATTTTTTTCGATTTCGTTTGAACAGAATCTAAGTATTTAGGTTGTTTAAGTATCATATTGTTTGAATTTCATTGATTTTTACTTTTTAATGTTCACTTGGTTTAACTAATTTGTTACAAAAATTTAACATTAAATGTAGAACTAGCTGAATGAAATGTCTAAATATCTGTCCCTTCTCGAGCTTAAATGATGTAGGAAATAAATTTGTTTTTTTTTTTAATTCGTTCGGCAAATTATGTTTTTGTTTAATTAATAAGTATCCGCTAGAACTTGACGATAAACAACTTAAAGTTTCCGCAGAAAAGGTTCATAACATCATTAAAATTTTTACAGAATATTTGTTATCAATAGTTTAAAAAAAAAAAAAAAAAAAAAAAAAAAAAAAAGTTATTTTTTCGCTGCACAATTTAAAAGGCACAACAATGAATGAGGTATTTTTCGAAAGGTTCCTCAAGCGGCTTTTAACGTAGTATACTTATGTATCGCTAAAACACATTGTTTGATTTAAAAAAAAAAAAAAAAAAAAAAAAAATGCAGTTAATCAGAAATTAATGAAAAAATGTATCAGCAAATAATCTCAAAGATTGCTGTGAGAAAGCGTCGCACTGGTCTACTGTTTTTGTTTTTTAATTGATAACTCTAATAGATTTTTTACATTTAATATATTTTTTTAGAATGCCGAATAAACACTAAACATACACAATAACACATAAAAATACCAAAAATCATATTTATATAGAAAATAGAAATAATGAGTTCAAATAAAGTTTTGAAACATAAAAGCGATATTTTCATATTTGCCTCACGTCAGAAGTTAACAGCCGAAGAAATCGCGAAAGATCGCTATTTAAAATCAGCATTTTTATTATATTCATTTCAGTTGTTTAAGCGGTTACTTGTCCTAAATTTGTGAAGCTTTAGTTATTGATTGATGAATGTTTTAATTTCGTTATGGAATATAAGGTGGAAACAAATGATGAGCTATTTACGAGGTGTGGCTATTAAATAGCGACACAAATGCTGTAAAATATTTATTTTAAATTTATACATACTTAGTTATTATCTCCTTCAATATACAACACCCCTTTATCCTTACAACGCTCCATGCGAATTTTCCATTGTTTGAAACAGTGCTGGTTCAAACAGTCTTCTTCTGTGGGCTCTTTCATGACACTTGCGTCTTTTTCTTTCACGGCTTCCACGGACTAAAATCTGGTTCCTTTTGATGCAGATTTGACATTGGGAAACAGATAAAAGCCACATGGTGCCAGGTCAGGCGAATAAGGCGGACGGTCCAACACTGGGATTTTATAGTTGGCTACAAACGTCTTGCCAGACAATGCAGTGTGAGCCGGTGCGTTGTCCTGCTGAAGCACCCATGACTTGTTCTTCCACAATTAGGGTCTTTTTATTTATTTATTTATTTATTTTTTTTTTTTTTTTCACAGAGTTGAACAAGGACTTCAAGATTGTAATGTTGACTAATAGTTTGACCTTCAAAAATCCAGTGAAGGTGCACAATCCTATGAATATTGAAAAATTTCTCCGTTGTTGTCGTGGAAGGGCGACCCGGGCGAGCATCATCTTCAATGTCTTCCCGCCATCTTGGCAACGCTTAAACCACTCAAAAACCGCACGCATGATAAACATTCATTGACGTATGAACCACTTAACAAATGATGAGTTTCGGTAGCGGAATTTCTAAGTTTTAAAAGAAATTTCAAATTAATTCGTTGCTCTCTCACTCAACACTTTTTTTCCCCCGGTAACACACTAAAACAGGGTCCAGAATAAATGAAGGTCACGGTCAGACTTATTGGAATAAAGCCAATTTAGAGAAATCGATACAGGAGACTTTGCGCTACGCAACTATTGGTCGTATGAATTTGGCGCATGCGCAGTTCTTCTGTGGATGCATTAGTTTCGTTTTTAAATAGCCACACCTCGCATATTAATTTAAGTGCAAACGGATTTATGTATTGTAATAGTCTGCTCGCGATAGAGATAGATTTGGAGAAAAAAAAATCGCGCTTGAAAATTATTTTAAAACTAATAAAAATTGCGTAACTTGCGATACGGTTTTCAAATAAATTGCTATATACAGTCGTCCCCGTTTAAATGAATATTGACGGTTCCAGAAATAATATTCGATTAAGCGGGGTATTTGATTAAACAGGGAATCATAACTGTAATATTTAATGCGCAATAAAAAGGAAAAATAACCATCTACGGTATATTTAATTAACAGTATAATAAATCGTTAATAGAATAACATAAACTAAAATAAATACAAATGCTAATATAAAGTAAATACGTATAATTTAATGCCAGTACATACATTTATATGGTTTACATCACACTTAATGCAGCTCGTTTGAATTTGGTCAAAACTTTTGCTACTTCTAATTTACGATACTTATACTGCCTTAAAAAATCGTTCAAAGTGGTTTGTTTAAGTCGAATTTTAAAGGAGTAAATATCGAGTTATTTTTCGAATGAGTCCAAAATATCACAACTATCATCTCGAGTCTCGAAGTGACGGCGCATTGCCATTAAAGCCTGGTTAACAGCAAGAAGTGATGGTGGGGGAGATCAAGGTGGGGAAATCATTTGACCTGTCCATTATACACCTGCCGGCCGAAATCATTGCAGGAAGAACTGAAAATTTGTTTTCAGCGTAAAGGAACCGAGAATGACAAAAGGTGGAAGGAAATTCCAGCTGAAACGTGCTTTCCGCGCCTATTTTCAAACGTCGGTCACACAGGTGTTATTCGATTAAGCGGGGACGTTCGTAAACGATATTGGTTTAAGCGGGGGGGAATAGCATAGAACCAATAGGAATAAATTCGGTTCCGGAGGATTCTATTCGAATAAGCGGGTATTCGATTATCCGTGACCCGATTAAGCGGGAAGGACTGGTTTTCAAACAAATTGCATTTGAAAGTACATTTTTTCACCTATTCGACGGCGTAAAAATTGAAAATGTGCGGTATTTAGAAGTTTAAAAAATTGGAATAAAAATTAATGAAAGTTAAATTTAATCGGGATTCAATTTAATTTGGATAATATTTAAATCATGTACGCGCACACATAAATTTCTTCTTATAGTTATTGATTAAATGATTATTATTTTTTCATTTATTGATTAAATTTTTAGTACATAGATATTGCCGAAAATGGAATACTCTAAAAAATATTGGAATATCTTGGAATGATTTCAACAATTACTACGTATGTTTAACGGTAACTTCTCTTTGTGTGCAATATTTATAAATACAAACGCAACAGTTTGCTTCAGATTATATTTATTTAAATTAATAAGTGAGTTTTAAGTAGCTGTGTTTTCGTTTTTTAAAACAATCTGTTATTATTATTATTATTATTTTCTTAAGTAAGTTTATTTTTTTAACTTTTAAGGCATATAAATGGGAAAAAATACATGTTTCGGAAAATTTAACTTTTATTGTTTATGCTTATTTGTTCATTTTGAATGCTACAAAAATGCATTGGTTGATTCAGCGACACTATGTCATTTCTTGCACGTGAAAGCTAATTAGATGCACAAAAATGCGTTATATTGTATCTGAACTTTAATGTAGTATTGTTAAATAAATAATAATAATTTAATTGCTGACAATGTTATTTGATTTTTTTAATTAAAATATCATAAAATACACACTTATTAATCAGTATTGGAAAAAAAAAAACTATTCATTATTGCAACATTTAATGCAGAATAAATGGCATTGAACTTATTTTTTAATTTTCTATATTTTTATTTATTTATTTTAACCATTGGAAAGTAAAATTGAGACAATTTAATGCTCATGTACTCTCTCAAATAAATCAGTATCAACTTATTTGGTTTATAAAATTCATAGAATCTAATTTATACGAACTATCTCTTAATGTAAAAACATTTTTTTACAAAACCTTTGAGCCTTCATTAGAATCGCCTCATTTAAAGCTCCTTTATGCTTTAAATAGTTTATATCCACTGACCTCCTATTTGGTCACTGGGAAACTCAAATACCTTCAAGTAATAACTATAGTATCTTCGTGCTCAGTGAACCTTGCATGCAGCACGAAATTGTCTCAGCAGTAAATGTAATCAAAACTGCTCTTATTCAGAGCGATTTTCTTTTTAAAGCGTTGATCATAAAAGTGTGGAAGATAATATTGTTTAAGGTTCTCATATACATGAGATGATTGTTATACATCATTATTCTGCATTCTGTTTTATTCTGACATAGAATTTTTATCTGTTAATTTAGTTTAATAATTTTCTTTCTGTCTTGGAAATTTGTGTAATGTCTTCCATACCCCAGACTGAACTGTTCTAGAAAAATTTTATTTAATAATAATAGTACAAATAATAGTAACACAGTGAGGTCTGTGATTTCCACATTAGCTAGTAGTAAAAGTTATTATTATTTAAAATAATCGCTGATGAAAATTTATTTAAAATGATAAAATGCGATTATATTTTGCTTTTATTTAAGTTTGATTTTTTCCTGAAATATTAAATGTCATTATATTAGATTAATTTTTAACAGAATTATTCAATAAGTAAATAAATTATAACAGTTGTAAATTCCCAAATGGGTAAAAAAGCCCGGCCCAGGATTCGAACCAGGGATGTCTTAGCTGAAGCCGCCAATGCTCTTCCAACTGAGCCATCCCGACAAATTTGGAAGACTAATTCACCTAGCTAATCTTTAACGATCACAGCATCTGGTCTGATATCTGAATTAGCTCAACAGAATAACCTACCTACCAACCAAACCTACGATTTATTCTGTTTCTAAAAAACTTTTATTGCATTAAAAATTTCTCTCTGTTTTTCTGCTTAAAATGACATTTAAATCATGATTCTATCTTAATTAGACCAGGAAATATTACATTTTTCGTTTTAGTTTGTTTTCAAAATCTAGCTTTCAAGCAATGGTTGTCATGAAAACGATTTCTTGTGAAAATGCGTTTTTCTTCATGATGGCTTTTATCATTATTTCCCGTATTTAAATCGTTATAAGTCAAGAACCGTTAAAGATAAATGATTCAAACTTGGAACATGTCTTTTTCAATTGTTTTACTTTAATTTGGATTCAGAAAATTAGAAAAAAATATTTCATTTTGTAAATATGATTTTTTTTTTTTAAGTCACAACATTTTTTTTAATTTTTACTTTAAATGTTTTTATTTTTTTTAAAAATTAATACTTTTAAAAATTCTGAATCTATATTAAAAATTATATATTTCTGTTTATTTAAATGAAAAAAATTGAAATTCTACAAATAATATTCCGAGTTATAACGATTTTAAATCATCCCACTTCTTTAATGAATTTTAAATTAAAATTTTTTTTTTTAATCTATCAGAAGTTTTATCATGTGATTTTGTTTACAAATAACATGGTTAACCATCACAAAAAAATTCAAAATTTTAACTCAATAAATAAAAATTATTTTAAATTTTGTCCCGGACCCCCTTAAGCGGTTTCAGATATCAGACCAGAAGTTGTGATCGTTAAAAGATAACTGGTTGAATTAGTCCGCCAGATTCGTCCGGGATGGCTCAGTTGGTAGAGCATTGGCGGCTTCAGCCAAGACATCCCTGGATCGAATCCTGGCCCGGACTTTTTTCACCCATTTGGGAAATTTACAACTGTTATTTAAATGACATTATCATCAACTGATGCCAATAACTTTCATATATATATTTTCAATATTCTAACTGTTTAACACGTTCCCACATAGCTGAAAAGTGTTTATGAAAATTCAGCTTGTCTGGTCGTCTGTCTGTCTGTTTGTCCGGCTTCTAACTCGGGTAAATATACTCGGATTGCCATGTAATTTATATATGCTATTGAAGTATGCCATGGCCAGTTCGGTATTGAAAATTAATTGTGTCGCATTAGCAGTTCGTTTACAAGGACACTCAAAAGATTTCCGTCCAATATGGTGTATGGGAGAAATCATTTGTAATGCACTTTAATGATGACATTCTATTTCAAATACATTGAAATTGAATATACATCACTGAAGTGCACTACAAGAAGTTTACTGTAGATTAGGATATTATAGCATTTTGTTGCATAGCATTTTATCGTTCATTTGTAAGGATACACAAAATTATTCAAAGTTTGGTTTATTTAAGTAATGCCTATGAGCGAGAATTGCTGGAAGTGCGTTTTCAGTTCTGGTATGTGTTTTTAAATTTAACTAATTACTAGTTGCATATTACTTGGTGTGTATAAATTCTATATATCATATAGTGGGCTACCCAAAGGAATTCGGGTACATTACAGTTTCGTTTACTGATGAAATTTGCTGCAGGGAAATTTCAATTGTGTTAATGCATTTCCTAACTTCAGTCAACTAAACCTAGTTTTGAGAAAATTGAAAAAAAAAATTACTGTTTTAAGCACTTTCTGCATAGAATATTAAAAATTGAGTTGTGTTTAGACAGTGTCTGGCAGTGAAACTGAAGCCCTTTTTGCATAGAAACATGGGTCTACCCTATAAGAACAAAAATCCGTGGTTAATTCAATTTTGACAATTTGGTGACTGAAACCCTTTTTGCATGAAGTGATTCAAATACGTTATTCGTTTTTTAAATTGTTTATTTAGATATACTAGGGGGCTCTGCCCCCTACGAGCTACGCTCGTCAACCCCCGTTCAGACACCGCAGACTCTAACAGCACGCTAATTTGATCGCCTTTAAAAAGATTTCGTAAGATTGAATTATAATTTGAATCTGACAATTATAATCTGACGTAATTTTCATCAAAATTTTCTTTCTCTTTTTAATATTTCACGTCAAAATACTTTTGTTAGAAATTAAATATTATGATCATCTTAAAATGTCAAGTAAATGTCTCGCGCAATTTTTAAATTAAAACTGTTTTGCAATATTATTTTTTGTTCATTTTACGTAATAAGTGTAATATGACGTAAATTCTCCTATTTAGGACTTCTAACGCATGTTACTGAATTTATTATTTTACAATATTCTTTCTCATTTAAAATTCACGTGTAACTATTGTTTTTATGACGTAATTTTCAATGAGTTCCTGCTTTTTATATTTTTTGTTTATAATAGTCACGTGTAAAATAAATTTTTAATTTGAAGCAAACATTACTGTTTGCGCTGTTTAAATTAATATAAGTTGGCAACAGTTTAAATTAATACAATTTTCTAAAATTTGTAAAAAATATCTCTCGAAATGCTGAAAATTTGAATTTAAAATAGAAATAAAACCTCGAAAAATTATTCAAATTAAAAAACTAACTGCAATCTGCACACCGGGAAATTCTGACGCATAAAATGATCTAAAAATGATTAAATTCCTATGTACAGTTTTTGCTCCTATAAAACTTTTTTAATGGAACGATTTTGTCCAACTTTGGCATTAAATATCTCTTAAAATAATTCTTCGATTTGAAAACTGTCTGCATCAGCGTGTTTATCAAACATTTTTCTATAATACTACAGATTTTCATATTTTTGTATGCAACAGTTTTTTTAATATTAACGAAGAAAGACCTCCGGTCACAAAAAATTCAAAACCGGCGGCGGCGGCGGTGACAGCGGTAGTTACTTTTTTTTAGAATAGAGAGATTTTTTCACTTTATTATAAGGGGAAGTTTTGCTAGAGTATTTTTAATATTTTGGATAGTGTTCCACAATCTATGTTTTACGCATGATCTTTCTTTCTTGTTTTTTTTTATGTATTTCTGCGTGTTTATCTCAATTTAATTTTTGTTCCAGGTCACACTTTTGTTAATTAAAAAAAAAAGAAAATGTCTGAAACCAATGGTTACGTTGCAAATGGCGAGCCCGTGGGTCAACAGTGGCTCGTGGGACTCTTGAATTCACAATGTCGATATTTAACCGCAGAATCTTTCGGTTTTAAAGTCAATGCCAATGGTGTGGGATTGAAAAAGAAACAGCTTTGGACTCTAGAACCTTTCGGGAGCTATGATGATTCGGTATGCTTGAGAAGTCATCTTGACAGGTATGAATTAGTCTTAAAACATTTATTAGTAATATTACTTGCATTTAGAAGGGAACTGTAATCACAAATTTTTTGTATAAAGTAAATTTCTAATTGTTTCACTTTAAATATATGTACATAGATAGATATATAGATTTTCTTTCCTGAAATATAAATTTTTAATAAAGACTTATCTATGTTGTTTAATTTCAAACTACTTTATTTAGTTTTCCTTATTATTTTCACTAATAATGCGAATGAAAATGCCCTGCCTTCTGCTTAAACTATGTTTATCTTCTAGAATCGGAGTGTTCTAATAAATTATAAAGGGTCTTTGTAAATACTCGTTCATATTTTTGTTAAATTGAAAAATCTTTTCTTTTTCTCTCAAAATTTTGTATTTCGATTGATTTTATCTCTTTTGTAGTGTTGGGACACTTGGGACCTGGGACCTTGACTGAGAAAAGTGGTCACTTTGTAGTGGGTCACTTTACTGGACAAATTTATTACAACAGTTTCGTTGTAGTGCGAAAAGACATCGTCAGCACATAGATGCTAAGAATGGAAGGTGTAAAATGTCAGATGGTCTCATTGTCAAATTGAAAAAAATACAAAGAAGCACTTTAGAAGATATTCCTCAAACTAATATTTATGTATAAACGCGTACATTAAAATAACATTTTCCATATGGAATTGTTAACGATAAGTTTCATAATAACATAATTAGCAATAAAAATACCGATTTAGAAAAAAATATTTTTTTTTCTAATCAGCCAAAAAAAAAAAAAAAAAAAAAAAAAAAAATAACTCCAATTATTTTTTAAACAAATCATCAGTTAAAAATTAAATTTATTGAATGCTGTTAGTATTTATTCTTAAACATTTTTTGAAAGAATTGGACTAAAATGTTTTGTTTTTGTTAATTTAAAAATTCTGAAGACTTGAGGGAATGTTTTCATGTGCTATCATTTTAACTTCTCCCTCTCCGTTGTTTTAAATGCCAGCGTTATGGCATAGTATGTCGTCCTGTCGTGGTTCCGTTACCTGAGCACGTTGTGCATAGTCCGACCATTAAACTCTGTGAAGAAACTGAATGCTGTGCTAGCTGTAAATTTGACCATGCCGCACACTCCCGTTCTTTTTCAAACTGGATCCGTGAAAAAGAAATACTTGCTGTTAAGATTACCCAAAAACTTTCTTACCCTAAAGCTCGGAAACTTGTTGAATCTAGGACCCTTCTGTTGGGGTATCTTACTCTAGTTTACTCAGACAACAATCAAAACCAGTAAGGCACATAAGCACGCAGACAGACTCCTCTTTTCCAGCATGTAATTCACCTACGACAGTACCACCCAGCGCTCCAAAGAGAAAAATCCGTGATGTATGTTGTGCAACTAAAGGATACGCTTCACCAAAATTAGAACGCTGGCCACCATCCTCAGAACCTGTTAAAATAGAATACCAAATTAGTCAGTCACAAAAAATTTCAAGTCAATTAAAAAAGTCAACTGAACATGAGATTGATAAAACTCCTGTTTCATCAACATCTAATTTGCAGAAATCTAACATTAGTCAAACTCAAAAACCGAGCCAAAACACTTGCGTACAGAAAGAGAGAAAGAAATACGCAACTCAAGTGCCTTCACAGTGGAAAACTGTGAAGAAAAGGAACAGGAAATCATATCTTGGCCCATCATTTACTATAAAGAATCCGAAACAGCGGCAAAATTATGAAGAGTCGGAATCTTATGACTCGAGTGCAGATGACGAAAATACTGTTTTTGAAGTGTTTGTGCCTAAATAATTTTACATTGTTTTCTGTGGTTTTTTAAACTTGTTTTTTCGACAACATCTTATATATATTTTTTTTAACAAATATTACTTTCTAACTTTTATAGATTTTAATTATAAAAATTTTGTGTCTTTTAACTATGGTCTTTTGACTTTTTAAATGGTTTTAATTATATATCTCATTACTGTTTTCATTTAATCTGTTGTTTTTCTCATATTATTGTTAGTCATTTTTTTACTCTAACTTTTTGAGATATTTTTGTTTTGACTTTATCTTGGCGCAGCATGTCCCTAAAGGGACTTTGTGCCATTAAAATCCAATCAACCAACCAACTTTTTAACCTCTCGTTTGCATTTTTTGTTCTATTCTGTAATACCGGAAGTATTTTTAGCGCTACTATAGGAAAGAAAACTCCCAGGAAAAATTCTTAAATAGTGTTTTCTGTCTTTGTAGGTATCTTAGTGTTGATCACTTTGGCAATGTCACTTGTGAAAGCGAAGAAAAAACCGAAGGAGCTAAATTCTATGTTGCTGTAGCTAACGACGGAACTGGGCGATGGGCATTGAGAAATGCCGTTAGGGGCTATTTCCTAGGTGCTGCCAATGATAAGCTTCTATGTTCCGCTAAAGTTAGTATTATTTATAAACTGTTGTATATTTTTTAATTAATACTATAAAATAATTAAAAGTTGACATTTCCTTTAAAATAAATTGTAATGTGTCTGTTTTATCCTTATTATCATTTTAACTTAATTTCTTTTATTTTTATTTATTTATTTATTTTTTTTTTTTTGATAAATCACGTCTTAAAAGAAAGGTCCCCAATACAAAAAAAAAAAAAAAAAAAAAAAAAAAAAAGACCGATTTTTATTAAAAAAGAGTTATTTACCGCTATTAACATTAAATTTGCATTAATTTATTTTTAATGTATTCATAAATGTCTTCTACTAAAAAATATATTAACTTCTATTAAATATTATCAAATAAGTCTTTATAACAAAATTATATGCACTGATGAGAATGCATTGAATTAGACTCTGAGATAGTGTTTTGAAACTTAATATTACATAGGTCCACATATACTATACGTCTTAAATATTATTTTTAATTATACAGTGATAAGTCACACAGTATGAAAAAGAAAACATTTTTCTTACATACTACTATTTACTTTTAAATTTGATTAAAACTAAATAATTTATATTAATTCATCTTATATAATAGAATATCCATAATCAGCTCCATAATCAATAGGTCTTGATGATTTATAAAAATGATATATTTAAAAGCCCATGTGCAGAGATCAAATCGTAGAATGATCAATGTTGAAAGGGGGTTAAATAAAATATAATATGAAGATATTTTAGTACATCTAAGCTTAAAGAAAAGAGAGAACAGTATAATAATTTTTAAAAAA
Source organism: Maratus speciosus (assembly GCA_963932465.1). Lineage (NCBI taxonomy): Eukaryota > Metazoa > Arthropoda > Arachnida > Araneae > Salticidae > Maratus > Maratus speciosus. The sequence goes on from OZ010791.1 coordinate 334,028,159, forward strand.
CCTTTTCAAAATTAAACTCTTTAAAGTATTAAAATACTTTTGCTATTAAAAATTGAGCTTCGTGAATATCTTATTCCTAATAACTTTTTTCCATAGAGAGTATTTTTAATTAAAGGATTTTAAATATTTATGATAAATAATAATGCTATTAAAATTAATTAATTTATAGGGAAAAATGACTAAGCAACTATTATATTAAAAAAAAAATACTTCATTTAAAGCAGCAAAAATTTAAAAGAAAAGTGCTAAAGGTCAGTGTAAACCAAATAAAGAAATTAGTATGCCCTTTAAAGTATGACAGACATGCTTGTGATTCATCATGTGAAGAGCTAGTGATTTGTATTCAATACAAATCACTAGCTGTTCCATGTCTGTGTTATTCCAATATTAATATCTTCATTATTGAGAAATTATGTTATTTATTAAATTCTAACTCAAAAAATTGCCTTTAAAATTAGTTTAAAAAAACACTTAAAAGTATGCAGTTCATAATTAAAACCAACAAAATCCACTGGCGTGGCTTTTTAAAAATTTTGCCAGCTTTTTTTTTAAACCCTGCTTAAAATTTACTTAAAATTAATACAGTATCTAAACAAAATTAAAAAATGCAATTTAACAAATTACAACGACCATTTGGAAAATGATTTTTTCAAAGGCTAAAATTTAAGACACAAAAAATCGCACGGAGTTGATCCTACATTACGTACGCCATGGATTACATTTTTCGGTACTGTAAATTTTTAGACTTCTACGGAGCTGGTCATTCATTACGTACGCCATGGAGTAAACATTAGTATTCCTGGACCAATTTTGAATGAAATTTCATTATTAAACTTCTAAACATCCCACAATATTACTTTTTACACCGTCGTATAGAGAAAAAAATGTACTTTTAAATTCAATCTGTTTGAAAGCTGTATCTCAATTTGTTTCTGTGTTATTATTATTATTTTTTTTTTGTAGTTTTTATTACTTTTTTGTCATAGTGGCAATAGAAGTATCCATCTCTGTTGAAAGTAAAGGGAAAATACATATCACTGTATAGACCAATCAGAAAATGAATAAAATGCGGATTCAACCAATGAAACTCTTCAGATATGTTTTTGATTTCCTACCCTGACAGAGGACAATAACCATTTTTCCAAATGGTTAATAAAACGTCATCGTGTCATTTTGAGCCTATCCTAAACTACTTTTTTAAAATCTGTATAGTGCATACTGAGTTTTATTATAATATACAGCGACATTTTCTAAACTCTGAAATGTTAACTTCCTATTCATACACTCTAAAAAATGCTGTAAGCAATGCTACCAGTTTAAGTTTATCACTGTAATTTAAATTAAAGCTTTCTATTAAACTCATACAGGCATTCTGTGTATGAAACAAAATTTCTGGATGTTATAAACAATGTAATCCTGTTAAATTTAAAATGAATTTCTGCATTGTGCCGGAAGGAAAACCCTGATTAATTGGCCGGAATATTCTTTATCTTTAATGCCGATCAATTCCATTAAAAAGGAACAGAGTTCCTCTGTATAAAACAGGACTTAGTTGTGTCACATACAAGGAATATTGTTTAATTAGACGAGTTCTTTGTACGATATCACTTCCTTTTTCAGTATTTCTTGTATTTTCGGATTTGTTTGTCACAGATTCCTGCTGCCGGTCTAATGATTCCATGACTAATGAAGGTATGCTGTTAAAAATACAGTAGAGTAAAAACTTTTTTTTTTTTTTTGCTTGTTTGTGTGTTGCGGTGTACTTTGGAAATACTTCCACTTCTCTTTGGATTCATTTATTAATTTATTTATTCTTAGCATATAATTTAAATTTGTCTTTTTTACTTTGGAATAAAACTTTTGAAAACTCTTAAGAAATCCTATTTAGATTTGGGATGCCTCAGCAAGTGTGGTGCGGGCTCTGTCCAGGCACCAGACCCTAAACTCGATAGCTATTTTTAGGTGCTGTTAGTCAACACTAATGATGTTTGCGAAAACAACGTATTTTTTCGCATCGGGTGCCTAACAGAGTTACTACGATGTTGGGTATCCGGTGCAGCATAATTATTTAATAAAAATAAGGATAGTCTTCAGGATTAAGTTATTTGAAGTTTTAAGTTATCAATGATTTATTACAGTGTAACTGAAAACACATAAAACTCAATGTTAATGTAATTTATTATTTAATAAAAATCGCATTACAAATTTTTACAAAATTTGTTAACTGAAAATTCATCTATATACCTACTCATCATAATATACCAATAAAACTATCATTGATAACCAAAGAATTGCTTTGAGTTCCGATATTAAGACGTATCTTCTTCCTTTGAATGACTAGTTTTATGACATTTGTTTGAACTAGAAATCCAAATTTAGTTCTACAAAAAATTCAAAGAAAAAATAAAATAATACTTTTTAGAAGATTTTAATTCTTTGTTTTTTATTTTGAAATATCTTTCAGAAATTAGCTAAAAATTTTTCATTTTATAATTTTCTTAATTTACTTTAAACAATTCATAAGATAACAGCTGTGTGATAGAATTTATTTCAATGTTTATGTATTTTATTGTACTTTTTATTTAACATTTATCTACTGGCGATACTTATAAGTACTATTAATACAACTTGTTATAAAATTCATTTAATACATCGATTAGTTGTAATACAGTTTGGAATGAGTTATATATACATTACTTTATCTTGTTCCAAAAGCATTATTGGTTACACAAAACAAAAATATTTTTAAAAGCATGATTCCTTTTGCCTTTGCATCTTTTCAGCTTTCTTGGAACTGGGAGGGGGATATATTTTCAATTCGGAATTATTTCAATTGTAAAAACATTATATTTGTACATTTCCTAATTCTACAAACTACTGAGAAGAATATTTAAAATAAATGATTTGAGTGGGGTTATAAATATTTCACAAAATCCATATAAATTCAAATTTAATTAATCCTTCTAAATATTTGAATCCTTCAAAAATTCATTAAATGATTTTGTAAATTGTAAATCTCCTAATGTAGTTTAAACAATTCACGAAAAATGCTTTAGAAGATAAAATTTTCATGAATTCATAATTAAGTACATAAAGGATTAATGCTATAAAAATCATTAGTTTTTTTTTTTTTTTTTGAAAATTCTTTATTTTTAATTTTTTTTTTCTATTATGATTCTATTAACGGAAATTACCTCCAGGTGCTTTTTAAAATCTCAAAATTAACATCGAATCAAGTTCTTTAATTTCAATTTTGAATGCTGCTTTTGTATCATAATGCATTCTTCCATCAACAGGTTCCTGGTCCCTCTGAATTGTGGACCGTACATCTCGCAGCTCGACCACAGGTCAATATTCGCAGCGTCGGCCGTAGACGTTACGCCCGACTTTCCACTGACCACGAAGAGATTCATGTTGATGCTAATACCCCATGGGGAGAGGATACCCTTTTCACTCTGGAATTTCATGACGGCCGTTATGCCATCCATACATGTAATGATAAGTACCTTAGACACGACGGTAGACTCGCAGATTCGCTTTCTTCGGATACACTTTTCACCCTGGAATTTCACGCAGGCTACTTAGCTCTAAGAGATTCAGTGGGGCGTTACGTTGCGCCCTTAGGCAGCAGAGCAGTTCTTAAGACAAGATCTCAAACAGTAACGAAAGATGAACTGTTTTTCCTAGAAGATTCGGTGCCCCAGGCTGCATTTGTCGCCTTCAACGGGAAATACGTGTCTGTCAAGCAAGGTAAGAGGAAATTATTTTAAATTTTAAATAACATAATTAATATTTAATGCGGAGTCCATGAGGATGCCTGATTACTACAAAATATTTCAACATACTTTGCATGTTATTAAATTGTTTAACGATAAGGAACGGTGTACTGTTGTAAGCAGGTCATCCTAAAAAATGCAAAGGATAAATTTTTAATTATTCGAATATTTTGAAAAGAAGAATCTTAATTTTATTTTCCTTCAGATAGAATTATCAAATATCCTTCACTGAATTAGTTATTCAAGCTTTAAATTTTCAATGGTACTCCGGTTAGTTACTCTTTTATTACAACGAGGTGGAACCCGTCGAATTTCGACGAAAGAAAATGTTTACAAAGGAACTCTTGCATCAAATTTATAATGCATCGACAACAATAATTACAATAAAAAATCCATCTTACACTTGTTAGTTTAACTCTCCGAAGACATATCTTAACCTGAGATTAACAAAATACTTTTTCCATAAACCTCAACTGTTAAATTATTGAAAAATTAAACTTTATTCATATACGTAATCAGTAGCATATTATCAAGATAAGTAATTTTTACCAAGTTATCAACTGATGCTTGGTATTACGGAATGAAAAATCAGCAAAAATGATTTCACCTTGACATAATCATAGAATTTTCCCCCTTTAAATTTAAACCGAATCAATTCATTTTCCACGTTTCACATCCATATTAACCATTTAAAAACATTTTAACGCAAAAATAGGTTATTAATAAATATATTTTCAAGCTTGAAGTCATGTTTGTCAACTATTACAACTTTCCATGTTAAAATCCCCACTCGTGATTTGAGGTCTAAGTATAATCTCTGTACCTGCGCGTAAAAATTCCAGAAATTTGTAACTTTTAGACGTATTCAAGGGGAAATATATCATTTTATCATATAAAATAATCGTTTTCTTTTAAATATGATGTCATTTTCAGTCGCTGAAATATTTTGTCTATTGTCTCAAACTCAATATCAGCGAAATGGAAAAATAGTGAAATATAACAGCATCAGCAGGGAAATTGTGTCTTTTTTAAAGCGTAACGTCATTTTCTGTTCAAAATTTAAAAAAAAAGATATTTTTAATATTAATGAGAGAATGGCATCAGTAAAAATAAAATCAATAAATATAACTAAACCACTTTTAATAGAAATGAAGTGCTTCAGTTGCCACAATTAGAAAATTGGTATTAAAAACTATAAAAAAATTAACATTTCAAAAACAAATTGAGATACAGCTTTCAAACAAATTGCATTTAAAAGTGCATTTTTTTCTGCATACGACGGTGTAAACATTTAAAATGTTTAGAAGTTTAAAAATTTGCAGTAGCGAAAATTGCAAAACCGAAATTTCCTTTCAAATTTCAAAGTGTTGCCATTCGCAGAATGACGTATGCGTTACGCACAGATATGTTTGTCCTTTATAATATAGATACAGCACATCCTTTGAAAACGAAATCGTAAGAAGCCGGTAAAAATCCCGTTTTAGAAAGTTTTCGACCTTAGTAAGTATTTGTAATGCATTCCTTCAGTCAAGACTAGTGTTGCCGCGTATTACGCGTACATCGGAGCTCCAAATGCTCTGAACACCACTAAATTTTTATAGTTTATTTCGCCATCTTTAATCGCAGGTAATTATGTCATTAGATAAAGTGACAAAAAATTACTTTAAAATATTGGTGTTTAGAGCATTTGGAGCCCCGATTTGGAACACTTGGCAGCACTAGTCAAAACCATAAGACTTTTCCATAAAGACATGATTTCGTCGACCCGAAGATACATAAACCAAATTAACTTCAAAAATTAAATAAATAAAGTCGCTATAAAGTACAGTGCAGTACAACCAAAGAATTTTTGCATCAAATTTTGGATTTTTTTTGTGAGTGTACTGACTAAACCACGTTGCACATTTATATGCATTCACAAACAGAAACATAACGAATTCTTTATTTTATTATTGCAGATTAAAGTAATATAAACCTTAGACGTAAACATAAAAATACATAAACTTTTCTCAATTAAAAAGAAATTATGGAAACTTGGTAAAAAAAAAAAGAAGAGTGGTAGGGTGTTTAAAGTAAGTTTCGCCTAATAAATAACTGTATACTTTTTTATTTTAAATCTGTTTTTATTTATTTCATCTGATATTTTTATGTATTTATTTATATTTAATGCTGAATGTGATTGCATTCGATATCTAAATCAATTTTTATACACTAAAAAGTACGATAAAAGTATTAATATTTTGCTCATAATATTAAATAAAACTTATTCTTAAACCATGTTTTTAAATTCCGTATATATTAATTTTGAGGCTTAAATTTATTATATCACACATTTTAAAATTAAAATGAACGTTAAATTCAAAATTGCTAAAAATTCAGTGCAATAAATTATTTAGTAATTAAACAATTTCGTTTACTATTTTTATTTATTTATTTATTATGTGTTTGATAATATTACGGATAATTATATTGTCAATGTGATGATAATATCATGAAGTTCTCATGAGTTAATTACACGTACATTCGTATGTATTTATGAATTACGCGTGTCGTCAGAACGGGCGATATTTTGGAATAGATGCGCCTGTAGACTTCTATCAATACCGACTTTTTAAAATGAAGAATTTAATCATAAAATGAGTTAAAATAAGATTTTTTTAAGTTTATCAGCACACCCGTGTAATATAAGTTTTAATATCCATGAGGATGCCTGATTACTACAAAATTTTTCAACATGCTTTGCATGTTATTAAATTGTTTAACGATAAGGAATGGTGTACTATTGTAAGCAGGTCATCCTAAAAAATGCAAACGATAAATTTTTAATTATTCTAATATTTTGAAAGGAAGAATCTTAATTTTATTTTCTAAGTAATGTAATCTAATTTCTAAGTAGTAAGTACTAAGTAAAAAGCATCACAGAAATTTAACAAATAAGAAATATTAAAAATCCGAAAATTAAGCCTCTACCGACATTTTCATGGAAACATTTTATTCTGATTTCCGTCAGGAGGGCTCCACTAAATGAATTTCCCTTTTAAGATAATTTTTAAGCACATAAATGTAAAAAAGAAAAGCAAACCTAAATATTGTCTTCAAGGGGTTTCAGAGGACAGTGCTCGATCCTTCCCAACCCTCCTAACTAAAAAACCTTTAACTCCTTTATCCTACTGTTTAATTCACCTGAGAAGAATACATTTAATTTTATTTTTTCAAAGTATCAGATGCGGATAATTCATTTATATAAATTTGAAATTCCATGGGAAGATGCCTCCTACACACTTGTGGGTGCCATTATATATATATATATATTTTTTTTTTTATATATACAATCTTACAATTTTTTGCTTTTATTTGATTCCATTGCACTCCTATGCTTTTTAAACCCGTTTTAGTCCACTGCAATAAATAAAGTATCAAATGTCGTATGTGAACAATGGCATCGAACAATCAGAGCGTTTAATCTTCTCTATTATTCTTTACTGACCTAGGCTTTCTTTTTTTCTCTTTTTCATTCTTACGATCCAACCTTAAGGCAAAAATAGAAACATTTGAGGAAATGTCCCACGACTTAATACGAATTAAAAGAAATTACGAAAAAGTATAAAGTATATAAGGATACAAAGTGTCTTCGTTTTGTTATTGACCTGGTGCTGAACATTCGGTGAAATATCGCTGACAGTTACGGCTACGGGTGACTGAATTTTGCTGTTTGGAACTGGTATTATTTTAAGTCTTGTCACATATAAACTTTTGTTCCAAGCAAGGTTTCAATTCATTGACATTATGTACAAACAAAAAGCACCCCATCTAATTGCATCATTTAATTGCTGTTCAAAAATAATTTCTGCTTGTTATATATAGCCTTAAAACTAGAAAAAACAACAACATTGGATTACTTTTATTTATCGAAGAAGCGTTTGTTAACAAAATTTATCGTTCGCGTGTTTTAATTGCTAAACAAAAATTTAAATATTAAGCAAAAACTTAAAAAGTATACAACTTTATGTTATCAAAATAGAAAGATGTAACACAAATATGTTGTACAATTACAGTCGAACCTCGTTATCCCGACACCCAGTTTTCACGTGACTTCACTTATCACGTCAGTTTTTCAAAGTCCCGATTTTCTGTATGTGATTTTAATGTAAATAAACTCCGGATTTTACGTCGTTGAATAATTTTCAACTCCGGATATCTCGACTGTTCAGGAAAATTGTCCATTTTTCCTAATCCATCTTATAAGCAAGGAAATTAAGCGAAATGTCTTAGCCAAACTTTTCACAAAAGTGTCTAAAATACCCATTGAGATAAATGAGAAATTTTAAATCCTTCGTCTAAATAAATAAACCCACACACAAACAATGATCTACTTTAGCTCTAGATAGATATATCAGTCTACTCATGGTCTTGTTGTTCTGTTCAGTCGGCGCTTTCTTGTGGTTACACGATGTTTTTCATCCGACTAAAACCGAAGCATTGCATTGAAATGATCAGAAATTATCTAACATCCATTTCTGAAACAACGAATATTGATTACAATTCATTGTATAATATTGAAAAAAGAATTGTAGGAAGCACATCTAGGGATAAGCAAACCTTAATTCGTCAATATTTCATGTAACAATAAAAAATCAAGTTATCATAAATCTGATTTTTATTATTTTCAATTTTGTTTTTGTGTTTATTTTGTTTAATAATGTTTTATTGCTTGAAACGGCAAAAATAGTTATGAATTACACATTTTTCTCCAACTCCGGTTACCACGACACTCCGCTTATGACGACACTTTTTTCTGGTCATTAGAGTGTCTGGATAACGAGGTTCGACTGTATTATATTTTTTGATGACAATAATCAAAACAAATAATGCATTAATTATTTTTTTATTTTAAAATGTATATTTTTTTTTATGTTGAAAGCTCTTTATTGTATATTTAATAGAAATAGTTTGTTAACTTTTAAAGAAACATAATATTTTTCAAAGTTCTGTATTATTAATCTGGTTTTGTTTGATAATTATGAGTTAAGATATTTTTAAGAAAAGAAAGTTGTCGTCGTAGATTTAGAGTGTTTAAAGTAGAATTACAGAATTAATTTTAGTGGAGGTATAGCATTTGATAAGAAGAAAGAAAAAACACTTGATATAATGTAAAGGAATAAAATTATAATGATGTGTTGATAAAGATAAAATAAAATTTTCTATGCTGATAACGCTTTTATCGGAACTTTAATTACTATTTGTTTTTTATAATCCTTTATCGTCAATTAAATATCTGTAATTCCATAAAAATATCTACTTTAATTGTTATACCTTATATGTTTGATTTATGAATTAATATTTTGTTTTATTTTTCTGAACGTATAAGATAGTTTAATACATTTAAGCGCATTATATATGTATATATATCATTTACAAAACTTTTGTCGAAACGCAGCCATGACAGAATACTGTATTTTTTGCTTTCACGTTTTTCATGTTCTCCAAAATTACTGTTTAAATAAACATGATTAATCATGAATTAAATAAAACGCTTTGTTTGTGTAAATATATAAGATCATTTTTTTTTTTTATGTGTGAATTTTACTATTCAAACTTTCCTGTTTCCAAAATCATTATTTTTTTCGTTATTTATTTATTTTTGTGTGTGTGTGTCAATTGGGAATAAAGATACAGCCTTTTTTTGAAAAAAAAAAAGTTTGTTAAAAAAATTGGGCATTTGTAAGCATTTTACAAAAGGTTTCACTTATTTTTCCAGTAAACTTTGGGGTGTTTTATGTCAAGAAATTATGATTTTTAAAAATTAGCAACATTTTCACCGACATGTTTCACATTATTGTTTGTATGAAATTAATGGTTCTATTAAATTACTTTTTAATTCATCTCTATCAGGGTTTCTACAGCTCAGAAAACTTTAGGTTAGATAAACAGCAGTATTTTCCTAGAGAAAAACTGGCCTTGTGCAAACGACCGTTTATATAAGTCGAATTTTTCCACATAAAAGTACGGGTACTTCAGTTGAAAGCGTAAGAACCATGTCTATGTGAAATACTTTATACATACAGCGTTCATTTTCAGTTGAAAATCATAAGCGTTTGCTATTCTTATAAGTTATTTTAAAAAGTAATCCTACAAAATAAGGAATTTCAGTTTTTATGAATTATAAAGACTGTTTCATTGACTATTTAGTTAAGACAAATGAGTATTGAAATTTAGGATTGAAATGTTTTCACGTTTTAAATTCTGGTGCTTTAAAAAAATAGATAAGGGTGAATAATTTCTATTTTGCAATTTAAAAAAAGAAAGAAATTCGCAATCACTCGAAAATTTTAAGGTTTTGTTGCATTCCTCAGATATTTTAGAAAACAATCAAAAATCGAATTTAAATTTGTACTTTCTACAAACTGTAACAAAAGTTATTTTCAAAAAATAGCGGGTATTATTTTTACAAACTACTTTTATGTTGTTTATAAAGTTACTTTTGTATGTCGCATATCAATTGTTAGTTTTTTTAAATATATTTTTATCGTTTTATCATGATTTTACATTCGAAAGGATGGACAATTTATCTTTCCATCTGAAAGCCCTTGATATGTCATTATCTACATGCATGGCTGACGACAATATACCGTTAGATCTCCATTTCTGAAAATAAATCGCAGAAAAAACAAAATCAATTCCCTTGTTAATTCCTCTAATGCTCATATATTCTCTTCAGCTTTCATCTGTATTCATCGTAACATGACTGTGTAGTGTGCCGGTGCCTGAGGATACACTTTCGTACACTTTCGAAAAGCAGTCGCCGTGAAAAAGCAGTATTGAATAAAATGCAAAAAAAGATATCCAAACTGAACTACATGAGATGCTCTAGTTGACGTCTCTCTACCTCCACGTTCTTGACCCGATTCACAACAAGAGATGGATTACATTGAGCCAAAGAAGTGACGATTGCAATGAGTTGAATACATATGAATCGATTAAGTTATTTAAAAAAAAAAAAATCCCACATGACTTTATTTATAGAGGAATAATTTACGATGAAATCTGATTACCTCTCAAAGAATAAACATTGACGTTCGACTATCTGAAACACAAGGATTAGCAATAAAATCTAGTGGTTATTCGTGTGATTGAAAATTATTGACTTAGACCTCATAGAAAACCTTAACTGATTTTACTATTTTTTTTTCAATTTTGAAAATATGTTAGATGTTTTATTCATGTTTTTAATTAAAATAATGTATTATCTAATTCATCTTACAGCGGATTTGGAAAGCTAAGTTACACAAAACTATTAAACAACGCAGAAAACAAAATCTATTTTTACAAAATAAAAAATATTTCATTTTAGATGTTGGGTGACACAAATTTTGAAATTAAGAATTATTTTGACATAGCTGCCTCCAACTTCTAGCCTGTATGGCCTATGCATGCATCTCAAAGTTCAGTGAACTCAATATTTTCTCGAAAACTCATCTCTTGTTACGAGTGTCAAAGATGCAATGCAACAAATATATTGTTGCCGAGTTGCAGTGATAGCTAAGTTTAAAAATTAATTTTACACATTTTAACCCAAAATTTAAAAATCGTTCTTTGAAAGTTTTAAATAGATGTTCCCAAGAATCCTTATACCAAATTACTTAGTTCCTCATCTAGCAGTCTGCGTTTAATCAACACATCCAACACATCTTGTAGGATGTGTTGTTTAATCGTGTACATAATCAGGGCCACAGACAGACAGCTACTTTGATTATTGTAGCTTAGGAAAATGTTAAATGTGTTCAAGCCATCAATTTCTAATGCTTAATAATTCATCTCTTAAAAAAAAACAACGCTGTATGTAAAAAAGTATTATAAATATCGATTATATTTCTAAATTTTAAATCTGCAAATCAAGGGCCTGAAAATAGCATTTTTAATATTTGAAACTTTCAATCTGTAGTTTTATTTATTTCATATTAGTATTACTGCAGGTAAGATTTAAAATACATTCAAGAGATCTAACTCTTATAAATTGGAATGGAAAATAAATGGATTTGGAAACAAGTAAATTGATAAGAAAATAAATAAACTGATTGCTCTGTGAAACAAACTTCAGACAAAATTCAGAGTTCGCTGAACGGCAGAGACCTCTGAAGACTGGCCAGAGTCGCATTAATTTGATAATCGTGATTCTCTGGTCTGTTTGAACGATTAATTGCTTCGTAAATATATTTTTTTAATTATTTATAGTCTTATCTGTTCAGTGTATTTGGAAATGACTACTGGAACATATCTAATAATTTTTTAATTCGCTACGCCACTTGTCTATTTTCTGAAGATGTAGGATACAAAAATTTCATAAATTCATTTTTTAATTTAATTACTGATAAGCTGTTAACACATCATAACTAACATTTAATCAACATTACTATATTTGCTCATGTGGGACATATTTAAATTAGATCTTTGTACTATTAACCAACAGAAGACCGTGAAGATATCAATCGAACAAATTATTGCATTTTTTTTCTCCCTTTTTTTTTCTTTCTTTTTTTTTTCTTTTTTTTTTTAAGTTCACCTTGCTATCGCATCACGTCGCGTCTACTTCGTAATAAAATGGAACGAAATGTTCGTTTTTCAGCATATTAATATTAGTAAAATAAAATTGTCGAAAGAAATATGCCGTATTTTACGATGCATAAGTCAAGCCTATTTTCGAACCGTAAAATAGCGTATTTTAGGTGTATTTGGCATATAAGTCGACCCCTTAATTCCTCACGAAAGAAACCGTGCTTTTAGTTATTTATTTTAAAAAATGGTGGGAAAAAATTAAGTGTAAAAAATGGTCAAGTGAAAAGCAAATACTGCAATGATTTTTCTTGAATGTGTCATTTCACTGTTATTACACGTTGAAGATTGAGATCCGTACAACGATTCTGTAATTGTTGAAGATTTCACAAACCTTTGTGAATCAACTAAAGATGGAAAGCATTCTAGAACTAAATTTTCCTTTGTGTTGATATTTTTTGCTTAAAACATTTCAAAATACAATAGTATATACTTCCTTTCTCCATTCATAAACTTAATTTTTTCTCTGTGCCAACTGTTGTCATTTTTTAAGTAAATTAATGTCGACTTTTACACCAGAAAATATATTAAAATTGTTTCCGAGAATTGTAGCATTGCTAAAATGTCATGACTTTTGATGTTTTGCAAAAAATAATTCTTTTTACTCTCTTCCCTACAAATGTATTAAAATATAATCCATATCTGATCCTTTTTCCAGCTTCATTCAAAACGTATCTAAAGCTTAAGTTCATAAAAGCATTTGTAATTCATAAGTGCTGAATACGTAAATGACATATTATAATTGGAAATTTCCATACATAAATCCTTTTACGCCGCAACTGTATTGTGTTTTGCTTCTCATTACTATTTTGTTGTGTAAGTGCGTATCATTTTTTTTTTCATTAGTTTTGCTTTTTCAAAATTTTTACACGGCTCAGTCACTTTTCTGACTTGTATTTGATTGGTTTTATTATACAAAATTTAAACGACTCTTCAATACATATATACAGTATAATCTCGTTACAACGAATGTCACTTTAACGAATTCTTCATTTTAACGAATATTATTTGGACTGTTAAAAAAATTCCTATTATCCTATTTTATTAAAAAAAAAAACATTAGCTTTAACGAAATTTTCAGTATAGTGAATTTAATCAGTGCACCCCAGAGACTTGTTGTAACAAGATTTTACTGTATATATAATTATTAGTTCGTTTTATTGCTATTACGTTAACCCCCACCAATACAATAATTACAATAATACCTAGGATTTTTCTTTAAAGAAAAATAAAAAGGCTGCTTAGAAAAATATGAAAAATCTGTTTATGTAGCTACTACGGGAAACCATCTGATATAAGAAATATGAATAGACTCATTCAGAGATAAAAGAATTTTGACCTTTTATAGATCCCAGTCCTTCAAATTTTACCCAAAAGGGAAATAATGACTTTATATTAAAAAATAATGACGATTTTTAACGATTTTCCGTATTACACGAAATCAAAAACACTAAAAATGAAAATGGTGAAAAACCAACTTTTTTCATTATTTTTATTATTCCTATTATTTCTCTTAAATCTGATGTGTAATTCAAAATAAAATCTGATGTTTAATAAGTTGTAATATTATTTTAATATTTTTCATAGTTTGGATTGATCTCTTTAATAGGTTGATCTTTAGTGACCCAATTCAAAATAGAATGTATGCTCTTGCTAATACAGTTAAAAATGTCTATTAATTTTTTTTTTCATTTTTTTTCTAAAGACTACTGTTACATAATTGTTGAATATAAAAATTCTAAATTCTATAAGCTACAAGGTTTTGTTTTTTCAATGAAAACCAATGTATCACTTATGATAAATAGTATTCTTCATATTATGGATAAATTACATCAAAATATTACATGTAAGCATGTTAGTATATATACAGGAAAGATTTTATTTTTTATGTGTTTGAGACACATAGGCAATTTAAATTGCAAAAGTGTTCAAAATTATATAGAAATTGAGATTATTTCGATGATACAGTCCTGCCATTAATTTTCAAAAGGTGACACTTTTTTAATTTTAATACTGCCCCTGGTCCCTACAAGTTATAGTTAGAAAAAAATTCTCCGTGCAAGGACAATAGTAAAATTCAAACTTTCAGACAGCTTTTCCTCCATGTCTGATAAACATTATTAAATTTCATGATTCGACTCACGAAATGAAGTAACGTTAGAATGTATTCAGTAGGTTAGTGTTAACGCATATACAAACATAAATATGTTACCATACATAATTCTTTAATCATATCTAATAAACATTATTAAATTTCATGACTCGACTCACGAAATGATACAAGTCACGCTGAGAAGAAAATATTTCAGCATGTGAATAGCATGCATTTTTTTCTCAACTGTTACAGTGTACTTTGAAAAATAGACATAAATCAGTTATCATATTATTTTCTTGGATAATGATGCCAGTTTTATGTTTCAAACTTTCTCCCTGGGGAACAAGGTATCAATTTCTTCCACTATTATAGCATGAGTAGCTCGAGGGATTTTACTTTCAGAAGTGCAGTTACCGTGAAAAGAAAGGCTACGCAAAGAGAAGGCGCAAACTCTGTTTACAAAATGCTTCGTCGGATTCCTCTCATATTCGTTACCTGGTATTCCATACAAGAAGTTAAACTGGATGATTTGTTCGTAAAAAAAAAAAAATTGCCCCCTCCCCCGGAAGACATACACTGAGTTAATTTATTTATGAAATCAGAAGCGTATGGTGCGCGTGAATAACTTTTGACTTTTATGTGCAATCTGTGTCAAATCAAATTGAATATTTCTTGGTGTAGAAAAAATTAAGTCTAGATTGACATCATTATCACTTAAATGAAATTCAAGAAGATCGTGTTTATATATAATAGCATTCTTTACTACTGATATTATTTTTTTGTGTCATTAGTTTATCAAGTTTCGTCGTTTCGTGCTTCAATTATTCATTGAGCCTAAACAATAGTGGAATTCTATACTTTATTTTACTTGAAAAATAGTTTTCAGAATTATTTTCGAATAATCATAAAATAATAATAATAATAATAATAATAATGTGATTAATTGTGTTTTTAGGTAATCTGTATCGAGCTTGATTCGATTTTCTCTTCAGTTATCTTAATACTATTTTGATTTTTCACTTCTGAATAATTTTCATGTTATGGCGTGATAACCTCAAAAACAGGTAAACTATTCCTAATTTAAGTTAATTTCAAAATATGGAAAGCGATAACATGTTTTTAAGAAAACAGTATGTTTATTGTAAAACATTTAAGATAAAAAAAAAATTATAACAAATGTTTTCTGTAGTAAATAGAAACACAAAAAAAACTATGGAAATAGGCAGAAATATAATTTATTTGCATAGATGAAAAACGGTTGACTTGGTATGAGCATGTAAAAAGAATGAATTCCAAAGAGAGATTGCCGAAAATTATTAAAGAATGAGAACCATCTGGGGAAGGAAAGAGAGGGAAGTCGGAGACAAAAATGGTAGAAGATTTGAAAAGACCAAAAAGGAAAAAAAAGCAACAGTTTGTAAAAACAACATAAAGGACTATGAGCCATTTTTCGGTCGAAGGGAACCTCCGTGCTAATGAAATCCTTTTAGAAGATAAAATTTTCTATTAGCATATGAGAAGACAGTTTTAAGAGTGCATATTTTGATTGAGAAATTCTAATTCTTCTGATAAATCTTACACATGTCATTTGAAGTTCTAACATGCAAGGCAAAATATTTCACTTAATATTTCATATAATTTCTAATGTAGTATTTTAATTTAACAAATAATTTAAAAAGCCAAATTTGTAATATTCTTGAATTTTTACCTTGCAGCATAATTTAGAACAACAGCATTTGAAGAAGTTAGTGAATAATTTACGGAATTAAGTTTAAAAAAAGGAAAAGCGCATTTCTCTATACTATTTTGCTCTTTATAGAAATTTATTATTATCACTTTGTGAACTTCTACTGTGCTGTTCTTACTAAGATGAAATCAATTGTTTCGTTTAAATTTGTTCCCGTATTTTGGTTCCTACAATTCTCGACTATAAGCAATGATGTGATAGGTAGTCAAAGTATTTTTTCTTACCCCGATAATTTCCTTCTATTATAATTTTATTTTGGAACCAATAAGAACTTATCCACTTTCAATATTTTAATATGTTTTTTGTTCATTTTATAGAAATCGATCTCAGAGATACTTTTAAGCTTCAGTTTTAGATCAGACGCAAAATCCTCATACATTCTCCTCTCAAAAAATGAATTCTTTTCCAAATGAAATATTTTCAGCCTTTAACAATTTTGGAGATTCAGATTGATGAATCCTGAAGTCTATAATTAGTCCTAGATTGGTATCCATAATACTTTACATACAAGCGAATACAGTCATTTATGCCACATTGTTTTTCTCTTACATATTATAATATTGCTTCATTTTCACTCTATCTATTCAGCCTTTCACGAAAAAAGATACATAGAAAGCACACTGTTTTTAGTAATCTTTTATAATTCTTGCATTTCTTTTCATTGTTATATCATAAGGCGAAATCCTACTGAAATCCTTATATTATGTTGTCCTAATAAAAGCGCAAATAAATCTTAACCCCGTTGAAATCTTACTGAAGTCCTTAGTCCCTGATTTGTGAAATTTTTTAACAAATTAAATTACAAGCCTATACTCGTCTTCAGCATACGACATTCACAAGCTAATGTTAAACAAGGGGAAACGTTCTCTACAAATTTCTCGTTTGAATTTCAGTATTTTTAGTTCTTCATAGGATATCAGAAGTATCAGGAGTATATCATAAGGTAGATAGTTTTGTCGATTTCTGTTACTTTTTCCTTCTGAGTCGGTGATCTTCAGTGGTCCGAAATTGAAAGAGCCCTCAGAATTAAACTCCACCAGAAATCGAAAAAGTACAAAACTGTAACAAAAGCCTTCGACCGCATATATCCTATGCAAAAAAAAAAAAAAAAAAGAATCATTTAAAAATATTAAAGAACAAACAAGAAACTTGTAAGAGAACGCTTCCGTTTAACAGTAGCTTGCAAATGTCGTATGCTGACGAGTGAAAGTTCTTCATACATCATAAGCCTCAAATGGATTCTAAAGATTCCTAATTCTTAGCAGCATGTAAAAATATCAAAATTCATCTTCGTGAAAATCAAACTAGTTGGATGTGCCAATCCCAAAACTTTCTTCTATCTTATACATCTTAATATTTCAAAACCTAGTTACAGATGTTAATACTTCAATATTATTAGTTCAATGCTATACCAACTTTCATTTTCATCTTAAATTTCTACTTCAGTCAATTAAA
The DNA here is from genome assembly GCA_963932465.1 of Maratus speciosus. Classification (NCBI taxonomy): domain Eukaryota; kingdom Metazoa; phylum Arthropoda; class Arachnida; order Araneae; family Salticidae; genus Maratus; species Maratus speciosus. The sequence goes on from OZ010791.1 coordinate 334,045,842, forward strand.
CGGACTAAAAACGAGTTAATCTATATCATGATATTTGTTAAAATTATTTGTTTTTCCTTATTCTGTTGTTATCAGCTGTTTGCGAATAGCCGGTTTAGAAGGAAGCGAGTTCCCGCCGCTGCACGAGACGCCGATGCACAATAGAACTACGAAAAATCAAGAAAAGTATACAAAAATCGCAATATTTCCAAATTCAAGGAGGACCAGTTGGCCAAAGCCAAAAACATGCACGAAAATTTTGATTCAATTGTATGCATAATTTTGAACACTTTTTTAAAGTACAATAAAGAAAATGGCTCAAACATCGCTATTACTGCGCCCCCCTTCCGGCAGATTTTTTTCAAATTCAGGGAGGACTTGCTTGTCACAGCCAGAAACATACACAAAACAATTGGTTCAATTCTATGCATAACTTCATACACTTTTCGATGATACAATAATGAAAATGGCACAGACATCGCAATGATACCGCCCCCTTCAGGCGGAATTTTTCCAAATTCGGGGAGAACCATCGTGCCATGACCAAAAACAAACATAAAAAAATTGGTTCAATTCTGTGCATAACTTCATACACTTTTCGATGGTACAATATTCAAAATGGCACAAAAATCGCTATTTACAGCGCCCCCTTCCGGCCGATTTTTTCCAAATTCAGAGAAGACTTGCTTGCCATAGCCAAAAACTTAAAATAAAAATTTGGTTCAATTCTATGCATATCTTCATACGCTTTTTGATGGCACAATATTCAAAATCGTACAAAAATTGCTATTACAGCGCCCATACAAGCGAATTTTTTCCAAATTCATGGGGGACCTGCTTGCCATAGCCATAAACTTAAAATAAAAATTTGGTTCAATTCTATGCATAACTTCATACACTTTTTGATGGTACAATATTCAAAATCGCACAAAAATCGCTATTACAGCGCCCCGTACCGGCGCACTTTTTCCAAATTCAGGGCGGACCTGCTTGCCATAGCCAAAAACTTAAAATAAAAGTTTGGTTCTATTCTATGAATAACTTCATACACTTTTTGATGGTACAATATTAAAAATCGCACAAAAATTGCTATTACAGCGCCCCCTACCGGCGCATTTTTTTTCCAAATTCAGGGAGGACCTGCTTGCCATAGCCAAAAACTTAAAATAAAAATTTGGTTCAATGCTATGCATAACTTCATACACTTTTTGATGGTACAATATTCAAAATCGCACAAAAATCGCTATTACAGCGCCCCCTACCGGCGAAGTTTTTCCAAATTCTTGGAGGACCTGCTTGCCATAGCTAAAAACTTAAAATAAAAATTTGGTTCAATTCTATGCATAACTCATGCACTTTTTGATGGTACAATGGCGACAGACACACGAAAAGACAGACATTTTCTATAAACATGTTTTTGGGGATTTCTGATCCCTAAAACGTGTAAATCCGTCGAAAACCGGAAGTCGAAAAAAATTTCGATTACAATACTTTCTTCTATTGAAGATAGAAGAAAGTAAAAACGGTAAGAGGGCCACCGCATAGTGTTGCTAGATTTTTTTTCATATTCGTGTTCTCAAAAAGGAACTTAATCTTATTACATGCGATCCACCAAACCATTGTCTTATGAAACCGAATATTTTTTAGCATTTTTTGGTGAATATTAATTCTGTATATTTTGTGGTCTCATTTCATTAAATATTTCGTCTATAATTCAACAGCTTACCTGTTTTCGATTTCAGTAGCGCCAATTTTTGAAAAACATACACGCTCAAAAATGTTTAAATAAAATAACACATACAATTTTTTTTCTTCTTAGTGTGTGTGTGTGTGAATATAGGGGCGGGGAGGAGCAAATGATTAAAGATGATAATTCGAAGTCAAATTATGGTTTTTCTAAGTAAAATATAAAATTATTAAAATTTAATTATAATTTAATAAATGACTGTAATAAATTATAATCTCATAAATTCTTTCTTAGAAAAACATTAATATTTATTATCAATAGCATAAAAATTGCTAACTATTGAAAGTGAAAAAACTAAATATCAAGAAAAACATACATTTTAGTCACCCTCGTGCTTTACGATTCAAGACATTAAAACAAATGACAACATATTTTTTTTTTTTTTTTTTTTTTTTTTTTTTTTTTTAGAAAAATTTAATTATGCATCCGCTTTTCAGTGCTTCTGCAAATCTAATAGATGTCGTTACTATTTTTCAAACAAAATTATTTTGAGAACGTTAATAAAACAAATTTCATTTCAGCGATTAAATAAATAAATAACGAAATAAATGAATGAAAATTGGATGGGCGGAGAGATCAAATTATTGGGTGGGCTTGGTCCCCACGGCCCATATAAGTTGGCGCCACTGCTCAATTTATCAACGCTTTAGACAAAAGCTGGCGTTAAAACTTCTTAAGCTCATTTATTTACATTTTTAATAAGAATTGTAAATAAAACGATTTTGACTTTATTCTTAATCTTTCTTAATGCTACACTGTTAAAAATATCGTGAAAAATTATATCTTTTTTTCAAGGTTATCTATTTTCTGACCAATGAGAACGCATCATAGGTAGTAGGTTTATGTAGCGTTTTCATTGGTCAGAAAATAGAGAGCCTTCAAAAACAGAGGTAATTTTTCACGATATTTTTAACAGTGTACTAACTTTTAATACTTTTAATAACTTTTAATACTGATGAGGAAAGATGTTATTAATTCGTTCGGGTCTGTACTATGTAATAGTACATATCTTTTCATTAACTATTATTTTGTCTTAACAATTACTTTTGTTACTAACTGTAGTAATGGTAGTTATATGCCTATGCATTTCTTATTATGACTTCATTTATGTTTTGGCATATAGTAATAATAATAATAAAAGTTTGCCTTATTCTCTTTTCATCGTTGGCAATTCTTTTATTTTAAATACATATTTCACTCTTTAAATTTGAAAGATATATTATTTTTCTGAACGAATCATGTGTGATAAAACGCAAAAAAACATTAAGCAGTTGTAATATCTGTAAAATCCTGTTGTAATACGATATTTTTCAAACGCATCCAAAAACTCTTCCTTAGTCTATTGTCATCTCAGTATAAGTCACACTGCAAATTCTCAAACACAAAAATAAACACATTTTACAACACTTTTTTCACCAAATTAACAACACATTAATGTGTTGTGAATTAGAAAACTTCATATGCAAAATATTTTTTGTGTTGTGATTGTGTTCTTAATATGTTGCAAAAGTGTTGCTATCTAAAAATGTGTTCTAAAAATAGTGTTGTTAATTGTGTTGAAATCGTGTTGTAAATAGTGTTGATGAAAATATTTTCTTACAATAGTGTTGTGCTGCGCAACACTTTGTCACCAAATTCACAACACATTGTAAATACCACACAATTTAGAACACTATAAAACAGCACATGTAAAATACTTTCAAAAAGCTTTCTACATGGCGCCTTTAAAATAACATACACACACACACTTAAAACATAGTATTTATTAAATATTTATAACACAATTTTAAAAATGAATGTTTTGAAAACACATTTTCTCCTCTTGTAATTTTTAACAACACTTTTTGCCCCATCTTTTTATTTGGCACAACACATTCACAACACAATCGAAAAGGATTTTAGTTAGAAGTGTTAATTATTATGTTCAGTTAGTGTTGCAAAAGTGCTTCACGCATTTGCAGTGCAGATAGTACGCAAAATAACTACATTCTTTAGATTTCAGACAAAGACATATTCCTTAAACTTCAGTAAATTTATTTGGGCAGTTCGATTAATATTATTAAAGTAAAAAAGCAACTTATTTCTCAAAATTGAAGAAAAAAATAGGGCACGAAAGGGTTAAGCATTGATCTTATTGTTTTATCCACATTGTCGTAAGAGTAGCATCTTGAAGGAGACCATTTTAAAGTATAAGAACGTGGACGCATACAGTCGACAGTATCTTTACAGTTTTTTTTTCTCATTTACTGAAGTTGATTATTCTAAATTTTAATTAGTTCACATTCTAATTTTTTCTGTTTTTATTTTCCCTCTTTTTGCGTCAGTGGTATGCATTGTGGCAACAAAAGCATAAAAATTGCGATGATTATAAAATCATAATGTTGCTTAAAAGTTTTTTGAGGTCGCAGAAATGATTATTCTTTCAAGTATGACTCTTAGAATAATTTGCCAAATTATTTATTTAAAAAGAGAAATTTTGTTTTTCATAACATTAAAAGAAATATCAGTGTGAAAACAACTATTGATTTACGACAGCCATAAAATCATTTAAATTGTAATTGCTGTTAAAAAGAAATATTTTCCATATTCAGACATATAAAATATCTGAATTTTCAGAACTAAAGAGGATTTCGTACGAGAATTTGCCTATTACTTTTCAAAAATAGAATATTTTAATGATTTTATGGGCATTTTTAAGGATCAAGTATTTTCTCACTTGAGAATATAGTGACCTATAAAGGAAGGATTTTGAAGTTTTTCTGTGTAATTTCATTAATGAAATGCTCGAAATCACAAGCCAAATTACAACAAATAACAAATGAAAAATTTTTAGTTTTTAAACAAATTTGAAATTATGCGTACAATATGTATTTACAAATAATTATCCGAAAAAAATATATAGCAGGTGTGTGTATAAATATGGATGACCTCAATTGTTTATAACAATTCTGTTGATCATGAAATGAACTTATTTGTTCATTGTTGGGAATTCAATAAAAGTAAGAATAGAATAAATTTGGTGGTGTCTTCTTTCTTCAAAAAATATCTAATTGTTACCTGACCCACTTCTGACTATTTATTTTCGTTTATTATTGTTGAATTCTACTTTCTTTTCGAGTTTCACTACTTAACTTGTCTGAATAGATGAAATAAATTTCAATAGAAAGTATATTCAGTGACTTTACTCTTTGTTACCTGTCTGAATCTTAACTCTTTCGAGAACCCTTTTCTGATAATGGGACATGTCTTTGTATTGATTATTATTTTGTCTTAACAATTATTTTTGTTACCTGCATGTAGCAATAACTGTTATATGCACTGTAACAACAACAACAAAAATACTGGTGAATTTAAAGAACAAAACGATCCTGGATGCCCGTAAACTCTTTATTTTACAAAACAACAACACCAAAGTCTTTAAACCGTTTTTTGTACAGTAAGTTACATTAAATTAACAGGAAGTTAGTAATAAATACAGATTCTTTCCCCTGGAAAATAAATATTTTTTTACTGACGTCCTGGATGACAGTCTTTTTCTGTAAAAAGAACAGATTTTTTACATTGTGTACTGAGAAATAGACAATTTATTTACTTTATTTTGTCCCGTGGAGAAAATTTGTGTATAAAGTTTTACAAACTAGAAGTCGTAAAATCAGAAAAGATTTTTTCTTTGTTTTTAGCCCCCGATATGCTATTTCTTTCAGGCAACAATTGAAGCTCCCTAAAAAATAATGTTATGTTACATAAGCTAGCCTTAAAACGAAGCAAATGTATCATTGTACGGTAATACTAATAATCTCGACTGCAATTTTTTTAACTTCTAAGCATCGCACATTTTCAATTTTTACACGTTCGTATAGGGGGAAAAGGTACTTTTAACTGTAATTTGTTTGAAAACTGAATACCAATTTATTTTTGAGTTGTTGTTTTTTTTTTGTGGTTTTTAATGCCATTTCTGTAATGGTGGCAACTGAAGTACCCCATTTCTGTTGAAAGTAAAGGAAAAATAGGTGGAAAATAATAGATTACAATATTTTTTTGTTGCCATTCTCTCGTAACAACTGAAAAATATTGTAATTAAAATACGTGCTATTTTGAAAAAATATAAATGATTGATTTCTGATAAAACATGGAGCTATTATAAACGATATTTAATTTAAGTATATATTTTAATGTTACATATACAAATGAAAGCATATGAATCATTAGATAGCCCTTTTTGTTGTCGAGTTTACGATGTCGCTTTTTGCTGTGTTTGTGTATTATTCCGCGATAGTGACTTCATATGCATATTTTTCTATAGGTGTTGTTTAAGACTGAATCGTAAATGTGGAATTCTTCAGCGCATGTAAATGAAGTCATTTTGTATAAAATAAAATCGTGTATTTTAAGTCTTAAAACTGAAATAAGTTTTGTAGAAGTGTATCGTTTTCACTCCAGCGGCTTTAAAATTCTGCAGAGGTGGAAATGCTTCACTTTTGAAAATAACGCAATTGAAATCACACACTAATAAAACGCAAAATATTACAAAAATTTAGAGTGCCTTTATAGAAGTGACCTTTAGGTTAAAATAACATTTCTTTGAGAGTTAGACTAACCAATATAAGATTCATTATTTTTAAAACTAATTTTGTAGGTTTATTATAAATTAATGAAACAATTCCTTCTTAAAAATTTTCTTTCGTCGAAATTCGACGGATTCCACCTCGTAATAATAAAAATAATTTTTTTCCCTCATCGGGAACGACACTAAATTCTGAAAAAGCAGAATTCCTGCTTTCCGCTTGTTTTTTTTATGCTGTTGTTGTTGTTTTTTAAAGCAAAACGTAATTATTGAAAAATTCCATTTTTTTTTTTTTTTTTTTTTTTTTTTTTTTTTTTAGCACGTTATATTTTGGGTAACAACAAAGTTTTAATTTCAGTTTAATTTTGTAAATAAATAAAGACGCCTCTTTCTTTACACTCGAAACCTGAAATCTTAATAATTTGTGTTACTTCTAGTTTTCAAAATTAAAATTATACACGTATGTTCATTATATGGCTTATTCTATTAATTTAATTTTATGTTTATATTCTATATATTAGTTACTTTTTCATGTTCTAGTTATAATAATTTGATATTTTAAAATTGTCAGAAATGTATTACAATATTTCGTAGCAATTTCCAATATCCCTTGATCAAGCTGTTCAAAATTTTAAAAAAATATTATATACATAAATTTACGGAGTCTATGTACCTTTAGCCGAAACCTGAAAGAAAAAATGGCCTCGTATTCCTGTTCGTATGGTTTCTAAAAGGTTGTTTTAAGCGTGTATTTAATAAAAACTTGGAGTGAAAATGTAAACAAATAACATTCATTTGAAGGTCGCTCGTGGATTATCACCTTTTTTTTTTAAATTATTCATAGAAAGCAAAGGCAAAAACAAATGAAAGGATTATTTTGAATCCGGTTTGTTAATCAAGATCATTTATCAAGTTTGTAGCTAGTGAAATGATACCTGATCCTTTTAAAAAAAGATAAAATAAAATAAACACATTGCTAAGTAATGTAAAACATAGCTACACTTGTTCGAAAATTCGCAGTTCATAACTCTGTTTCGTTTCCTTATTTTAATTTATTTTCCGTATTTCAATTGTTTCCACGTTCACTACTTGTATTATTATGCCTTGCTTCTTCGCAGTCGAAATAATTAATTCTTTTCACGTTCTTTTAATTGTATGACTGCGCATTATAATTTATCTTAAGAGGTCGTTTTTAAATTAAAACTATGGAAAGATGTATGCATAACTTATGTTCAACTATATAACTTTATTTTAAATATGACTACCAGGAAAAGTTTTTTAAAAATGGGAGCGCAATTTTGAAACAGTTAATATAATAATGAGAAAAGAAACTAGTAACATGTTTTTAGGAATAGTAAATGGTAAAACTTTGTAGAATTTCTTTTTTTTCCATATTTCTGATGGCAATTTTCAGCAACTAAAACAAGACATCTCATGCATGTTTTGAATAAACTTTTTAATCATTAATAATTGAAGAGCTGAGTGGATGAACATATTATGCCACATTTTCTAAAAAAAATTTTTATCTTCTCGATGAAAGCGTTATATCACATGGTGAAGCTAAAATACTAAGATTCCATTTAGTCTTGAAGATTTAAGACATCATTATTCATTAATATTTAATATTTTAATATTTAATAATGTCAATAATATTAATCATTTTTAATATTTGAAAATTAAATATGAATAAGTTTTTCTGAGAGAGTTTAGTATCATACCTGTTAATATTTTAAACACATGGTATGAAATAGAAAATAAATCATTAAAATTGACCGCAAAAACTTTCACTTCAAATTTCTTCAAATGTAATTTTTGCTACTTAACATGTTCTTCCACTTAGCTCTTCAATTATTTTGCAGCTTTAGTAAATATTAATTTTTTGATAAAGGTCATATGTATGATTTCTAAATTAAAATCAATATACAGGGTGATTCAGAGCAACATTTGCAAGGTAAAGATAATGCTACAATAAACAATTTTTATATAGGAATCTATTTATTTAGTCAAAAATAAAAAATGTCTCCAGTCCGAAACCGGATTTTTTTGTTCATAATAGTAATAAAGTCATTTTAACTAAATTTTCAACAGACTTAATTTGCTTTATGTAAAATGCGTTGGTTTTACGGAAAGTTCTGGAATAACACGGTAATTTGGTAAGTGATAACATATATAATGTGAACTTCATTACAAAACAACAATCGTGTAGTTGTGTAGTTTTCACAGTGCTGTTTGTACGTGGATGGTAGCAACTTCCGACGCTTCCTAATATCGTTATATTTTACAGAAAGCAATGTTGCATATTCCTTTAAAATTAATTCATTATTGTTAAGTTTGTGAAAGAAAATCCGAGTTCGGATAAAATAGCGTGAAACTTTTTTTTTTCCTACTGTTTAAATGGACTAGCTGCGTTGCTGTTTGTACGTGGATGGTGGAAACTTCGAACACTTCCTGATGTCATCACATTTCGCAGAAAACAATATTGTAATTAAATTAATTCTAACTGTAACTTTAAAATTAATTCATTATTGTTAAAATTTGCGAACGAAAATCCGAGTTTGGATTGGAGTGTGGCACCTTGTTTTTTGACTGTATAAATGGACTAGTTGCAACACGTTGGATTGCATTTATATTGTATGTGGTCCTTTCGATTGTTTGTTGGAAAAAGAAATCTATCTTTTGGTATACATTCCAAGTTTCTAGCCCTAAAGATTCCAAATAAATTGTAATTCAGAACGTTTTCCCTCATTTAACCTTTTAAAATTTTAAACGTTCTGCAAACCGTTCTTAGAGAACATTTACATCTTAAAAGTAACCCCCATGCGAAATTTCAAGTTTTTAGGACCAGCAGTATCACGGAAATCGCGATTTTTATAATATTTTTTGTTCCTGCATCCTTTTACATTTTATTTATTTTTTATATATATAAATTGTTCTGTTAGGAGTATTTGCGTTTCAAAAGTAACATTCTTGACAAGTTTCTAGTCATTCAGTTTTTTGTTCCTGCACACTGTTAAAAATTTGCAGCATTCTGGCCAGTCATTTGACCGTTTTTATCGAAAACAGTTACACAACTGTAATTTAACACTATTCTGACCTTATTATTGGCCATTTTATGGTCAGAATATAGTTAATTTACGGCTACGAAACCGTTTTTTTCAAAAAACGGCCGAATGACTGGACAGAATGCTGAAAATTTTTAACAGTGCACTCTTTTACATTTCGATTTTTTTTTTTTTTTTTTTTTTTTTTTAGAAACTGCTCATTTACGTCTTAAAAGTAACAGCCATATCAAGTTTCTAGCCCTAAAAAATTGAAATAAATCGTAATTTAGAATGTTTTTAGAACGTTTTTCGCTCATTTCACCATTTTAAATTTCGAACTTTTTAGAAACCGTTCAGAACGAGTATTTAAATCTTAAAAATAACCACCTCTCCAAATTTCAAGTTTCTAGGCTCAATAAGATCACAAAAATCGGAACGTTTTTCTTCATACAACCCTTTGGGGGTTGCTGTACCGACATAAAATCAGGGCCGAAACTAGAGGGGGGGGGGCAGAGGGGGCATGTGCCCCGGGCGCCAGAACGAAGGGGTGCCAAATGAAGGATTATACCTTTGGAAAGGATTCTCTTTCTTCTGACGGACTGATGGCTTCCATTATTATGAAACAGCCATTATAAATGAAGTGTTAGGGGAAGATGAAAGAACAGTCGTAAAAAGTTGGAACTCTGATTTTCTGGTCAGAATGAGAAAAAAAATGGCCATAATTAAATATATATGTATATATATATATATGGCCATTTTTTTTCCCATTCTGATCAGAAAATCAGAGTTCAAACCTTTTACGACTGCTCTTTCATCTTCCCCTAACACTTCATTTATAATGGCTGTTTCATAATAATGGAAACCGTCAGTCCTTCAGAAGAAAATAACTCGGTTAAAGCGGAAACTGTGTTAATCGGAACTCGGATAATCGGCACTCTGCTGTATATTTCATTTTAAAAAGGATCTTTAGAATATTTTTGTTGGTGTTCAGAAAGGGGTGGGGGTCGTGACCCCCGTGACCTCCTCCTTGGATCCGCCATTGTAGATTATGTAGTTCAATATTACAGTACATATTTTATGATTATATATTTTAAATTTTAAAATAACTCGGCTATTAGAAAATTAGTAAAATTCTCTTTATAAATATACTTTGTGGAAGAGGAGGAAGCGCCAAAATCCATGTTTGCCCCGGGTGCAAAAAAGGCCAGTTTCGCCCCTGCATAAAATACACCCTATGTTAAAGCAGAGCTGGTCACTAGCATTTTGTTATCATTATTTTCTAAATCGGCTCAGTAGTTCCAAAGATTAACCCATGCCAACAAATGCATAAACAAGTGATACTTTATAAATTAGTATAGATTAAGACGCTAGTTTCCTGTACAAAAATTATTATGAGGTATGCAAAAGAAAAAGAAAAAAAAAAGAAATTCGACTTTAAAAACCGATATTCAAAACTGATGCTTCATAAAAAATATGTAAATTAACTGAAATTAATAATTGTAAATTAATCCATGAGCTTTTTGAGGGCTTTCGTGCATTTCATAAAAATGCTTATAAAACTAATATTGATTTAAATTTTTCTTTCTCCGTTTGTTTCTAATATACACTTCATGCTCCTTTATTTGACAAACATCTTAAAATACAATTCTGTTAAAATTATTTTTGTCCACAACCGATTTAAGTTGTTTTAGGGAAATGGAAAAATAGGGCAAACCGTTTAGAGGGTTACATTACCAGTTACTTCATTATTATATAATATCCAAAAGCGGAATTGGCACTAATTAATTTGAATCTTTCATTTTCTATGCAGAGTTTTATTCAGTTAATATCAGTGAACAAGTAGGTTAATTTCCGGGATATAGATGTGATAAATTTTTAAATAGCTCACATTATAAGAACCATTGTTTAAAAGTAAAAAGCGTTAATGATCCCATGAGATAACATAAACTGTGGTAAAAACATTTATAAATTAGAAACATGGGAGTAAATAGCTTTACTTTACATACTTAAAAATTATGAAATACCTCTCAAACCTAACAGTATTGCAAATACTGCCAGATAATTAAGCATGGAATTTCTTTTGGGGTTTGTATAAATCCTCATCAGAAATGAAATCGCAATAAATTACCTTCAAAATCTGTATTATGTAATTTCTTTTCGTTTTGTTTTTATAAAAGTTTTTTGCATGAATATTTCATAGCAAATTACAATTTAGAACTTTTCTCCTTATTTCACTTTTTTAAATTGCGAAATTTTGAGAAACTGTTATTAGAGAGCATTTACATCGTAAAAGTAACCAACATGCGAAATTTCAAGATTTTAGCCCCAGCAGTATCGCAGAAATGTCAATTTTATAACACTTTTTATTCCTGCACCCATAGCTCGCAGTGTTCCTAAAATTTTCTGCAATTCCTACCAATATTTCAAGTAAAACATTTTCGTGGTAGATTCCTTTAACGTCTGCAATACAAGTTTATAATAAAATTTATCGTTTTAAAATACTGGTAGTAAAGTGAAAAAAAAATTAGGAACGCTGTGAGCCGTATGAACCCTTTTACATTTCGAATTTTTCAGAAATTGTTTTGTTGCGAGTATTTACATTTTAAAAGTAACATTCTTGACAAGTTTAAAGTTTCTAGCCTTAACAGTTCCTTTAGTTTCAATCTTTCCTTTAGTTTCTATTTTAGACTTTATTTTTCAAATGTATTATTCTGTTGCAACAAAATGATGTATCTTTTTCTTCATTTTTGGTTTAACTAGAAACAAAAATAGTAACTTTATTTATCGCGTGCGAATTACAATACTCAACTGTGTGATATAAAATAAAATTATAAATAATATTCATGATATTATTTTTCTTCGTCTATTGCGCATAAAATGGTCATCTCATTTAAAAATTTTGGTAAGTTGTAAATCTATTGTTAATGAATGACTTTTATGTTTAATCTGAAAAGAACTCATACGTATACACAAGACACAGGCACACACACTACATAGGTCATTTTATTCTAGAGAATTTATTGGATTTTTAGTTTGATATTTTGTGTTTTACAGGCTTTACTCTTTTTTTATTTCTTCTGATATCTGAGCTTTGAGTGCACAGTACATTTTTTTCTGTTTTGAAAAATAAACTTACTGGACAAAGCATATGTTTTTAACATCAAATGTTAAAAGAAAAATGAGTTACTTTTAAAATAGCTAAATAAGAGTTTTATTATAGAAATTGAAATTGTTTTAATATCTGAACCTAATATCAGTGAAGATTTAATGTTAATCGCGTCACTATACAAGCCGCAAACAGTGTTGGCAAATCTAGCGGTTTTTTATCCAGAAATTTCAAGTTCACATCAGAAAAATTTAATGCTAATTTTTATTTATTTTATTCACGAAATGTATATCATTATACTAACCAAAATAACTACGTATTCAAACTTTCTTTAAAAGATTTAGAATTTCTTAACGATTTTTTTTATATAAATGACGCACGAATGTGTCAGTTGTCTGTATAGTGTTAATACAAAGTGCGAAGAATGACCACTTCCCTCTTGTATGAGTCGCTTATTTTATCAGCTTGATTTAAGACATCAAAAATTTTCTTACTTAATGAAAATCAATTCTCGTGGTAATAGATGCTTTTTAAATAAATTTAAAACGAATAAAATTTATATAAAAGAGGAAGAAATCATTTCCATATATATAATTTTTTTTTTTTTTTGTTAATAAATAAAAAACTATTAGTCGCTTCATCATTGTTGAATCCTCAAAAGCATAATTAACATTAATGTTTTTTTTTTCATTTTCCGAGACGGAGTTTTATTCAGTTGTACCTATTTCCATGCATTATTAATGCTACTCTTTATAACATTAATAATGTATGACTTAATTAGGATATGGTTCTTTCTGCTGAAGTAAATAGTTTTCTTATTTTTAACATGTAAGAAAATGCCCTTAAAACTGAAAAAGCCTCTGAATAAATTTCAGTCCTCAAGTAGGATAATTTCCATAACATATATGATAATTTTACTATAAGCATCATTGTTTAACATGTGAAAAGGAAAAAAAAAGATACCCTGGGACAACGTAATCTATGGTAAAAACAATTCTAAATTAAAAACATGTGAGAAAATAGCTTAATTTTTTTGCTTATAAACACTAGGGTGGGCCGAAAAAAACTTTTTTTTTTATTTTCGTTGATGGGTAGTGCGGAAAAGTGGCCACTAGTGGCACCAAGTTCACACAAAAAATTTGAGATTTTTAGGACAATTCCTATATTTGCCGCTTTTGACTTGAAGTTTTGCTAAAAGGCTGATTTTTGAACTTTTTTAGCAAAAATTTTAAAAATGTTAAATTAAATTTATTTTAATCGTATTTACTTGAAAAGGCATATTTAATGTTCCAAATGTATAAATAAGCTCTGATAATGTATTATTTAATTGCCATGTGTATTTTAAATCAGACGGTTTTTATAGCCTTTTCGCGTTTAAGTGAGCAAAAGTTGCATGTATTGTTTGAATCTTTCAACGGTTTCTCTCTTTTCTCTTGTTTATGTCCCTTGGTCTTCCTTATTTTTTTCGATGCTTTAAGGGTCATATATTTGGGTTACGGACAGCAGAATCCCTCAGAAACAGATCTGGAAGGAGAGAAGGGGGTGAGGCAAGAACTTAAGCGAATGCAGTGACTCATCGCGATGGAGAGAAGGAGGAAATACAAGAGGGAAGAAAGTGCAATACGGGATGCTTATTATTTTCAGTGCTCAGTTTCCCTGAGACATGGCGGACGTTGTGCGAGACAGGAATATACTTTAGGAGTGTTTGGCTTTGAAGGGCCTGGTTCAAATTCAGATTCAGTCGAACTGCTTGCTTGAAAGCTCCCACTACTTGAATCTTCCAACAATATAACTGTCTTCCATCTGGATCTAACTCCCCTCGTTGAAGGCTTTGTCACAGAACCACTATTCCTCGTTGAAATTGTATCCCTTTTCATTTTCCACGATATTTTCTTTGCAAGAGTTTTGCTTGTTTTTAAATCAATATTTCCGATAAACATTTTTCGAACAGTTATTTGATCCTTCAAGAAATTCACCTCCCGATGTGGAACTTTACGTCTGATGTCGCAGCTACAATTGTTCAAGCCTCTACATTTACAAGCTGCAATGTCAAAGAGAGAGGTTTCCGCATTTCGTACGAAATCTTCGCGGATCGCCTTGCCTTTAACGCCCGTATGATTACAAGATTTCTCCAATGATCTACACTCATTGTAATATTTTTTAATCTTTCCGTTAATTGTTCGTTGGGAAACCACTGGTATGGAAGATTTTATCCAGATTTCAGAAACTTTTTCACCTACCATTTTAATAATATCATCCACTGGTTGAAGATAAATATCTCGATTTTCTTCTATATCGCTTTGCAACAAATAGTAGTGGCGCATTATGTCAGCATTAGTTGGCAATTGCAAGTCTTTCAATTTCACGGTGCCCCAAAATGGCTACTTTTCACGCTATCACATGCCTTTATATGATCATGAACTTTCGCACTAGCCATTTCTAAACTCGTCGTAATAAAACGCACAAAACACAGTAAAGGCACGTTAAACGATCCAAAAAACAATGTATTGCACGAGAAAAAGGTTTTACTTTTACACTGAACAAATGTTACAGGGAAACCGAGCACTGAAAAATAATAAGCATCCCTTATCGCACTTTCTCCCCTCTTTTATTTCCTCCTTCACTCCCCCAATATCGTCATGAGTCACTGCATTCGCTAAGTTCTCGCCTTACCCCCTTCTCTCCTTCCAGATCTGTTTCTGGGGGATTCTGCTGTCCGTCACCTAAATATATGACCCTTAAAGCATCGAAAAAAATAAGGAAGACCAAGGGACATAAACAACACAAAAGAGAGAAACCGTTGAAAGATTCAAACAATACATGCAACTTTTGCTCACTTATACGCGAAAAGGTTATAGAAATTGCCTAATTTAAAATACGCATAGCAATTAAATAATACATTATCAGAGCTTATTTATACATTTGGCACATTAAATATGCCTTTTCAAGTAAATACAATTAAAATAAATTTAATTTAACATTTTTAAAATTTTGGCTCAAAAAGTTCAAAAATCAGCATTTTAGCAAAACTTCATGCCAAAAGCGGCAAATATAGGAATTGTCCTAAAAATCTCAAATTTTTTGTGTGAACTTTGTGCCAGTAGTGGCCACTTTTCCGCACTACCCATCATCGAAAATCAAAAAAAAGTTTTTTTCGGCCCACCCTAATAAACACTGAAATATCTCCCAAACTTAATAATAATGCAAATATTACATTATAAAGCATTGAATGTCCCTTTGAGTTCACATAAAGCATCATCAGAAGTAAAAATATCTTTAAATTCTATTTTACGTAATTTCTTTTGACACCGTTTTTATTGAAAGTTTTTGCATCTGTTACGTTCTTTCAATTTATTTTTATTTTAAGACTTGGTAAAGATATTACACTGTAAAAAAAAAAAGGACTAAAATAAGGAAATTGTACTGGCAATCTAGACGCCAGTACTATTTCTGTATTTTAACGGAAAATTTCCCCTTAAATTACAGAAAAAATTTCGTTTTTCTGAACGGAATCTTCCGTTTAAATACGAAAATAGCACTGGCGTCTCGATTGCTAGTATAATTTCCGTATTTTAATCCGGTTTTTTTTTTTTTTTTTTTTTTTTTTTTTACAGCGAGTCAAGTTAATCTTGATCTTCTTTCGTCATTTCTTCCTATTATTGCTTTTTATTGATGCAACGCTATTTTAAACATATTAAAGTTGATATGCAGCACTAAGATGTACGACAAGATGCTTACAATAGAATGTAGTGTGCTAACTATTTATTTTTCATTTACAGGGACACAAAAAAAATTCGGTTTCAGTGCTGTCTATGAGCGATAATTGCAACAAATGCGTTTTTCCATTGTGGTATGCGTTTTTAAATTTAACTAAATTTTTGCATATTACCTGGTGTGTATGAATTCCATAGATCATATACAGGACTGCACAAAACACAACGTATATTTACTTTTATTGACGGAAATTGCTGAAGGAGAATTTTCAGCTGCGTACACTGCTAAAAATAAATTTTTGATTTTACAGTATTATACTGGCACCTGGGGTGCCAGTATAATACTGTAAAATCAACAGTTATATAGTTAAATAACAATAATAAATCGTAAAATAACAGTAATATACCGCTAACTAATAATGTGTGGTATATTTCTGCATTTCCATTTATAAAATGGTTGTTTATTTACGGTTTATTACTGTTAATTTTACAGTATAATACTGGCACTCCAGCTGCCAGTATTATACTGTAAAATCAACAATTATTTTTTACAGTGTATGCGTTTCCTAACTGAACTAAATTTTAACATGCTATGTAGTTTATATACAAATTTGTAGATCTCATACAGGACTTCACAAAAGAATTCGATTACTTTTCCGGCTATTTGTGAGAATTGCTTAAACTGGATTTGAAATGTGTTATGCTTATGCGTTTACTGTTTACATAGATATCATCTTCACCTTATTAAACGGTGAAGTTTTGTTACACTATTCTGAATATGTTGGAAAGTGTTTCATAATTTATGACGGATTTTTTTTATTTTTTTCCTTTTTGTGATATCTACTATCAACGCATACACTGTTAAAAATTTTGTAGTAGGTTGAACCAACTTTTGGTGCTCCAGTAGCTGCCACCATAAGATGGCGAAATCTCACTCCAAGATTTGGAGTTCCGATTGAACCTTAGCTCCAAATGTTGGTTCAAGATTTCACCATCTTATGGTGGCAGCTACTGGAGCACCAAAAATTGGTTCAACATACCACAAAATTTTTAACAGTGTATGAGAAATTTTATAAAGTGTTCAGATTTTCGGAATAGCCTTTCTAGAGAATATATATGTTTTTAACATCAATTTTAATAGGAAAATTAGTTACTTCTAAAATGTCTAAATAAGAGTTTTATTTTCGAAATAGTACGTGAATAGTAGTAATAACGAAATATTATAATGAAATAATTCGAAATAGTAGTAATAACGAAATTTAATATCAGTGGTGGAAAATTTAATTTTACTAATCTCATAAATGTAAATAGGAATGCAAAAAGGGATTTTTTCAGTCATTTACTATTATTTTAAAGCGTTTATTGTTATCAGCTTTATTTAAGACTCCAAAACGCATTTTCACACATTAAAAGCAAATTCCGGAGCTACTGGATTCTTTTACAATAAACTTTTTAAAAAAATATTTGAAGACCTGAATTTAAAAACTCGCATTATCCAAAAAATCAAATTTTGGGAAATCGCGAAAAACCTCTGACTGCGTCCATTGGTTTTCATTGTAAACCAAGATTTTACAATGCCAGAAATACACGATAAAACTAGTTTTTTTTTTTTACAGATTGTATTGTTTTTTCGATGCAGGTTCACCAATAGAATACACTGATTGAGAAAACTCGATTTTTCAATTTTTGGATAAAGCGAGTTTGAAACTCACGCCCTCATTTATAGAAAAATATATATATATATATATATATATATATATATATATATATATATATATATATATATTTAAGGGGGTTTTTTTCTTGTGTGTGTGTGTGTTCATGAATACGAAAAAAATGTACCTGACTTAAATATCAATTGATGGAAACATTACGGTAGATTACAAAATAAATAAATACTCAATTATTGCAGTAAACGAAACCAATAAATTAGAAAGTGGCGACAATACAATTAAATAAGCAAAAAACCCTCTGGCTGGTGTATCGTTTCGCCAAATCTAAAAATATTTACTGTATAAAGCCCTCGTCCATTACAGATAAGGTAGTTTTGAAATACATTAAGACAGACATACTTTTTAAACGGTTTACCGAAACTACATTCAAAGTAGACAGAAATAAATTATATAAGAATTATACTTTCAGAAATGTAACATTACTAAGTTATACATTTCTAAGAGAAATTTTATCTTGATGTCATTATTTGCTTTTTTTTAACGTTATTATTTACTTATTTGCTTATATTATTCAAATTACTTTAATTGCCTTTAATCTGCAAACACATATTTTTATTTATTATCTCAGTTGAACTCGTAACAAGAGAGTGAAAATTTTTACTTTGGTAATTTTGATTATAAAACCTTCATGAATTTTCCTACAAAATTTAATTTATGTTTATAAAATTTTTCTTTAAATTTTCTAAAAAAAAAGTAATTAGTATTATAATTTTTCAATATTGTCACTCACTACTTTCAACTATATAAATATTTATTTAATGCTTTATTTTATTACTAAATTCAAACGAATACAATTCGTATATTATATTCATCAATGCAAAAATTTATTAAAATTAGTATTAATATTATTATTTATCTGTGGGTGATGTGATGCAAACATTTCAATATCATATTCTTTTTCAGCATCCTCTAAAAGATAAAAATTATCACTGATCTCACGAGAAACAGATACTCTGTTGAGCCGTACAATCGATAATTGTATATTTAATAATCCATAATTAATACTGTCTGAACCTAAAAAAAATATTTCGATTGGTAAAAAGCACTTTAGCTTTAATTGGTTGTCCGGCATTAGTTCAGCAACCTCGAAGTAGGTTGTGATCTTCCAACGGCACAGTTTTTTATAACAAAAGAAGAACCTTCGTGTTTTTATCTCCAATTGATGCCCAATCTCCCGCATTGTTGTAACCCAACCCGATTCCATCCTTTTCAAAGAAATATCATCTAATTGTGGTTTTGTTAGATTCGGGAATCATTAAAGATATCGACTTATTTTGTTGCGCTTAAGATTGAATCTCTTAAATTGGATATTGTATTGCATTAACAGGTGTTTTTAGAACATGTCCGGCTTTATATATCCAATAACTAATGTAAAACAACAACGAATGTCCTTCAAGAAAATTTTTCAATATTTATTTTTTATGAACAGCTTTATTTGTAATATGTATGGAAATATCTATTACAATATCTCGTCTTCATTGTTTTGAAATACAGTAGAGTCCCGATTATCCGAGTTAATATGGACCAAGTTCACCTCGGATAAACTGGATTTACACAAATCGTCACCAACTAAGGAGATGAAATATAAATTTTCACTTGATTCATTAATTTTTATGGTACCAGTAACATTTCTTTGATGTACATTTCCGTTACTTTTAAGAAAAACAGGGAATGTAATTGTTTATTTGTAAAAGCCCTTGATAATTTTTTGTTTGTTGAATGTCAATTTTGCTGCAGTTTTTCTTCCTGCATTATTACGCTACTGCATAGCTACCAATTTCTAAGATTTTTTATTACCAGTAAATCATATTCAAGGCTGGAGCAGTACAGTTGAAGTTTATTCCAACAGAGCGAAAAATGTCCAGACCAGGAATCGAACTTGGATACTTGGCGTGCCGTGCCAATGCTTTACCTGTTAAGCTATCCGGGAGGTACCTGACTGACATAACTCACTCTTATTTGTTGGACATGGCTGCGAACTGCAGCTCTAGTTTCGTTCATCTTAGCTATAACTATAGCATTTACATCATGAAAGTGTGTTTTAACACAGAAATTCCTGTATACCATTTATTCCTTAACAGTTAAGCATTGGCACGGCACGACAAGTATCCAGGTTCGATTCCTGATCTGTTGGAATTATTGGGAATCTGGTTGGAATGATCTGTTGGAATCTGTTGGAATAAACTTCAACTGTGCTACACTGTTAAAAATATTCCTTTAAAATTACGGGCAGAAGCCGGCAGCAGAAATTCCAGTCATACTCCGTAAAAAAAAAAAATCCATGCCCATCATTTTGTGCCAACGTGTACACCATAGCGGAGGAAAATGTATAGGGTCGTATCGTATTCTTGCTAACAGATGGGCTAGAACTGGAAGAATATGTGGATTGCCCTTAATTTTCTAAGTATCTAAAAATATCCCTATAAAATTACGGGCAGAGGCCGGCAGTAGAGATTCCAGTCATACTCCATATAAAAAATCTATGTCCATCATTTTGTGCAGCCCGTAATTTTACGGGGCAAAGATATAATGCACTTCAAAACACAATAACACTTTATTTACTGTTCCGTAGCATATAGCACGTTAGATAATCATCACAGAACCGCTTTTTTGACGGGTTAAAAAATATGTTACGGTCGCGGTTAAGTGACATTATTTTTCAAAATACGACTAAAATGAAGGGTTACACCCTAGTGGAGGAAAATGCATGGGGTCGTATCGTATTTTTTTAGTGGATCAGACCGTTTTTCATCAAATAAGGCTGTTGTCGATGAAAATTGAAGAGCAAACGCTCATAAATTTACAGCTTTTTTTCTGAGAGTGTACTCCAGCCTTGAATATGATTTAATCCAGTTGGAAAAAATATCCGTTCTCCTCATTATGACTTACCAGTAAATTTTGCCTAATTCAATCGCAGAAATCTAGCAATTGCCAACGATTAAATATGGCAAAAATCTGTATTAAATTTTAGAGGCAGCAAAATCGTACAAATTGGCAGCTGTGTGATTCCATTAGTGCAGACATACTCAACCTACGGCCCGCGGGCCGCTTGTGGCCCGGTGACCTTTTATGTGTGGCCGAGGCACATAATCATTAACCCATTTTTATACAATTAATTGAGATGCGCATAAAAAAGTATTTAAAATTTTCAGCGTTGTTTTATATATTTTCATGGGAAGATAAAATATGTCCCGTAATTTATATTTAACTTAAAATTATGTTAAAAGCCGTTACCTTAGTCAAAAGTTCTTTTTCATGTAGTCCTATTTGTCCTACAATGATGTATACATTTCTTAATTTTCAACATTATTCAAACATCATTCCAAATTAAGTTTGCACTATATATTTCTACAATTAAAAGAAAAAAATCATTGAGCAAAAGATTGTTTTATTAGAGAAAATCTTTTTTTTTTACTTGGAAATTCTGCATTGTTATGTTATTACGTTTTATACTTATTATATAGCTAATATTGCTTTTTAGGGTTGAACATTTCTCGCGGAAAAAATTGGCACGGAAAGCAAATTACAGTAAGTACTATTGCCAACCAGCAAAATTTCGCTGCATATTTCTACAGAGTGTGCAATAGACGACGACGAAGTTTATTATTTGGGAAGAATGGTGTTAAATTTTTTTATAATATTTTCTTTTCGACAAACGTCCAAACGACAAACGTTCTTTCGACAAACGTCCAATCCTAGTGATAATATTAACTTTATTATATAGCATTGTTATACAACTTATGTTATTTTAATTACTGTTTTTTAAGCGCGTTCGGCCCGCCTAAAATTGGAAATTACGTTTGCGGCCCGCGAGAAAAAAGCTTGAGTATGGCTGTATTAGTGTCATGAAAATTGCAGGTGTAGCCTCTTCTTTCTGCTGAAAGTTTTAAATAGTTTTTTAAAATCGAACTTGTACCTTTGGAATGGATAATTTTCTGCTGATGGACTGATGGTTTCCATTATTATGAAACAGTCATTATAAATGAAGTGTTAGGTAAAGATGATAGAGCAGTCGTAAAAAGTTAGAACTCTGGTTTTATGATCAGAATGGGGGGAAAAAATGGCCGTAATTTTTTTCAGAAGAAAATAACTCGGTTAAGCGAGACTCGGATAATCGGGAGTCTACTGTATCCCTTTTTTGTGAACATCTTTCTTTGAAATATTTATTACAATATCTTATCTTCATTGTTTTGAAATATTAATATTTATTTAATTTGTATTTAATTTAACTACTAATTGGTGTTTTAATTTTTTATGTACTATATTATCGGAAACAATAACCAATAACTTTCGAAATTTCAATGTGATAGCTATTTTTCAAATAACGCTGCTTAGTTTGAATTCCGTGTAATCTTCCAGTGTACACAATAAACAATTAACTTGTTTCGAATATTTCGTTGTAATTTTCAGGAACAGTTTGTAAAGAAAAAAAAAGAAAAAACTTTATAATTTGAAATTTATTTATTTTTTCGCTAATCAAAAAGATATCTAAAAAATAAAGTATTTCTTACTATAAAAATATTTCTTCGAATTTTAACTCAATATGAAATTTGTATTATAAGATTTCATATAAATTCACCATTACAATGCAATATATTTTTCTTCTTTTTTCTGATGTTTCCTTTATTGACATTTAACAAAAATGTCTTATTTAGCATAAAGTTTGTACTTAACTTACTGTATTTTAAACTCGACGAATATGAGTTTTGCACTGTAATCACTAACAATTGCAACAACAATATTTTCCACAAATCGAAATATTATTCATGTCAGACTATAAATCCCATTAGGTATAACATTTCACCACGAATAACTCAGATATTATAAGCAATGCTTATGACTTTACCCCTTTCTTATAATCATCACTATATAAATATTTCCTGTATATATTGGTTTCTTATATCTAAAATGCCCTCATGCTGTCATTGATATAGTAATGGTGAAAACCCTATTATATTTTTCGGGGATATTAGAGAGAAATATAATCAACTAGCAAACCCTGCGGCTTTGCTCGCGTAATATTTGAAATATGCCAAGTGATATTTATATGTCTAATTTTTATTAAAAGGTACTAACTAATTTTTTATTTTATTAAAAGGTAATATTTTATTTTATTAAAAGGTACTTATTACTTTTAGGAATAATTCAAAAATTACTATTTAAAACACAGTTTGATTAAACATAATTATTACACTGCATTAGGCAGAAATGAGACTTACATTAATAAAAAGAAATAAAACTAAATAAATGATAATTTAGAAAATATTTTGAAACTTTTGAAACACAGTTTGATTAAACATCATTATTACACTGCATTGGGCAGAAATGAGACTTAAATTAATAAAAAGAAATAAAACTAAATAAATGATAATTTAGAAAATATTTTGAAAATTTTATGCTGAATTAATACGCTCATTTCAGTATTCATTTGAAGTTTTTAATTTTTTAGAAACCATCTTCTTACATCTTAAAATTAACTATCATGTCAAATTACAAGTCCGACCACCTCTCTCAACATAAAGGGCTGTGTTGAAATAGGAACTGTCACCATTAATTTGCCAACATTAATTTTGAAATCGGTTTGTTATTTCCTAATATTCCACAGAAACGTAATTTAAAAAGCTTTTAAAGCCCTTTTTTAGAACGTTTGTTGTTCCTGTGAACCCCAGGTGGTAGAATCATCGACATAAAATATAGCCTGTGTCGGATCAGAGACTGTTACCATTGATTCGCAACTATTACTTTTATAATCGGTTTATATTCCCTGAAATTGCATAGAAATCATAATTTAGGACTTTTATAGAATGCTTTTCGTACCTCCCCTTCGCTTCCCCCTTTTTAATTCGAATTTATTTGCGACAGTCCTTCGAGCTCATTTATATTTTATAAGTAACTACCATGCCATATTTAAAGTTTCTAGCCTTTTCAGTATCACAGAATTCGCAATTTAGAAAGCTTTTAGCTCCTGCAACCCTCTGGTGATAGTGGCACAGACATAAAATATAGCTTATGTTTGAGCAGGTTCTATCACCAACAATTTGTCATCATTATTTTTTTAATTGGTTTGGTAGTTGATAAAATTGCATAAAAATTGTAATTTATAACGCTTTTCTCTCACTTCATCATATAAATTTGGAATTTCTTTCGACTGTTCTTAGAAAGCAGTTGCATTTTGTAAGTAAATACCATGCCATACTTCAAAGTGTTAGACCCCTCAATTGCGCAAAAAACGCAAATTAGAACATGTTTTGCTTTTGAAACCCTCAGATGGTAGTGACAGCAACATAAAATATAACCTATAATCTATGTTATAGCAGGGACTGTCACCATTGATTTGCAACCATTACTTTTGAAATAGCTTTGGTATTTCCTGAGATTGAGTAGAAATCGCAATTTAGATCGTTTTTAGAACGCTTTTCGCGCATTTTTACCCCTTTTTAAATTTCCAATTTTTTCGAAACTGTTCTTAAAGATCATTTATATCTAATAAATATGTACCTTGCCAAATTTTAAGTTGCTAGCCCCTACCGATCACAGAAATCGAAATTTAGAAAGCTTTTTTGCTCCCGCAACGTCTAGGTGATAGTGATACCGACATAAAATAGCGTCTGTGTTAGAGCAGAGGCTGTCAGCATCAATTTCCTACCAATACTTTTGAAATCAATTTGATTCTTCCTGAGATATTGCTGACAAATCGGCATTTAGAACGTTTTTAGAACGCTTTTTGCGCATTTTGCTCCTGCATCTCCTCTGGAGTAGTGGAAACAGATATAAAATATAGACTATCTTGGAGCAAGATCTGTCACCATCATTTTTACACTATTATATTTGAAATCGGTTCAGTAATTCCTGAGATTGCATAGAAATCGCAATTTAGAACGTTTTTTACAACGCTTTTTGCGCATTTCGAACCCCTTTTAAATTTCGATTTTCTTAGGAAATGTCCTTAGAGATCATTGATATCTTATAATTAACTACCATTCCAAATTTCACGATTCTAGGTCACGATTTCCGTAACGCAAAAACAGCAATTTAGAATGTTTTCCTCCTGCACCCCCTTTGGGAGTAGTGGCATCGTCATAAAACATAACCTATGTTAGAGCAAGGATTGTCATCATCATTTTGACGCCATTATTTTTACTTACTTCTATCTTTACAAGAAGAAAGTATTGGATTCGTGAAAATTTTCGACTTCCGGTTTTCGACGGATTTATACGTTTTAGAATGTCCTGAACACGATTTGATGGTTTTTAGAAAATGTCTGTCTCTCACTCTGTCTGTCACTCTGTCACTCTGTGAGTCTGTATGTGACAAACATTTTGTGGGCGCTCTATCTCAAGAACTAATGCACGGAATTTCACAAAACTTCATATTCAGTTAGACCTTGTTATAAACTAGACCTGATTAGTTTTTGGTGAAAATCGCCCGACAGGTGGCGCTGCTATTCGGCATTTTTCACGATTACTGCAATGGCTATATCTCAAGAACTACTGCACGTATTTTCATAAAACTTCAGATTCAGTTAGTCCAAGATATAGGTTGGTGCTGATTACTTTTTTGTAAAAATCGCCCAACAGGTGGCGCTGCTATGCTGCATTATTCATGATTATCGTAATAGCTCTAACTCAAGGAAAAATGCACGAATGTTTATCAAACTTCAGATTCAGTTAGTCCCTGATATAAATTAGTGCTGTTTAATTTTTGGTGTAAATCGCCCAACAGGTGGCGCTGCTGTGCTGCATTTTCGACGATTTCCGCAAGAGCTGCATTTCAAGAACTAATGCTAGAATTTTCATCAAACTTCAAATTTAGTTAGTCCTTGACATGAACTGGCATTTTCTGCATTTTGGTGTAAATCGCTCAACAGGTGGCGCTGCTATGCTGCATTTTTTGCGATTTCCGCAACAGCTTTATCTCAAGAACTAATGCTTAGATTTTCAACAAACTTCAGATTCAAGTATACCTTGATACCAATTAGTGATGTTTATGTTTTGGTGTAAATAGCTCCAGGTGATGCTGCTATGCTACATTTTTCAGAATTTACGCTATAGCTCTATCTCAAGTACTAATGCACGAATTTTCATCAAACTTCAAATTCAGATATACTTTGATATGAATTGGTACTAAATCGATGTTATTTCTTGTACTATTTAAATGATTTATTTAACATATTTTTATAGAAAAAAGTTTTGTGATGGCCACAACATACTAGTTTAAATCGGTTTGGTATTTCCTGAGATTGTGTGGAAATCACCATGTAGAACGTTTTTTAGAACGCTTTTCGCGCATTTTCACCCCTTTTAAATTTTGAATTGTTTAAGAACTGTTCTTAGAAATCCTTCATATCTAATAAGTAGCTAATATTTCAAATTTCATATTTCTAGGCCCTTCAGTAACGCAAAAATCGCATTTTAGAATGTTTTATGCTCCTGCACCACGTTTCGGGTAGTGGCACCGACATAAAACATAGCGTATGTTGGAGGAAGGGTTGTCACCGTCATTTTGACACCATTATTTTTTAAATCGGTTTGGTATTTCCTGAGATTGTGTAGAAACCACCATTTAGAACGTTTTTTACTGTGCTTTTCGAGCATTTTCACCCCTTTTAAATTTCGAATTGTTTAAGAACTGATCTTAGAAATCCTTTATATCTAATAAGTAGCTAATATTTCAAATTTCATATTTCTAGGCCCTTCAGTAACACATAAATCGCATTTTTAGAACGTTTTTTGCTCCTGTACCTCCTTTGGGGTAGTGGCACCGACATAAAATATAGCCTATCTTGGAACAAGCGTTATCACCATCATTTTGACACCAATATTTTTTAAATCGGTTTGGTATTCCCTGAGATTATGTAGAAACTACCATTTAGAACGTTTTTTAGAACGCTTTTTGTGCATTTTCACCCCTTTTGAATTTCGAATTGTTTAAGAACTGTTCTTAGACATAATTTATATCTTGTAAGTAACTAATATTCTAAGTTTCATATTTCTAGGCCCTTCAGTAACACATAAATCGCATTTTTAGAACGTTTTTTGCTCCTGCACCCCTTTGGGGTAGTGGCACCGACATAAAATATTGCCTATGTTCTAAGTTGGACTAACACCATCATTTTGATACCATTACTTTTGAGATCGGTTCGGTAGCTCCAGAGATTACCTCTAACAAACAAACTTTACTTCTTTATAATATTAGTATAGACATCTATTCGGCCTTTCACTGCTGAAAATTAGTTGAAAATTTAATTAAAAAAGACTACCGAATTGTTTATAATCAAAAAAAAATAATTATTGCTTCAAAACAATCTAAACGCCTTATTTTGTTTTGTTTTTTAAATATATATTCACATGATATAGCTATTTCTATCATTACATGTTTTTTTTTTTTTTTTTTTTTTTTTTTTTTTTTTTTTAAATATTGAAATTTGTATTAAGCGGCCATGCAACAAATAGTTCACAACGAAAATATTTTTAAATTACTTATTAAAATAAATATATTTAAGAATCCCACTAGCATTTTAATGTTATCTTAATTGTGTTTTAAAATTGTTAGTTTGGTAATAAAAATTATACAAAAATGATTGATGGTTCGCTAAAAGAAGCCTTACCTTTGAATATTGAAAGATGTTGTATTCAGTTAATTAACGCAGACACGTGATTAGTCAAACTTCAATTGATTAAGATTACAGTGCGTTGTATTTATAAAATTTTTTAATGAAATATATTTGCAGTAAAACGTTTTGGCTAGAGATATTGACTAAGAGTCAATAAGAAAAATCAATGATGTGCTTAAAAAACATAAACTTAGTGTTATACCTTTAAAATTTCAACCATAACAATATATAATCTCAATAGTTTTAAGTGCAGTTTTCTTCTTCTTCACATTAAAAAAAATTATCATTGAAATATGTGCACTTTTACCTTGCATGAGTTTCTTGAAAAATGACGGATTAATTCAAAATTTT
This sequence comes from Maratus speciosus, assembly GCA_963932465.1. NCBI lineage: Eukaryota > Metazoa > Arthropoda > Arachnida > Araneae > Salticidae > Maratus > Maratus speciosus. Next base: position 334,073,689 of record OZ010791.1, read on the forward strand.
TACGAATTGGATCGTCATAAAAAATTTTAAACGTATTAATTCTAATTAAAACTGGCTATTTATTTTTTCTTTGGTCAGTGCCCTCATGCACCAGAGCTTGACGAACGGAAATTACATCATTGCATAGAAAAGAATACATCTGAAGTCATCAAAGGCCTTTTTGTTACACCCGCTTTTGTAAAATCGTTGTCAGAAGTTTCATTTCAATTGAACCACAGAAAAGCTTGAAAAAACAAAATCTATTCCCTACTGTTCTCCTAAAAATACTGCAATGCTAGTTTATCTACTTTAGCATTGTGCAATTTGAATATATCTAAAGGGGCATTTTTCACCAGAGACGTAGGAAAGGGAGTGGGTTACTCACGAGACTCAAGCCCTCTGCTTTCTGGTGAAGATAATTTTAACTCACATAAATTCTTCCAAAAATTATTATTGTATGTCTTTAATCTTTGATAATTCATATTTAAAAAATCGTCCCTGCACATGAAAAAACCATTGACTATATTTCTAAATTGTAACTTCAGCATTAGCTCTGGAACTCACATTTTTATTTTGAATTCATTTTATTTAATATTTGAAGCTCTGAATATCCAGCTTCGTTTCTTTTATGCTATTCAATTCCTACTATTAGTTCAAACTCTCCCTATATTTATTAATTTATATATCTTGTTCAAAATTTCAATCGGTAATAAAATACTTATTATTCATCCTATCAAGTTGAAATAAATCTTTTTAAACTTGTACTAGATGACAATTGACGTTAATACAGATTTTTCAAATATTAATTCATTAATTAAATTTTAATTAATTAATTTTAGTTTTATATGGGAGACAAAATGGCGGCCATTGGTTATTGAACAGCATTTAATGCATCTTCATATCTATAAGGGAGATTACCATAGGGGGGGACCCTGTTCTGTCGCCAACGTGGCGGTATCTCTAATATTTCGCCAAATTCCCATACACTTCCATTGTAAACCTACTTGCTTATAGAGAATCAACAAATTGAGATATTTTAATGCAACAAAAACTAATATTAGCTTAAGGGTTTATATTAAATTTTTCTTTGATGCCCTAAGTAGGAATTGACTTTAAAAACAAAATTTTTATATTACTTGTTTCTACAAAGTAATTTCAGAAGATTTAATAGCCTACACTAGTAACGCGCAAACACTCGCAAGCTAATGTTAAACCAATGGTAATGTTCTTTTCTAATTTCTCGTTTGAATTTCAATATTTTTAAACGATTTTTTTTTTCTTTTCAGAATATATCTGAGGTCGATATGGAACCGGTTATCCTTGTACTTTTTAAATTTTAGCTGCATTTTTTTTCTTGGGGGGGGGGGGGGGGATGACACGTTTAGCTTCGGAACGGGCTCCGAAAGTAAAATTGAATTTGGTTATAATTTTCGCGTTACTAGTGTAGGCTCCTAACTCGCTAGGACTCGTAATGTTGAAATATCTATCTAAAAAAATTAAACTATGAATTTTTGTAATAATAGGATTTACACTGTTTCTATCGGCGGCGTCAAATGAACATGGTTAAGGTTTTATTTATGTTTATTGTAATTTTTAAAGCTAAAAAATATAAAAAAGTTTTCAATGTTTTAATAATGGTTTGTGATTGTTTTAAACTAAAAATTACAAATAAAATAACCATAGCTCGAAATCTTTTAAAAGATGTCATTTGACACCGGTCGAAATAGTGTTAATAATTAAATTTAAGGATTAATTATTTAAATATTTTATTAATTGCTAGCTGACCCATGAAAATAACCTTAAATATATTCCAAACGAACGTAATGTTAGGAAAACACGTGCATCCACGAATGTTTGTGATTTTATATTTTTAAATGAAAATCTATCCAAACGAACCTAGAGGTGGGACGTATCATTGCCTTCAGCAGCTGTACTTATATTTTTTAAATGAAAGACAGCGTAGCCTGGCCCATGATGATAACATTAAATGCGTAATTATATATACGTAATATATAAGTATATATGACGTATATATTACGTAAATACGCCATATATACGTAAAATCAGTGTTAAATTAATTTAAATATTTAAACGAAAGTCTATCCATACGAACCTAATGTTGAGGGCACCACTGCCTTTCGTAGAGAACACCCTTGAATTTGCATGATTTTATATTTTTAAATGAAGATCTATCCAGACAAACTGAGGAGCCCTCGTTATAGTGATTGCCGATTTGATTTCTGACGTTTGGACACATTAAATTTTCAATTCTGACCAAAAATTCCTAATACAACCTGAATAATATTGATCACCCATCCCTCCTACTCCCATCCTTCTTTAAAACTCAGAAAGATACCTCACTCTACTGAAAATTTCAGGTTTCCAGTGCACGCGCAGAACCTGAAATGTTTTAAAGAACAACGGGAAACTATCTTCAAAACCCCTGAAACAGAGAAAAAAAGTGAGTTTCAAAAAAGAATTTGTTTGAAAGTCTAAATATTAATTTCTTTTAAAATCGAAGATGTCGTTTTAAAGTTAAATGTACGCCGGTTAATTTGGCATTTTTTCATATTTCGATATGCAGAATTTTGAATATTGCAGAATAATCGCTGAAACGACTCTTCAAAAAACCTTTTTTAAGGGTTAATATTCATATTTTTTTTAAACAGATTACATTGTTAGAAGATACACTGTAAAAAAAGGACTAAAAAACAAAAATTGCACTGGCAATCGAGACGCCAGTACTATTTTCATATTTTAACGGAACTTTTTGTAAATTTTGGTTTTAAATACAATAAATATTTCGGGGGGGGGGGCGTAATTTTCTAGTTAAATCAAAACATGAGATAATTACATTTTTTTTATTGAAAAATAATAGTTTTGAATGATGCTGTAAGATGGTATCGCATAAAGCATTGAAATAACACCAAAGCATTAAAGTCGCCAAGAAACGTCTCTAAAGCACTGTAAAGCAAATGAAAATGTGTAATTATGACATTTTGTTATTTAATTCCATTTTGTTAAACATTCGTTAACTCTTTAAATACCAATTTATTGTTTATTAGAAATTGCTGTCATTGGCATTTTTTTTTTTTTTTTCCTATTCGTGCTACTTTTTCAGAAAAATAATTTCTGTCATATGCTTTTAATTAGCGGCTAGCGACAGCGCGATTCGTAATGGTAGGACTTAAACTAAAATCTTCAAAACTTGAACTTGGGATTTATACCTAAAGAGGGATATATCTCCCTCTTTCTTTAAATGCTTAAGGAAGTCACTATTTGTGATCTGATAATAGCGGCTTACTGAAAACAGAGTTGGGCAAGTTTGTAATCTCAATTATCCGTAGTGTAATCACAAGTTAATTGCATATAATTGATTATAGTTACACACATTCAAACACAGAAATTTTGTCAAATAACGGGATGGGGGCGGTTCTGGTTACAGTGCTGCAAGAATTTTTTACGGCATGCAATTTTAACTATAATTAATTACATACAATTAAACTGTAATTACATTGCAGGTAATTGGAATTACAAATTTGCCCAACTCTGATTGAAAAGTTATTATTTATCGATAACCATTAAAACTCATGTAATAACGTATTGAACATTGTAGGTCCGTATGAATTAATGGCTGGAAATTTCATAACAATTTGATATCTAAACCCAATTTCATTAAATGTGTTACCATTTATTCTAAAATTAAACTAGAATTATATTAGAGACTTGATAAACCAAAATAATTAGGATAATAAAAAATATTAGACTCGATGAGATTATTCACAAAGTTTTTTCTTTCATAGGAAATATGTTTTCATTTAACTTATTGCGACTTTTGAATTTGAACAGAAATCAATTTAAAAACTAATTTAGGGGAAAGTAGGGGAATGGCGCTCACTTAAGGGAAAATATGAATAGCTAATCAAATTTAGACAAAAAAAATCAATATTTTATTAACGAAGTATAACTCCAAAGCATAAGGAACAGTTTGCAATCAACTGATTTGCATAAAAGTTTTAGGAATTTTTTTATCGTTTTATTTAAATAACCATCGATTGAGCGGTAATGCCCGACATGGCAGGGTAATTGCGTTCAGAGTTTGAATACAACATTTAAGTAAGACAAAAGTCACATATGTAGTTGTGTGAGCTGTTCACACCACTGCAGACTTTTTGCGACCACTTTACACATATTGTGCACCCACATTGTGTTACACATATAGTGGGCTACTTTTTTTATATTTAGGTTTTTTGATTTTCACCACTTTTTTGAAATCGTAAAATTCTCCTTGTTTAATGGTATATTAATTAAGGCGAAAACAGGGGAATTTTGTCATTTAAAAAAAATGGTATCAATCAACAAATCTGAATTTAAAAAAAGTTGCCCACTGGCAACACTTCTGGAATTCACGCGAGCGCCATTACCCGTTATCGCCATGTTGGGTTTTAATCCATTATAATTGGCGTAACAACGCGCTATAAAAATAAATAAAAGCATGAAAGTACAACCAAATGTATATATTTTGTAGGCATAATAAGTAAATTAATATTTAAAAATAAGAGTGTACACTTACCTTCAAGTTAGATGCTATAGAATTTTATAATAAAACAACTTCAAACTAATAACGTGAGGACACAAAAATACTTTCCTCCTGAAGGGCACTAAATCCTTACTGGGAACTTAGGATGAAGTTCGCTAGGTGCCGGTACCGATCGCACGATTTCAATTGTATTCTGTTAAGAGATATTTGGTGAACGAGATTGCCCTTTTGAGCGTTATTACCCTACTTTCCCCTATAGTAAAAAAAAATCACAATTTAATTGCTGGTTATGTATTTGAAGTAAGTCTATAAATAATTTAAATGCCTTTGATAATTAATTTAATCTTTTTCTGTCAAAATATTTAAAATCTTGTATTAAATTTAAATAACTATAAGGGCAAAAACTTAATCTTCTGCTGCAAGTTGGCGGCATAAAACAAAATTTTAAAAGAGGAAAATATTCCTTTTTAAGAATAAATCTCAAGTTTCAAGCACATAGAAGTTTTGAAGATTTTACACGAAGTCCTACCATTAGGAATAGTGCTGTCGCTAGCCGCTAGTACACTTTTACGACTATTTCAAGTGAAATATAGGACAAAAAATTTTTTTTTAAATAGTGGTACGAGTAGAATATAAAAATAATTGCCATTAGCACGCCTGCTATCTGTCCGGGGAACGTAGATGTCTCGCCATATCCAAAAGATTAAAATTGTAATTTTGAGGCGCACGGACTACAGGTTGAAGACCCTTAGTCTAATTTATAGATGTGGAGATTCCAGTGTTAACTCGAACGACGACTGATATTCCTCATCTTTCATTTGGGAAAAGTAAGTGCATGACGAGTCTCAGTCATCAAATGTACCCAAAGGGTTAAATTATAGACATTACGTTTTTTAATTCAATATTAAAAGTTGTTGAAATTTAAAAATTCTAACTTTGCCTATCACTATTTTATTTATTCAAAGTTCTTGCACTAATCAACCCTATGGTTAAAAAGTTAGCATTTTGAAATCTCAAAATATGGAAGTATTTTGTTGTTGTTGTTGTTGTTGTTGTTGTTCTAAATTTCTTTGCAATATAATTTTAATATAAGTAGAGCGCCGATTAACCGAACTTCCAATTATCAGAACAGCCAATTTCTCTCAAAAAATATTTTTTAACCGAACTTCCAATTATCCGAACAGCTTATTTCTCTCAAAAAAATTTTTTTTAATGAACTACCAATTATCCAAACACCCTATTAGACCTGAATATCAGATTTTAAATGATGATGAGATTATGGATGATATTCAAGACGAAAAAGAAATTGAAAACGAATGCTCTGAAAATGATCAAGGTCCATCACATAACGAAACATTTGAATGTTTGGAAACAGCTATGAAATGGCTCGAACGGTAGAAGAATGCTGTTCCTATTCAACTAACGTATTTAAGAAGAGTTCGAGATATGGCAGCATTGAAAAGAATGTCTTCTTTGAAGTAAGCAGCAATCGAAAGTTCTTTTGCTTAAATTATAATCTCTGGAGTTCAGAAAATGATAATAAAAAGTAAACAAAAAAATTAAAAAAGACAAAAATCAATTTTTAAACATGCCAGCATTAACTAGTGTTGTCAGTCTAAAGCGTGGATAAAGTGTAAAGATTTCAGTATAGTCAGGAACATCCGTCAAACTGTCTGTCCATTTATCCGAACTTTTGCTTATCCGAACTACGGTCGGTCCCGACTTGTTCGGATAATCGGCGCTCTACTGTACTTTAAACGTCTGACAGTAATATTGAATTTCTGTTTAACGATTTATAAAATACTAGCTATGAAAAGCACGGTATGAGTATTTAAATTCGGATAACTTGTGTATTTATTTATGTTACACACTGGGGAAAAAAATCAACATGAATTTCGAATTTTTTGCTACGTCAGCCTTTGAACTTGTAAATTATATAGGTAAAAAAGACGGTTCAAAGATCAAACGCTTAGAGGATTTTAAACACCTAATTTTATAGCCTCTTAAACTGCAGTATTATTTTATATTTAAATTAGTATTAACTTTAATTAGACACGCATGTTAAATTAAAGCTATGCGTTGTTCTTATAACACGTATTTAAGACTAAATAAGGGAAATAATAATAAAAACAAGTGTATAAAGAACATTAATTTGGATCTCTCGCCGAGTGCTCTGCTTTGGATTTTCAAAAAAGTGTTCCACTTCCATAATAAAATTTGTGACCTTTCCATATGCTCCAGGAAGATTGAATTTTATTTTGTATTCATGAAATTCTAAGAAAATAACAGGAACAATGTCTCTATTGTTTAACTGGGTGTCGTCAACTTACCCTCGTCGACAGTTTCATTTTGACTTTGTTAATCGTGTAACTTATGATTCTTCTTCTTTACCTTTTGATTTGAAAGTTTTTCTTCTCTTTTAAAGACCATTATATTTTGTTTTTTAAATGATATTTCATTTCTTTCTGCTTTTATTGAAAGTAACAATGAATATATTATTTAATTGCCTGTATTTAAAAAGAATAAATTTTAACGTTTGACTTGAAATATTTAAAAAAGCGAACGATTAATTTACAAATGAAATTTGAATGAAAGTACAGTACGTGCCTTGAACGTAACCCCAAAAGCAATAAAAAGTAGAACATTGTATTTAATGAAGCACGTATCACAAGAGATATTGAAAATGAGTATATTACATATTCGTACAAATTTTGGCATGACGAGCAAGATTTTGGAGCAATTTTTTCAAGGTAAATGGGGGATTTGCAAAATTTTTTGGTGTGGTCCTTACCTCCCATAAAATTTATGTATAAATGTCGAAATCAAAGAATTATTTATTTGTTGGTATGAAGGGTCCAACAACTGCGGTCGCTATTGGCGACCAAAATATTTTAACTGAGGACTATTTTCAAAATTAATTCATTAACTGAGTTGAAGAGTTAAAGCACTTTATAATATATCATTTCAATTACTGCGTTCAGTAATTATTCTTTTCAATCAAATTATAAAAAACTTATGGGCTTTTTTGAAATCCATGTTTAGATAATGTGTGCGTGTATAGATGGGGGGGGGGGGGGTGATTTTTTTTTTCTTTTTAACAATTGGAATTTTTTTTTGCTGGCTGCAAGATTTTCTCCTATTTATAGAGCCCTGCGGGTATGACATTCAAAAAACATCCTGGAAGTCTTCAGTTATTCATAAAACAACATCATCATGCTCCAAGATTAAATACCTTTACACCGATTCTGCGTTGCAAAATAAGATGTGCAGTTATTATACATTAAATTTATAACTTTATAACTCTACATTTCGTCATTAAAAATTTCGTATTTACACATTAATTAGATCTCGGGAAGCGCATGCGGGGCCTGCACAAAATAAAGCTAAAAGAGTTTATTTCAATCTTCAATTGATGTCTTCAAAAATACTATGTTAATTTTTATTTTGAAGTTATCATTAAGGTTACTTCAGTTGTTGAAAGAAAATTTGCCTTCGAACATTTGAAAAATTTGACTTTTTATACTTGAGGCTATAAAAATATTAACGCGTTTCAAATGCTATACCGAAAGCAGCGTTGAAATTTTTAAATTTCACTCTGACGTGTATAGAACGTGCTGCCATTAGCAGCAACCAATTTTAGTTTCAACGCATTGACAATGAAACAGTGTATCCATAATAATCCTGGCAAAGCAATACATGGACAGTGAGTTTCTCAAATGTTTTATTCCTATGCGATAGCAGAGTTGTAGTTAACAACGCCCAATTTTTGCTTACCGTATTGACAGCAATAATACACTGGCCTCCAAAAGTTAAGGTACAGGGACTGGATGCTTTCGGTTGCACACGTTTTGTCGAATATCTACAAAAATTATTGGCGAATTGTTCTTGAACTTCTGGGATGAAAAGAACATGTTTGATTTTATATTTCCCGGTGAAGATTTAGTCGGGGGTACAATTAGGGGCTAATAATAAATTTAATAATAAAATAATATTTGTGATCCCCTATGTAACAGGAAAGGTTCGAAACGGTTTGTCACTGTGGTAAATGACTATTTGGGTCCTGTTCAACGTTTGTATGCATTTGTGTAAGCATAGCACTCATATTCGTGAAGATGTTAACGTTTTTGGGAAAAATTCAAAAGGTTTTTGTTTATAGCATACAGAGTTTTCAACCAAATTTAATACAACTTTCCAAAAACCTGACAAAGAGTAGTAGAAACATTATACTGCAATTAAAACATGAATATATTGAATATTTGATGAGATATGGGCATTTTTATGAGATAATTTTTAACTGCGCATGCGCGGAAGATTTCAAAATTTTTATTTCATAATTTGGTAGTCAGTATTTTGGGGCAACTTAAAAAAAAAGTTCAATCAAATATTGTGAAAACTTAGAAAGATATAGCGAGCTGGTTGAAAAGTTGTGGAAAATCCCTTATAATAAAGCTATTTTTAGGAAGCAACTCACTATATCGACCCTATCTTTGTGAATTTTCGCGATATTTGACTGGACTTTTTATATAAGTTGACTTAAATAGCTTACTACCAAATTACGGAATAAAACTTTTGAAATCTTCCGCGCATGCGCAGTTAAAAATTCATAAAAATGCCCATATCTCATCAAATATTCAATATATTCATGTTTTAATTGCAGTATAATGTTTCTACTACTCTTTGTCAGGTTTTTGGAAAGTTGCGTTAAATTTGGTTGAAAACTGTATGCTATAAACAAAAAACCTTTTGAATTTTTCAGAAAAACGTTAACATCTTCACGAATATGAGTGCTATGCTTACACAAATGCATACAAACATTGAACAGGGCCAAATTAGTTATTTACCACAGTGACAAACCATTTCCAGCCTTTCCTGTTACATAGGTGATCGCAAATATTATTTTATTATTAAATTTATTATTAGCCCCCTAATTGTACTCCCGATTAAATCTTCACCGGGAAATATAAAATCAAACATGTTTTTTTCATCCCAGAAGTTCAAGAACAATTCGCCACTAATTTTTGTAGATATTCGACAAAACGTGTGCAATCGAAAGCATCCAGTCCCTGTACCTTAACTTTTGGAGGCCAGTGTATATCTGCAATAGTTCTGGTAAAGTTCTTGGCTGCCAATGACTGTGATCAAACGTAGACAAACCGGAATCATCCATAGGCACCGTTTTTTGTGCTAACTTTATAGCCCACAAATCTTGATAGTTGTTAAAACGTTAAAGTAGCTTAAAGTGAAACCCGCGCACGTTTAAGGTTAAGTCTGTAGCACTCACATTCTTTTAAAGCATGAAAAAAATCTTAAATTTAAATCTATGTGCGTTTTAACACTTAATCTATGGCACATGTTATCTATAATTTTTTCTGAACCACACGATTTGTGTCAGATTTGTTTTTATGAGAACCATGGCAGTTATATCTATGTGGCCGGCATATAAATATGCTGATAGATCGAACAGTTTAGGGGGACTAGCGTCCATTAGCAAAGTTAGCTCGCTCAATTCAATAAAATGCCTACTATGCTACTTAATTTCCTACAAACATAAAACTAATTCATTAACTGTACTTACTTTGATCAACTATTGAAATTTTATGACTAACTATTGAAAAATAAATTAATTAATATCAATGGAGCTTATGAACTCCATTTTGAATCAACTTTATTTCGATCTGGAAATTCAAATCAAATACGAATTAACTTTTCTAAGACTCTTCTGAAGTTCTTTAGTAATTTTCTCAGCTGATAGTTACTGATATTTTCACCAACTTACTTTCTAGAAATCCGTGAGACATTTACCCTTCCTGTGAAAAACGGAAAAGTATATGCATTAAAATGATCACTTACTGCATTTCTGAAAAAGTCAGTGGGATTTTCTCACAGCTCTCTTTCTCAAATGTCATTAGCTTTTCTCTCTTTCTTTCTTCTTCATAGTTTCTGTTTCATCTTACATAAATTATTTTATGGCATTCATTATATTTGTAATTTAATAAATGTGTGAAAATTATTTGAAAACATTGATTACATACAGAATAATGCATTACGATTTACTTTATTTTTAGAAAACATTTACTTAGTAGATTAAAATAATGTTTAAACAAGCAGGATGGATGAGTATGCGTATACCGGGTAAGCCAAAAGTTCGTTAAAGGTTTAAAAGCTCATAAAAAAGGAAGAAATTATGATAAAGGAGTGCGGTTTTAAGAAAGGGTTCACAAGGTAGTCGGATTTTTTTAGCAACAAAAAAAAATTTAGTTAAAAAATCACATGTAGAGGGCACTGACGATACAAAACACAATGAACAGGTACTACGGCACAACCTGGTTATGTCATAGAATGTTCTGTTGAACATTGTTGAACATAGAGCTCATGTTGAACATTTTTTATTAGAAGAACAAATTAATGGAACGTATTGTTGTCCTATTCATTGTGTTTCGGGCCGTCATCGCCCTCTACATGTGATTTTTTAACCTTTTTTTTTTTTTGCTATTAAAAACAATCCGACTGTCTTCTGAACCCTTTCTTGCAAACCGCACTCCTTTATCATAATTTCTTCCCTTTTTATGAGTTTTTAAAGTCTTAACGAACTTTTGGCTCACCCGGTATATACAGCATGTCCATTCTTATCGTTTACCAATAACTAATTCCCAAACCGTTAGTTTTAGAGATAGAGTTCCAATTAGAAAAATATTTCAAATGTTGTTTTTCATCATATGAAAATTCATTTTCTTAAAAATAGTTATTTTTAAAAAAGTTACGAAATTTTATTTTTTATGTGGTTCCCGAGTCATATAACTTATATTTAGAAAAACTTTCTCCGATTTCTATAAGGAAAATATCAGAAGTCCCTTTCTTGTACAACCAAAACTTAAAGCGCTATGATACATCAAATTTTATGAATTTTCAGAGTTTTATGGCGCAAAAAAATGCGTTTTTCCGTTCTTAGTGTTCATATTCTGTGGTTATAAGGTATTTCAAAAGTTCCGATTTTTTTAAATGTAAAAAGCAGGTAAAAACTTGTCTTGTTTTTAAACATCCAATCAAGAACATCGTAGCAAAATGTTTAAAGTCTATCTTCGATTACTTAAGCATACGTTGTTTACTTTCTTTTTGAAAATGTGCTCAGCAAATGCGTGTTTCTCGACTTCTGAGTACATGAAGATGCATTGAGAAGAATAGGAATATAAAAGAGATGTGAATCATTTCACTTTTGAGGTCATTGGGTTTAGAATAAATATTTAGGTAAAGCTTATTAAAGTGTTTCTAAAGATTTTCACACCCAAAATGTATTTCAAAGGATGCAAAGCAAAACCACACCTCTTCATTCTCATTGTCGAACTTGGTGCTTTCTTTCCAATTACGGAAGTGGCCTCATAATTGACCATCTCTCATAAAGTAGACATGAAGAACCAATAGTTCTTGTTCTCGTGCGTTTATGAATGAAGCTGATTGTAAATTTAAGTAAATATGACATAAAATTATGCATTGCATTTTGTTTAAATAATTCCTGAATATTTACCGTTAGCTATGTGTAATTCACGATCTTCCTTCTTAAATTTCTTTTTCCTCACCACTTCTTTTTAACCTTTATTAATCGCATATATGCAGGGTGTTGAAAAAAAACCTGTTATTAAAAACTAATTAATTAAATATAATAAAGATAAAGATAAAAAAAAAAGTGGAATCTCTTTTAAGTAGGTAGCTTTCGTAAATAGCAATTTGAAAAATAGTTCAGATTGTGATCAGTAGATGACAGCGCGCTTCACACTGTGAAAATGTTCAAAATAACTTGAAAACGCAAACCTTTTCTCGCACTTCAACAGCTCAATTGAGAGTAAAAATTGAAGTGCCTTTGATCCCACTCTACACATTAATTTAAGTAGAAGTCGGTAACAGCGCAAGTGCTGTTTGTTAACGATAATTTGCACTATTTTTTAAAATTACGGTATACAAAAACTTATGAATTACCATACAAACGTGTCGCTTATTCCACCCTTATATCTATCGTAGTTAAACAATTATTAAATTTAAAAATCGCTTACCATTTTTTTTCGAGCACATCCTGTATATGCATTCAAAAACATAAAAATTATGTGCGACATCATACATTGATAAGGCTAAAAAATGTACTGAACTTAATAAACATTGGATGATTTTTTATAATTTTAGATTATTCATTCTTAATGTTTGTTGTTATATCTTTTACCCGTTTCTGTATTTACACATTTTAACTGTTAATTATTAATGGTATAATTTCACATATTTGCATTATGTTTTATATATTGAATTATCTTAATATTTTTTACTGCACGATTTTTTTCTGTACAATTTTTAATTACGTTTGCACAAGTGAAATGAAGAACATCAAGTTCATGAAGACATAACATATTTAGTAAATAATGTAAGAAAATTACTTTAATCAATACACATTGCCCAAATTTTCATTTCTTTATTCTATATTCTTTATCTGTTTGTATTCCATTCCTCATATTATATGCTCATTTGCATAAATTCTGACTTGAAATAATACAGGATGTCCTATAACTCCTTTCCCATTTCAAAAATTTATTTTAAAAAGTTAACAAAATCTCGTATTATCAGAATGCGGTTTGCACCATAAGACTTATCAAAAAGTGTTTTTAACACTTTCCAACAAAGTTGAAAAGTGTTTATGACTTCGGTTTGTCTGTCCGTCTGTCCACACTCTAACTCTCGTAAATATGCTCGGATCGTTCTGAAATTTTTGGATGTTAGTGACCTCTACCATAGCACGTGATCTATTTCAAATGAAGCTTGTAGCATGTTTAGTTCATTTACAGGGACAGTCAAAAGTTTTCCGTTACATTACGGTCAATGGTAAAAAATCGTTTCAAATGATTTTTAATGGTGTTATACTCTTTCAAACATAGTAACATTGACATTCATTTATGAAGTCCACTAAAATATGCATTCTGTTGAATATGCGGTGCAAAAAATAGTTATTGTTCATTTACAGGGCCACACAAAAGAATTCCGTTCATAATGGTATAGAGGGAATTGTTTGCGATGTATTTGAAAAGATTTCAGATACTATATTGTATCCGAATTACTATGTATTAGTAATGATTGCTCGAAATGCATTTTTAATTATGATATGCGCTTTTTCAACTATATTTATGCATGCTATAAAGTGCGTATAAATGCTATAGTTTATATACAGGGCTACAGAAATGAATTTGTAAAGGTTACTGAGTATGAGCATAAATTGTATAAAGGTGGTTTTTAAAAGAGTTATGCATTTTTACGCTGAACTGAATTTAGTTTACTAAGAAATATTTGTAGAATATAGATGAAATGACATACAGGGCCACTCAAAGAGTTGATACATGGCCGTCTATGGGTGATAATTTCTGGAAATGTAATTTCAGTAGTTTTAAGAGTGTTTTAGTTTGAATTAAATTTTAGCTAAATAGTGGCATGTAATGAAGGTACTAGGTAAACTACAGGGCTGTACAAAAGTATTCAAATATGTTTCCATCTATTAGTATAAATTGCTGAAAGATGAATTTCAACCTGTTATGCATTTTCCAGCCAAACTAAATTTTTCCATTATGTAGTATATATATCGACCTACAGATCAAATACGGGCTGTTCAAAAGAATTGGAATACATATTTGACTATGGACGGTAACTACTGAAATCAGTTTTTCAAATGTTTTATGCGTTTTATAAAATGTTTACTTGGTTATCTTATTTACCTTATTTCCCTACGAAGTTCTGTTAAAGTATTCAGGAAGTGTTGGAAAGTGTTTCATAATCTATGCTTAACGCATTATTTTTCTTTCTTGTTTTTCTTTCTTAACACTTTCCAACATAGTTGAAAAGAGTGTATGAATTCGATTTGTCTGTCCGTGTTCTAACTTGCGTAAGTACAGTCAGATTGCCACGAAATTGATATACGTTATTGTGGTTTATTATGGCATTTTGTTATTCAAAATGAAGTGTGTAGAATTTACGGTTCATTTACAGAGACACTCAAAAGAATTCCGTGACATTACGGCCAATGGGGAAAAATCGTTTGCAGTGTATTTAATGATATTACACTATTTTAAACATATTAAAATTTATATATATATCACTTAGGTGTACTACAAAACGCTTACTGTAGAAGCTGGACAGCATATAAATTATTGTTCATTACAGAGACATACAAAAGTATTTGGCTACAGTACTGCCTTACGAAGAATAATTGCTGGAAGTGCTTTTACAGTTGTGGTACGCGCTTTGAGATGTAACTTTTTCTTTCTTTTTGCAAATTACTTCGTGTGTAAGACTGTATGAAAAATCACTTGAATACATCAAACTAAATTAATATTTACTTAAAGTGATATCACTTTAAATAACTATTAATTTAGTTTACTTTGTGTGTATAAATTCTATAGAATATATAGAGGGCTACACAGACGATCTCAAGTATATTTCCGTTTATTGATGGAAACTGCTGAATGAGAATTTTCAACTGTGCTTATGTATTTAATTGAACTAATTTTTTCATACTATTTAGATACTATGATGTCACGACACCGAGGATGGCATCAGAAATTTAATATTAAAAGTTTATTACACACAAAATCCTATATACAATATATTTACACTTGCCTAAAAATATATACACTTTAACTACAATTTATCAACAACAATACTCCACCAAAACTATACATATTATTTCTCAAAACTAAACCAATATTACCTCGGATGCCTTCCCGCATGCATCCTACACATACGACGAAAACCACCACTACTGCGGGTCTCCCCTCTTCACTTCAATTCACTTACTGTCAGGGCCCCATTAACCTCTGAAGCTATGGGAAGCACAGTGTCATTACGGGGGCCCCTTTCATTCGAGAAGTGTTTTCTAAATTCGACATACCTGGAAAATCACCAATGCTACATATATCATTCCAAACAGGGATTAAGTTGAGTTCACATATATTTCATTAAACATTTTTAGTTTTTAATGTTTCCTTATATCAATGCAAAAAATTGGAAAATGAAGAAAAATATTCAAAAATGATTTTGCATAGTATTAGTACAAAAATTTAAGTTGGATAATAGGGTTGAATTTAACATGTATGCACAACGTAAAATAATAATATTTTGTAATACTTCTTTCAATTTTGGCAATACACACTTTAAATTATTAATATTTTATATTGTGCATATTTGCAAAATTCAATAGGTAAAATAAACATACATTTAGCAATCTAGCATTACAATTAATTCCATTTAAAATTTCGGGCCCCCAGATTTTCTCAATTTCGGGCCCCTTCAAAATTTTCTAAGGGAAGCACGTGCTTCTCGTGCCTATTCGGTAATCAGGGCCTGCTTACCGTTGGGGAGACAGTCTCTTCATTTCACTTTACTTAAGAAAAAGGTTAGAAAGAAACTGGTTGCATGACACATACAAACCTATAGATCCTACACAGGGTTGCACAAAAAATTAGGGTAATTTTTCAACTATTGATGCTAAATACAGAAGGGTTTTCAAATGTGTTATGTCTTTTATAAATTATTTATTTAGACACCTTCACCTTAATAAACTGCAAAAATTTTGTTACAGTATTCTGAATGTGTTGGAAAGTGTTACATAATCTATGCTGGACGCATGATTTTTCGTTCTTTTTTTTCTTTCTTTCTTTCTTGGCAATAGAGTTAAATTTCTAAACATAACTAAAAATAAGTTCAGAGTTCAAAAAATGCTCATGAAACTTTAACAAATTGCCGTATCGCAGTGCGGTTTGCACCATAAGACTTAAGGTCAAAAAGAACTTCATAAAACACCATAAAATTTAGAAATGCGCAAGACCTTTCAAAAGAACTTAGTATTCCCTCATCAGGCGCAAAAAATACCTGCTTCTAGTTTGAAAGCAGAGTGTTGCTCCTGCTTTCAAAAGCACGTATGTTTTGCGGCTGATGAAAGAAGACTAAGTTCTTCTGAAAGGCCTTGCGCAATTCTAAATTTTGTGGTGTTTTAAGAAGTTATTTTTGACCTTATCCTATCACACCAGTTTTTTTTTTTTTTTTCAATCACCATAAAACTTCTAAATAAAGTAGACTTTTTCTTAGTAAAATGGTCAAATAGTCCCATAAGCCCATTCCTTGGCAAATGGCCGGAAATTTTGTGAGAAAAAAATAGTAAAAAGAAAATTTGCTTATTTTACGACAAATAATCCGACATTTTGACAAGATTTGTGTCGCAAAATGAACTCCAATACGACAATTTGTCAATTTTTTAGGAATTTTTGAAATGTGAATGGATTTATCTTATGGGACATCCTGTATTTCTCTTTAATGGACCGTATCGTACTTATTTCATGCAGATAAATGCAGAAAACTTCGTTTACACTTAAAAGAATATAAATAGTTTAGCATTTGTTTCCACCTAATAATCCATAAAGAAATTGAGCCTATTCTTCTGTCGGTTCAAGGCTATAAAAATCGTCAATTTAGCTTATGTTACGTCACAGGAATACCGTCCAATGTCCATTGTTTTAACTTCCTGTTTATCTTTTATTTTTTGTTTATATTACATAAAATACATATTCTGTTGCTCATAATATACAAATAAAACTCGAAGCATATACCAGATTAATGCTTAATGCATAGTTTTTATTGTATTTATATGCAGTCGATGTACTGTTTGAAACTGTCGCATACAAAAGACTCTTTTTTCGCCACCTTGTAATTATGTTACTTTTTAATTTTTTTTTTATGTGACTAGCATATAAAATTATATCGTAATTGTTGCGTAATATTTTATTTACCTTCATTTTTTTCTTTTGATTTTTTGCCTCGTGAATTTTATCATAAGTCTTTCGCTTTTAGAATTCTGGAATGTCAGCTTGCATCTATTCCTTTAACATCTGAAGATATACAATTTAAAAATTCAGTACGCTTTTTTTTAATTGCCACTGAAGATAATAGCAGACTGATCTAATAATCTAGAAAATAAATCCATTCGCAGAATAAAATTAACATTCTGAGTACGAACTATACGACGCAGTTTATTTCTTCTAAGGTAGTAGTGGTAAATGTAGTTATTTTGAAGTCAAGGTAGCCGTCAATCAAATAAAAATGCAAGTACAAGTATTACATATAATATTTAAAGAAAATTTTGTATTATGATTGACATGGTTTTACATAATATTTTCGAATTAGATACAAAATTTTCTAGAAATTAGATTCATTAAGATTGATTTTTTTCGTATGAATGTTGTTTAAGCAAATAACAAATAAAAATTTACTTTATGGCCAATAAGTTATAACATTTTTTTCGCTTTACTATACGTAATTAATGATGTTTTTTAAAACATTGATGAAAATTATTAATTAATAAGGTCTTCCGAAGAATTCCTTATTTAAATCATTTTTTAAATCCTGAATTCGTATTAAAATGAGGTAGTGCAATTGTAACCTTAAGAATATTGATAAAATCTACGACATATCAAACGTGGGAAAGGAAAAATAAGAAATTAGTGCAGAAATTTTTTATTTATTAAGATTTAAGGCCCGCAATCATTAAATTTTCAAATAAAACGAGATTTAAATATGGATTTACATTGTTTGTGTGTATGTGTTTAGCTTTAAAAAACTATATTTATTACTAAAAGATATTTATTAATTTTCATTATCTTGATGCGTTGTAAAAAGTAATTAGAATTGTTATTTTCAGTTTTCCCATTTACCCTCATTTTGAGCAATAAAAATCTTTATAAAATTGTTACTTAATTTTCTGTAGATATGAAATTAATGAAGGAACTTTTCGAGGATATGCTTTATATACCAAACTGACCCTCCTGGCGTTTCCCGGGTCCGTAATGAATGACCGTTAAATTAACCTAAAATTTGTATGATTTTATATCTTTAACCCCATTTTATCTGAATTTATATTTTTAAATGAAAAAATATTGAATTGAAAGTGTATTCTATTTGGTATTTTGTTTTCAGCCTAAGCGAAACCGCGATGAAATACTCAGGTTTTTACTGATTCCGTCGACATTTTCATACATTTTATTTTGTAAAAAATATTTCTACCTGTCCGAACGTTTCAAAATTTTTGTATGTGACGTAAATCTGGTCTATTGAGATGCTATTAAAAGAATGTGTAAAAATACGGACTCTTAGTTGCTTTTAGCGTAGAAAAAATATAGTTTCCGTGAGGCACGAAGTGACCCGAGTTCGCCGGTGTATTTGAAATGGTTAAAATCAATATTTTTTAAAACCGATTAAACCATCAATCAAAAGAAGCTTTTAACTTTAAAACATATTTTTGGTTTGTCGATACCCCAAAAATTGCGCCCTGGAGGGCGTTTACATAAGGAAGAAAAATGTTTTTCGGTAAAACGACCCTTTCTGAAAAAAAAATTCCAAAGGGTTAAGTGCGATATATATATTTTTTTAATTGATTGCGGCATTTGAGACTATGTCTTCCGTTTTAACTTTACTAAGCGGTTTGACCGATGTAAGTTAATAAATAATAGCAAAATACCCCCCCCCCCCACACACACACCGAAATTCTTTCTTTTCGATCTTCATTTTCAACGGATGCGTAAATAAGGCTTCTGCAGGAGCGCCAGAGCTTTTTCCCTTTCGCAAGGATCAAGATGAGTTTTTAATTAGAGTGAGTTGCTATTTTTAATTAATAGCTCAACTAATTATTAGAATTTTAAAATTCTGAATCTCAGGTGCATCAGGAGACACTAGCCTCACAAAACTTGGGCTAGCCTCACAAAACTTTTCAGCCTCGTACGTGCCATATATTTTGCTAGCGATCGCACACAGACACACAAACAGAACGAAACTTTCTCTTATTAGTATAGATAGTATTGATTATATATTTGTTTGGGAAGTGTAGCAAATAGACTGAGTTGCCGCTAAACAAGAAATTTTTGCAGAGTATGTGAACTTACGTGTAGGTGGAAAAATGATGTAACATTCATAAATTCATATGGTTCCTTCTTCTTTCTCACTCCCCGCAAGGTCAACGATTGGATGAAGATCAAAGACGAGGTTGTTCAGTCAACCGGTCAGTACTAAAATATTACGAGTAGCTTCTTTTCCTCCTCTACTATTATAACTGATCATTTGCAGAAACTAGAAAAGATCTGTTTGCTCCACTGACTGCATTATCGAAATTCTTATTCACTGTCTGGGCCAAACTTTCATCTGTGGAATCTAGACATAAGGCATCCGGGTTCCTTTTTTATTCTCGGTTTCAAATTGGTAAACGTAAATATAGTAAAAATTTCGCTGAATTAAAATTGATAGTGAAATGGCCTTTCATTATTTAATTTTACTTTAAAAAAAAAAATATATATATATATATATATATTATTTTGTTTAGTTAGTTTTTTGCATTACTTTCAATCTAATAAATTTTAAACGTAATAATGGAATTCGCAATAATATTAGTTTCTTATTCAAATTTTTGGAACATCTTTATATAAATAATTATAGGAACTGTGTTTTCCGTATTAAATAACCATGCCGTCTTTGTTTCAGCACTTCATCTAAAATTTAAATGTGTTCATCATGTTTTAAGTATTTCAATCAAAAGGGAATCATAAAACATTAGTTTAGGCTTTGGACAAGTATCTGACATCCATTCGATAAATTAGGCATGGATCGTTATGATTTTCAACATCTGTTACACTGTGAAAAATTGAAACTTTCTTACGTTCTACACCACAATATTTAAAATAATAGTAATAATAATTATTATTGTTATGAAAAATGCATATTCTTTCCTCTTTGTATGCGTATGTAAGTCACTGCTTGTGAATTCCACCGGTAGTTCATAATAAGTGCGCTTTAAATTCTACGTAGAAAGGCTTTAAAAAAGGCATTCTTGAAATGGAATGTCGATTAACATAGGAATGAAGTTCTCTTTGAAATACTTTCCTAGCTATTACACTTTTTTTTCAGTCATGATAGAATGCAAAGCTGTGCTTTGTAGGAAAAAGTAATGTTTGTTTTTTTGCGATCATAGTTGCCTGAACAAAAATTCTGTATTCAATAAAAAGTCTTCCTCCGAAGAATTTCCTTCGTTATTTTCCTATTTAATAAAATGTTTGAGTCCATCTATTCTTATATTTGTCGATGCTATCTGAATAACATATTTTTGTCGTCTTTGTTCAGTGAACATACTTAGATATGTGGGAAAATAATGCGTAGGTTTGTTTATCACAGCTAATTTTGCAAAATTGTTCCTAGCTGTACTTCTATAAAAGAAGACCGGTGAATAACTTATGCTAAAAACAAATGACTAAAATTTTAGAGGTAAAGCGGTCAAGAAAACAAAAACAGTTTTTGTTTAGTCGGTCTCTTGTCATGCTGACCATTTGCGTAATCGTTGAAGCGGACAGCGATGAATTCTGACCATAAATACCGAGCTACGATTTCAAATTCAGAGGATGCATCAAGTCACGCAATCGGATTGTGGATATTTGGAGCAACGGATTAACGTCGAGCGGCTTTGATGAATCTGAATTTTGATAAATGTTATATGCTTTCAGGAAAAAAAGACTTAATCATATGCTTGAAAACAGTGACAGCAACATACTTCACAACAATGTACTGAATGTAATTGTCATTATTCAGTAGACAACCGAACAGTAGAGAAAATGAACTGTAATCAGGCAAGAATATCTTCCACGACCATCAAAAGAACAGTCACGAAAGTTTATAATAAATATCGCGGAATATTCCAAATGACACTAATTTTAGATAAGCAGTTGGAAAAACCATTTTTTTACCCGTGTCACAGTTCTTTTAAATTACAAATATCAAATAGATGGATCATGTATTCGCCTTTTGTTTTAATCTTACTGACGATGATGATGATGATGATGATGATAATGAAGATAGTTTCGTGTCAAAATCTTAGTGATAGTTCAAAAAATAAAAAATCTTGAATAGAATATACCGTTTAAGAAAACTTTATTTGTTCTTGGAATAGTGCATTTTCCCGTTTTCCATTGCTATACAGATAAACTTCTATAACGGCGAGTGTCTGCAACTAGCGTTTTAGGCATAGCAAACTCATTTTTTTCCCCGTTCGGATTCGGAAAAAATCCTTTTCAATTATTTGATGTTTCTGCCGCAGCCAGGATTCTTCTCTCGAGAGATCCGGTAGGTCTGATCATTGAGCTACTGAAATATTAAAGAGTAAACTTAATCTTCCTCTTGTTTTTCGACAGCCCTCAAATTCTCCCCTTTTTTTTTTTTTTTTTTTTTTTTTTTTTTATCCTCCTCCCCTATGTTTTCCTCTCTGCCAATTTTTCTCTTTCTGCCCAGTTATTTCCCTGTTCGGGCATCATCAGCTAATGCTGAGTTTCTTCTTTATCACCTTCTTTTTCTTTTGTTGAGACTCGCCTTTATTTTGTCTATGACCACAGAACCTTTGGAAAAAAAAAAACCTGAGAAATAATTTATAACTTTTTGAATCTAATTTTTGAAAATGTAGTCTAAACACAGTCTTATGCTTCTGTGGCATTGAGCTGAAGTCTTGATCTCCCTCTAGGCTTTCAATCGTCTTCAATTTCCGTAGCTCGAATTCCCCGCACTTAAAAATATGTTTCTTTCCCCTTAGTACTTCGAGGTATCGAAGTTTTACTGTAACAATATTTTCTTTCGTTTGTAACTAAGATAAATATTTTATATATAAAAAAATAATAATGTTAATATCTTCTTGGTTTTAAACTCTCCCTCTCCTTCTCTCTCTCTCTTAAAAAAAAATCTCATTTTAGTAATTTCTATAAACAATTACTTGTAAAATTATTTTATTGCTCTGAATAATTTTTTAGCGTTGTACCAAATATACAATTTATCTGTAATTTTTTTGACAGCCAGCTATACTAACAAATGCTTTGTTGGTTTTCCGCTTAGCAAATGATAAAATGACACACAACTTCTAAGAAAATATACAAAATTTGCAAATATATGTAAGTTTGGTAGATCGTAATAAACTGAACAGAGAGATGTGTATAATACATGTATAAATGTATTACTCTGTGCAAACAATGGGAAATATGGTATTTATATATTTTTTACACTTTGTTAATTTTGTACAACTTTTAACTTATAAAGCAGTATTTTAATATTATTCTAATGGAACATTAATTTTATATATATATATTCCCTATCGCTCGCGCGCGCGCGTTGTAATTCCGATATGGAAATCACATGTTCTTAACTTGTCATCCTGCAATTTGTAGTATATATAAGATTTTATTTAGATACCAGAAATGACAAGGTTTCTTTCTCCTTTTTTTCCAATTTTATTTAAGTAATTTGAACTAAACTATATCAGTGTGGCATTTATTGTCTCCTTTATGACCCCAAAAAAGGTAAAAATTTAACTGTACTCAAATTAACCCGCAGCTGGGGGAATTTTGATATAATGTGTATCAAATAAAAATAATATGTGTTTTATATTTGAACTATAAGTTACTCCCTCTATAGGTAAATTTAAGTATATGAAGAAATATAGAAGATATTTTAGAGGTTTATTAATGAAAAGTTATTAGCCCTAAATTTAGGAAAATCAGCATACACCGAGTTCTGTACCATAAATTGATAAGCCCTTCTTAACAGTTTCTTAAAGTATGTTGAGATCATTCCCATCATACCTTACGACACGTGTTTTTTTTTTTTTTTTTGTTTTTTTTTGTTTTTGTTTTCTTGTTATATGGGTGAGGCATCTCTGGAAAAGAATGTATATTAGTGTATAAGTTTGGCTCTAGAATTAGATGTTATATCCAAATTACCTCACTTATTAAGAATTGCACTTACCAGCGGGGAAGACGAAGCTCGGTTAAAATTTGCTTTATGTTCAACTCGATATAACAATAAATTCTCGCTGTATTATTGCTATAAAACATTTTATTTTATAACAGTATTATTTACCGAAACAATCAATATTAAAACTTTTGGCGCCAAGCGTATGTTGAGAAAGTTCTATGTACCCTGATTAGTTGGATTCTGTTTTTGAGAACGTTCTATAGACTCTGATTGGTGGAATTATGTATCTCAGCTCCTTGGGAATTTTCTTCAGATTCTGTAAGCCAATTTTTTTTTTCTCCAAAATATTGTCAAATTTAGCATTCTTTCATTCAGCTCCAAGCATGTGTTTTGGCATTGGCACTCTTGAAAATCAACTTTTCCACCAATACTCGCCAATGTCTAATTTTTCGCCAAATTTGGAGAAATGTTGCCAACTTTGCGACTTTGTTTCATGTCAACTGTTCAATAGCTTAATAACTGTTTCGACCTTCATTTCCATTGAAATGCATTGAACCATAGCGACCACAAAATGACCCACTAATCGAATTTTCTGGAACGTGTGACCTAGCCGAATGGTCTCTTCGTACCACAAAACGGTAGGATACAAAATTTAGTCAAAATCGTTAGAGTTTTTTTTATATAAAATTTGTAGACATATTATAACATACAAATACATATTTTGCTCGTAGGGGGCAGAGCCCCCTAGTAAATTAAATAATCTTAAAAAAAAAAATGTTGGGTTTTCTAAAATAAAAATTAACTTTTATATTTAAATTTCTCCACTATATTCAAATTACGCTGACAGGGTGTAAGTTTTATTTCAAATTTTCAAAAGATCTTTTTTAGTTGATATAACTCGTAAATAAGAATTCAGCAGTCTTTTTATTCCTCGAAATACAATTTATTTTAAAATTGTAATCTGGTTTTTTTTTGTTTTTTTTTTTTCTAGCTAACTTCAAAGAAAAAAAAATAAACGTATCTTAGAAATTTAATCATGCCTCGATGTCTTATAATTATATTATAATAATGTAGATGACATCTGTGGAAGCAAAAAAGGAAAAAAAAAATACATTACTTCCAACTAAAGTAGGTGTTTCTTTTGACCATCCCTATATAATTAGTAGTCTATTTATTCAATCTAAATAAGTAAATAAGAAACTGCATATCAACTTGTTGTGGACGACCTTCACACTCCGAAGCATCAGAGCATTTTTATCAATTGTTTCAGAGGATACCGGCAATTCTTTGTACAAGAATGTAGATCTTTATCTTTCAATTCCATGGATAACATTTTATAGTATTTTGCTTTCTTTCGGCAGCCTTGCACCTGTCGCGTGTCTTGCCTTCATCCGCTGCATGGTCCTCTGCGCAAATTGAAGATTAAATTTGAAATAAATAAATAAATAACCTCTGTTTTAGCAGATATTCTGTCCTGCTGTTCATGTTGCATGTTGGATACGTTGCAAAGAAAAGAGATTTTCTTGAGAAGATGATTTTTACCTTGAGGTGACGTTCTTGCTGCCACAACAAAGAAATTGAAAAATTGAATAATTAACAAAATAATCAGCTGTTAATGCTTACTTACTAGAGATAAATTCGAGCTCAGTAAATACTCTCCCATGACGTCGTTTCGTGATGTTTCATGTCCTTCAAAATCTGTTTAAAATACAAAATTTGTCATTTATACCCAACCACTGGCAAAAACCTACAAAAGTCACAATTCTTTTTCTTTTAAAATATTGTACAACTATGGCAAAAAGATGCGAGTTCTGTTTTCCAGAAATTCTGAAAAAAGACTTTAAACAGAAAGAGGGGATAGGCATTGTTACCGCGGATTTTTTATATTACTAATAATACTGACCATGCAAAACTTCAGAATCAGATAGAATATTTTTTATTATATACCATTAATAACAATTCAGTTCTTTTTCAAACTGATAAATAGCATCCGGCAAATTTGGCTGAAGTAATAAAAGCTATTAATCCACATATTTATAGATGATTGACCATTCAAAAATATATTTAGTAAAAAATAGAGGGACTAATAAAATTACTTGAAAAAAATAAAATTCTTTGTATATAGTGTGGGGTAACGTGTGAAAGCTTTCCTAAGGCCGAACTCAAAAATACATTTCTTTTAATTTAGGTATTATGTTTTCAGAGATGTCGTCGAGAATGTCGTGCAAAAATATGCCCCCCTCCCCCCTCCCGTCTATTTTCGAATCTACTGAAAATAAAATTATGAACAAATTAGGCGTAGTAAAAGTTAATTTAAACCTTGAAGGAAACTATAGCGATTACCTTAGGGCCTAGGTCACATAGTTTTTGAGAAAACCGCATTTTTCCGTTACACACAAATTTTGATTTGTGGGCGTTCAGCAAAGGAGTTGAGGAGCGCTGAAGGTTCCTATCGTCGCAGAAGCATAAAAGAATTGTTGATAATGATTTTCGGAAAAAATTGTCGGTAATTAGCCGAGATATTAACTCTTAAAGACACGGACGGTTTGGGCATGCATAAAGACACGGGCGGCGTACTCTATGCGTCAGCGGCTTTTAAAGCCTAGATAACAACTTTTAATGATATATTTTTGAATGCAATGCCCAGTTACTAATTTATATATTTATTGTACGGAACCCTCTGTGTGTGAGTAATACTTGCACTTGACCGGTTGTTTTTGTATTTTTTTTTCAATTTGTTCATAAATAAAATTTTCACTTTGAGCCTGACCCTAAAGATTAGTATAAAAATTGAGCCCGTCCCAATCTCTATTACAGTAGAACCTCTTTTATCCGAAACTCTCGGTTAACCGAAATCCATTTTTAAAGTTTTTTTTTTTTTTACTTTCACATTCCTTGTGTTCAAAATCCATTTTGAAAGCCTTTTTTCTTTTCTTTTTTAACTATCATATTCCTTGTGTGCAAGCAGTCCGAACTACAAGTACATATAGGTATTTTCGATCCCCTTTCTTAGAATTCCTTTGAATTTAACTTGAGCTCCCGTAAGCTGCGGAGTGGAACGAAGAAAACGAACAAATTAGCAATTCTGAAGCTTTTGAATATTTTGCAAAAGATTTGGCATGGCCGGAGCAGCAGAAAGACTGTGATACTGGTGAACTAATATTACTATAATACTCCGTGATAGATCTTCCTTCAAGGCAATCGCATCTGCGACAAACAAAACATTTTTTCAAACCCTTGTGATATTTGTAAAAGGTACTTAATTTCAAAATTAAAATTCAAGTAATTTATTCTCGTTTCTATTTTGCTGTTGCTTTATTTTTATTAAGCACCTGTTACCACAATAAGAAATATTGCATATATTTCTCCTTAATCTTAAAATTGAAGCATCCTCGATTATCCGAAAAACTCGATTTTCCGACAGATGGTCGGTCCCAATTACTTCGGATAATCGAGGTTCTACTGTACTTACGTTCCAAATGTTTTACTTTCTTTAACAAAATGACAAACACGTTCTAATCAAACACACATTTGTTGAGTTTCAGTCAATATTTAGAAAGAATTCTGAGAATATAAATTAGCTGTTCTCCTTTCTCACTGAATGGTTGATTTAGCTGGACACCACTACTACTTCCTTTCAAAAACGTACTTAATACCGTTAGATCGGGGGGCGGTAGCACACACACCTCATCGAGTTCACGGCCGAAATTCCGGAATTAGTTAAAACTCGATTCGCATATTTAAACGCAATTGGTCTGCCAAGTCATATCTTGGTGGGAAACACCTGAAAACCCGACATCCCTATATATCTTTCATGTAAAAAAAGAATGGTGTAATTTGATGCAGTAGTTTCTTCTCACAGGCTGTCGAAAGAAAACGCTTAGCGTTTTAAATATATAGATAAATATATAAATTACTGAGCAATATATTGAAAATGAATTACACATTTCAAAAAATTAAACTCAAGATTCTTTTTAAAAATTCATATTTATTTATTTTTAAATAGTTTATCCAGAAACTGTCTAAAACGAACTGCACTGTTGTAGTACTTGTAATTTGACTGTAGACATGCAGGGTGTCCGCTCTCAACGGTGTCCAATGGGTAATTCCTAAACCATTAGACATAGACATGTAGTTCCAATTGCAAAAATATTTTTAATGAGGTAAAGAACTATTTTAAACGAGATTTGCGTCAATAAAAGCATTTCTTCAAAAATTACGAAATTTAAATTTTCATACGTTATCCCGAATCCCGATCCTATAAGATATGTTTAGTAAAAATATCCTATTACACTAAGTAAGACAAAAGAATTCTCATACTTCTACAATTAAAACTGACCGAGTAATAGCTGTTTAAAGTTGAAGCATCTTTTGTGCTCTGAAATAGGGGTGATTGACAAATTTACTTGAAATATAAATAATCGTCAGATATAACAAAAAAGTAATAGTTGAGAGTAAAATTAACATTACAATATAAATTTGAAATCTATTTTCATTCTGACTTATTAAAGAGAAATGTACAACTTGTAATAAAAAATATAAGTTAAAAAAAAATAATAACAGCATTTTTCTTAAATGAAATTATGAAAAGCAAAAGTCGCAATTCTTTACAAAATGATACATATTTTAAAATTCTAGTAGATTATCTAATCGAAAAGTTAATTAATAAGAATTAAAGTTATCTTAAAATTTGCTCGAAATAATTATGCAGAAATGTACGCTCGAAATAAATCCTTCTCATAATTTAAGCACTTTGTGTACGATCCCTCGAAGCATGGCCCAACTTAGGTGTGTTCAGATGCAGAAAATTGGCATAAGTCATGCAATTCAAAGTTTCATAATTCTGTGAATTTTAGTTTTAGATAAATTGGACTTTATTTTTTGTCTTACTTGTTAGTGTAATATTTTTTTACTAAATATCACTTATAGGACTGGGGAGCCGTATAAAAAAAATGTTTTTATTGACCAAAACGGCTTTTTTTTTCTTCGCCGCACTTAGAACATTTTTGTAATTGGGACTTTATGTCTATGACCTACGGTTTAGAAATTAGCCATTGGACACCGCTAAGAGTGGATAGGGACACTCTTATGAAACTAACTTCGTATTAGTATATTTATGAAACTGATTTCATATAGCTATAGTCAAATTAGTATGTTATGGAAGTTAATTTGTATGATTATATAAAATGCTTATACATTGTCTTATACATAATGCTTATACATTCCTAATGCATTGTAAAATGCTTATACATTGAAAAATTAATTCTTATAAATATTTATAAGCTTATTTCTTTTCTTTCAGGCGTCGATGTGACTGCTAATCAAGAAGAAATTACTGACCATGAAATATTCCAATTGGAATTCGATATGTCAAGCAAACGTTGGTATATTAGAACGATGCAAGATAAATACTGGAGTCTTCAGAGTAGCTCTGGAATTCAAGCAAATGCTGATAAAGGGTATGAATATAATGCATTCAAACATGCACTCTGGCAAGGGAGGAGTCTTGGACAGCAAGGAGCCTTTGCTCTTCCCTGGACTTTTAAGTTTATTAAACTAAAATTTAAGTTTATTAAACTAGAGATTTTATTTATCTTTGATTTTTTTTTAAATGTAAAATTTATTTTTCCAAAGTAACAAAATAATTAAACACTGACAAAGAAAAAGATTAACTAAGAATTTGTTGTCAGAGGGCTTTTCTCCCGTACCTGAACTCCTGTGCATGAGAATTTTCTTCTTTTTTTCTGTTACATTAATGGCTTTAAAAATTACCTTAAATGGGAGACACCCTACCCCATTCCCCGGCCCTTCCTGGCGAAAATAAGAAGAAAACTTTTTAATTCTCAATTTTGCAAATAGTCCATAGATGCTTAATTTTGGGCTTTTAAAGTTTCTTATGTGTATTGCTCTTTATGTTCGTGTGTTTAAAAATTGTCTTTCGCGAGATGTTCTGTTCTAAGAATTTTAGTTTAGTGAATTTAATGTTTATTATTGACCATGAAAAAAAATTAAATAATAAATAAATAAATAAAAAGCGAGTTTAAGAAAGTTTTGAAAGTGATCGTCCTTTTAACAATCGTAAATTCGTCAGACTTCAGCTTAGCGATTAATTTCAGAAACGGCATTTTCGAAAAAAATCGTCAGTTCCAAACTGCGAATCACAGATAATTTTTTTTTTCCAAAATCTTGCATTTCCCTGGATTTCGTTCTGATGGCATCCATGACTTGAAAGTATATTTGAACTAAAAAGCAAAAATTAAATTTATTTTTATTATCATTATAAGATGAAGCAAATATACATACAGTTGCTGAAATGAGATCTTAATTTATCGTTTTCAATAACTTAGTGATTTAAATTTTGTATCGTAACGCCATTTAAACATCAGTTGCCAATGTTAATCTCAATGTTGTCTTATAATGATACAGTTTCTTATATATAAAGTTATTGCCGAATTTCGGAATCTTTTCTTGTAAGCAAATATTTTCTGCCTCCGCCCCCCCCCCACCCCAAAAAAAAGGTATATTTTTGATAACCTTGAATAATTTATCATAACTTTTGTTGAGTTTACAGATTTTGAATATTTTTATTTTTACCTGAGCTATTGTTTTTCATGAAAGATATCTTTTTTCCATCTTCTGCGTATTTTCGTAGGGTTCTTGTTGTCTAACAAAGCACACTTCATTTTTCGTGATTTTTAAATTTTTGTCTGGTTTTAAATCACAAAATGTACTTCTGAGTATGAACTTTTTTAAATGAAAAGAAACCTCCGAAGATGGAGAGACATAATTGTAAAAATGTACTAAGGGTACTGACATTGATTAATAAATAATAACTTATAAAAAACACCATAAAGTAGAAATAAACTACAGCATAACGTTACGAATTAAAAATTACACCAATCGTTCCTCAGATACAAAAAATATCTACCAACAAGTTACGTATTATTTAATTTATTGCGGGAATCATTAAACTATTTGCTTCATATTTCAAATTCACTGCAAGATATAAGCAGAAAATGATTAGATATTTTACATTGAGAATACATTAATACAAGATTTTAAAAAATCAAAGTAGAAGTTCAATACTTTGTGTATTAATATCCAACGTATTTGTTATAATAGTAAATCCAAAGGCACCTAAAATAGCACATTTTTAGTGGCATGCGCAATTTGCTATTTCCAAAGTCTTGATTTCGCATTTAAATCGTATGATATAGCTTTAAGCGTCACATTTAAGTTATTGGAGAAACGTGTATTTTTTTTTCTTTTGTCGTCTGTATAAGTATTGTACGATACATATATAGTTATCAGTTTTTTAGAGAAACATTTATTAAAACTGTCAATTTTTAAATTACCCTTCACTCCTCCCTTCTTTCACCCTCAAAATATTTTTTTTTTTTTTTTTTTTTTTTTTTGCAAAACAGGCACACTGTGCCTTCCTCATCTTACTTACAACCTGGTAAAAAACCCATCTCAGGTGATGCGTCGGAGTGAAATTATTGTTCATTTTCACTAGGCTTATTTTAGACAGTAATCTAGATTGTATTCCATATTACTCGACGCGCCATCTTGAAAAAAATAACCTCTTCACTCGTCAACAAGTTAGCATAGAGGTAAACTGAGTAACACAGCAATAAATATAACGGTTCAACTTAATACTAAACTTGGTTAATATCACTGACGAAGAAGTCTAATAATTAATACAAATTTTATAAAAATTTCCTGCAAAAAACTACAACAATTGAGATATTGAGAATAATATTTGATCTCACCATGTCACTCCTGTAACAGGTATCTAAACATAACTCTATATACAGAGTTCAGTGCATCATAGGAGTACTAGAAAAGGAAGTCGTTTGGCACTTTTATGCTCGACTGCAGCACCATACGGGTCACATATTGAAGAATTCCGTATTGCCCGATCATTTCATAATACCCGAACTTCCTGTACATAAACTTTTATTTATTAGGTTTATCAATAGAACTTAAACACTACTTTAGTTTTACTGGAGCAAAATTTTCATACTTACTTCTCTCATATTTAGTACTATTTTAACGATTTTAAGTTATTAATAAATACACTCCAACATTGACGTCATTGTTGACGGCGAGTAACTTTGCATGGGAACTCATATTCTACTTTATCGATATCTGTACTTGTAATCCTAATCTTAACAGGGCGAATAAAAATTCGAGAAACTTACATCATTTAGGTGCATTCATTGAAAAATAGTTAGTTTTATTAATGGAAATACTCGTTTCTCTATAAGTATGACGTCATTTTAACTCGGTAGAAAACCCAGGGCAGATGACGAAAAAATCAACTTGTATTTTAAATATACATATTCTTTGAAATAATGACTTCATTAGTACTAAGAAAATTCATATTTTTGTGATGACAAATTACATAACAATTGAAGTGTTTGAGAAAAGCAGAGAACGATTCATGTCGGACGGAAATCTTTTGTTCTATTCGTTCCATGAGAAAAATTCTCCGCCTATCTTTAGACAGCCAAGTAATAGTCTGTATCGGAGCGTAGCTTTAGGACATTCCCCAGTGGTCTCTGGACCACCGTTACCAGAACATATTACAATTTATGACTTGACGCATGGCCGAGCAAGAGCCCTTCTGGGTATTTGTCTTGGACTAAAGGAATATTATAGGTTTATTACAATTTGATTGTTTTTCTTGTGTTTCCTTTTTAGAGGAACGTAATGGTTCTAATACTCTTATTCAAGCAACTCGCATAAAATATCTTAGATTATCTTTGATTCATCCTTTTTTTATACCCTTTTTTCTGTTTCCCTTTTTATTTTATTTTTTTATGGAGCATGGTATGCTTAATACAAGGGTTATGGCGTAAGTAACCTTAACTATGTTTTTTTCTTCCTTAAATATAAAAAATGTAACCACAATTTGAACATTGATTTTTACCTCACATCATATCCATTACTGGAAATGTAACTCGACTGTCTGATATGGCGATGCACAGTTATTGCACAAAGCGTGCACGTCCGTCATAAAAAGTCCATTTGTTACACAGAATGGAGGTTACGTGTAAACAAAATTCCACAATTAGCTTGTTGAATTACCAAATTGCGGTTTATCTTAAGTAGGGTTGTTTCTAGCCACATCACTAGCATTTATGCAATCTTGTGATTCAATTACAAGCATGCAACGATCAGGATGGTCAGCGTATGTGCGGGTACGGACTGATGTGTCACATCTCACATCCAGTAATTGCTTACAAATTCGAATCATATGTAGGTAACTTTTTTTCTCTTCTAGTAGACATTCTTCAGGATTATTTTCAGGGCTCGTAGAGCAATAATGTTTTGAGTTTATCATTTTTGTACTCCCAATATATCTTTGAACTGGTAATTTCGTAAAAAACTAATTTCTTGTCCATAACTTTTCCCACAAGTAACCTCATGTTGCACGTGAATTGCATTGCTCTTGAATCTAAAAGTTTCGTAAGTACAGGGTGGTCATAAAGAAACTTTGCCGATATATGGAACTCTAGCGGCCGTTCCGTTTAACCGATCGAGATGAGATTTCAGATATAGTTATTCAGAGGTATGAGCTCGGGATTCTGTGAACGGCAACAAATTGGGGCTCACGGTTACGGTTATAGGTACAGAAACTCGAAAATTTCGAATGGCAACGCCCATTTTTTTTCGTCGCAAAATGCTCAGCGCATGCGAAAACCCTAATAAGCGTTAGAACGGTACGTGTATCGCAATAAATGGACGCGTTATTCACGCACAAAAAACAGCTCAGCGAACGGCCAAAAACAACACGATCGGGGCGCACGGAGGAAATTTGCATATGACAGAGGCAAGATAACAATCATAGAACCCCATTCGACAGATAATCAGCGTAGAAAACGGATTCTTGCCTCTGTCACATGCAAATTTCCTCCGTGCGCCTCGATCGTTTTGTTTTTGGCCGTTCGCTGAGCTGTTTTTTGTGCGTGCATAACGCGTCCGTATATTGCGATACACGTACCGTTCCAGCGCTATTTAGGGTTTTCGCATGCGCTGAGCATTTTGCGACGAAAAAAAATGGGCGTTGCCATTCGAAATTTTCGAGTTTCTGTACCTATAACCGTAACCGTGAGCCCCAATTTGTTGCCGTTCACAGAATCCCGAGCTCATACCTCTGAATAACTATATCTGAAATCTCATCTCGATCGGTTAAACGGAACGGCCGCTAGAGTTCCATATATCGGCAAAGTTTCTTTATGACCACCCTGTACTTACGAAACTTTTAGATTCAAGAGCAATGCAATTCACGTGCAAAAAAATGTCTTTGCCATATATCGGCAAAGTTTCTTTATGACCACCCTGTAGTTTTCTTTATTTATATATTTCAAACTGTTTTCACAAAAGCATTTTGGCAAATAAACATGGTTGCTGTAAATTATTCTCCAAACATCGTATCTAAAAGACATGTCTTAAATTTTTGCCTACGCATCTTGTCATTTCAAAATGCATTGCAGATATATGAAATGTTAATGTTCAACTCTTTATTAAATTGAAGACAAATGAAATTTTAATATTCATAACTATTATAGCTACTAATCTTCTTTTTTTTAATTCAAATAAACATGTTTTAAACCTGAAATTTTATTTATTAAATGTGAATCATATATGTACCACATAAAAACAATGTACATTTTATTAATTTTTTGTTATTCAAAAAATGTTTATTTGCCATGAAAAAACCCGGAAAATTTGCAGTTATGACCGTGCATAAAATACAAAAAATCTATTTTACGGTATGTTTTAATATCAAAATCCGGCGGCCGCAATCGTCCGATGTATAACGCTCCCCAGCCCTTCCGAACTCGCTGGTCTATGTGTTTAACTTAACGAAAATAGCTTTTAAAACTTTCGGATGGGATCTTTCATGTTTGGGACTACATCTTTCCCAACAGTCCCAGTCTTCAAAGGGCTATTGAATGGACCATGGTTCCGCGGATAACGGTATAGTCTTACCTATCTATCAAAATTTAGAGGTTTTATATATCATGAAACAACAGTATTTAACACTAGAGCGCCCGGAAGGAGTCGATTCGACTCCAACCATATGATTAAATGTCAATTGGAACCAGAAATTCTTTCACAAAATAAGTTAAATTTTAAAAACGCAGATTTGCGTTAAAGAAATCAGACAAACAATTTTAAATAAAATTCTGGTGTAAAATATTTTTTTGAAGCTTGAGTAAAATTTCCGGGCATTCTAGTGTTAAGTAACTGTTTAATGTAAGCAGGAGTATTAGTAATTTATTATTTGAACGCTTTCTTTTTATTAGATCTGCCAACAGTTTATTCCAACTTGACTGGCAGGATGACGGCAGTGTAAGTTTTGTTGCAAATAATGGTAAGCACGTCGTTGCCAAAAAAAGTGGTCATTTGTATGCCAATGGAGGAGCCCAAGATGAAGCTGCCCGTTTCTATTTCTACTTGATCAATCGACCCAGCCTGGTTCTCAAGTGTGAACAAGGTTTCGTTGGATTCAAGAGCCAATCAAGTCCGAAACTGGAATGCAACAAGGCATCGTATGAAACTATTATTGTTGAAAGAGATGAAAAAGGATTATGCTATTTTAAAGGTGAGAAATATTGCAGCGCCAAAAGTCATGTTCCTTAATTTACACTTTAAGTATAAAAGTCGTAGTAAAATAATATTTTCAAACCTTAAAGTTTCAAAGCAAGCGGGCACTTGTTGACTTACGCAAATTATTATGGATTTTTTCTGATCAGTTATTTAATTAACCAAAGCATTTTATTTCTACCCTATCTATATTATAAAGGACAAACATATCTGTGCGTAACGCATACGTCATTTTGCGAATGGCAACACTTTGAAATTCGAAATAAAATTTTGGTTTTGCAATTTTCTCTACTGCAAATTTTTAAACTTCTAAACATCGCACATTTTAAATTTTTACACTGTCGTATAAGGAAAAAAATGCTCTTTTAAATGCAATTTGTTTGAAAGCTGTATCTCAATTTATTTTTAAGATATTAATTTTTTTGTAGTTTTTAATACCATTTTTCTAATCGTAGCAACAAAAGTATCCCATTTCTATTGAAAGTCATTGAAAGTAAACGGAAAATAGTGGAAAATAGGAGATACTGTATCTTTTTATTGCCATTTCTCATAAAACATGAAAAAAAGGTTGAAATTAAAATGTGGGCTATGTCAAGAATATTGTCTGTTATACCGTGATAATGACGTCATATGCACACTTTTCTATAGACGAAGTTTAAGACTGGATTGTAAAAGTGGATTGTTTTAGCGGATGCAAATGACGTCATTTTATAAAAAAGCGTGTATTTTAATTCTTAAACCTGAATTATGTTTTGTAGAAGTGCGTCATTTTCACAGCCCAGCTGCTTTGAAATTCTTCACAGGTGAAAATGCTTCACTTTTGAAAATAATGTAATCGAAATCGCACACTGATAAAACGCAATGCTTTACAAAATTTAGAGTGTCTTTATAAAAGAGAGGTGACATGCAAATAATAGCGATTTATATTACAGAAATTGATGATTCTCGCCTGGATGGATTTGCTTCGCCGAGTCAGAGAAGCAAACAAATAATTCGTGGTTTAAAATAATATCGTATTCCTGAAGATTTTGTCGAAAATTCTCTCGAATTTTAATGCTATTCTTTAGGACATTCTACTATAATTTTATCAAAATAACATAATTTGCTTAATTTAATTTTTCCCAATTTTATATAATCTATATATTTAAAACACAAGTGTGTTTTTTAGTCATCTGACCTGATCTTTCTGCTGAACCAATTTTACTAATATATTTTTTAAAACTGAAAGCTCTTCCTTTGTAGATGTGATATCAATATCTGTTTTTTTTTTTTTAATATCCCCACTTTTTAATTTTAAAAGCATTTTACGAAATTTCTTCAAAATGATGAAAATTAGATAGCTTTCATTATTGCAGACAAGAGAGAAATATTGAGGTATTTTTAACTTTATTCATGATATTTTCTGATAAAAATTCAAAATTGTTGATAAAAATTGTTGTATAGGGTTTAGTGGCGCGAAATCCCATTAGGAGCAGAATATTATATTAGGGGCATAATAACGGAAAATGACATACTGCTTTTGAAAACACGCATTTTTCCTCATAAATTTTCTATATTATTTTTCCTTTTGCATGTGTACTGATACTAAGTTTCAGACACTAGGCGAAATGCTTATTTAAGTGAATATAAAGTCGTATTTAAAAGAAAACGATCATTTTCTTAGATAAAACTAAACATTTTAACACAAATGCGTGTAAAAAACATAAATTACGGAAATTTTTACTCTCCGGAATTGAGATTAGAATCCCAAGTAAAGAGGGCGTCTGTTCACATAAAAGATGTTGCTGACAATCGTAACTTCAAGTTTTGAGTTAAAATGATTTTTAAATGATAAAAAAAAAAAAAAAAAAAAAACAATTTTTTTAAAAATGATGAATATGGATATGAGAAGTGCGTATGCAAATTTTGAGAAGGTGAAAAATTGCTGTTTTTCATTCCGGAATACCAAGCATAAGAGCTTCAGTCGATAACCACATCGTAATAACTGATCTTTATTATATTTTACTGATTAAGTATCTATATTATGAAGAACAAACGTATCTGTGCGTAACGCTGGCATCATTTTGCGAATGGCAACACTTCATGATCCAATTTCGGTCTTGAAATTTTCGCTACTGCAATTTTTTAATCTTTTGACCATCGTAAATTTTCATTTTTCGTCGCATAAAGGAAAAAATTTACTTTCAAATGCAATTTGTTTAAAAACTGTATTCATTGACTGATGTATTATATTTTCTAAAATAATTTTTAAACATGATTTTTTTTTTTTAAGATTATCTTATCACGTGCCGGTTTCAATGCATAATAATAATAAACATTTTGCACATAAAGCCACAAACATTTTTCAGCCTTTTTTTCTGACTATTTTTGCATATCGAAATTAATTCTTCCTTTATAAACAAATAAAAGAATCATATTAAAAAACCCACCAAATCTAACATATTTGTGAAGACAAATTAACGAAATTAATACTTATTTTATAAACAATAAAAGAATAATATTGAAAAAACACAAATCTAACATATTTGTAATCGTACAATTTAAATTTTTAGATTTTTTTCTTTTCAAATGGAATTGGTTTGCAAAGTTTATCTCAGTTTACTGATTGTCTATGGTTTTAAAAACAGCTTTAAAGAATGAAATATTTTTTAATTTATCCATATCGTGCGGATCTCGATTACGAAAGATTAATCCGTTTGCCCTTAAAAGAAATTAAAGAGTTCATAATTTTCTTACGGTTAATATCCATTAAAAAAACTTCCGTATGAATAAATAAATAACATAATATAAATAAAACACAAATTTACCAGACATGTATAAGCTCTGAAATTATCAAAATATAAAAGGATGTCATAAGTAGCAAAATCTTGGCAAATAACTCTTAGCATGCGGCTAATAAGAAAACATCCCTTTTAATAAATTTCAAAAATTTATTTGATTCTATAATTCGTATTTTCCATATGAAAAAGGCTTTTTTAATGTAAGTTGTCAATCTAAAAAACTTATTAGTTTTCAATTAAAAGAAATGTTTTCACCTATATTCTTTTACCCGGGAAGCCCGGGTACGATCCCCTAGTATGTATAAAATCCTAATGAAAAGGATATATAAAACGGCTGAAATGAAACGAATTTATGAAACGGATATATGAATCGACTGATTAAACAACTGAATATGTTTCAAGCAATTTCTAAAATATGGAATACTTTGCGATGAAATTAACACCAAAAATCAGCATTGATCCGCAGATCTCAAAACTGGTATTAGAATTTTTAAATTCGAATCAGTTTTCGAAATATTAATTTTTTTCTAATTTTATATACATTTTTCTAATGATGGCAACTCAAATTTAAATCAAACAGATATTTTTTTTTTCATATTTCAGAAAAGACTGACATGGTAACCCGGCTATATTGTTGTTTATTTGAAAATAAATGTTTATTTACTTTTATTTCTTTTTATAAATTATATAAATTATTTTGTTCTATAATTATTAATTATTTTTTTATATTTCCTTTAGAAAATAATAGAAAATAATTAAAAAATACGGTACTACTTAGTTATTCCGTTGACCAATTTCGCCAAATTATAGAAATCGCCAAAACACTCGCCAAATTATACAAATTTACATAATTTTTATTTTAAATAACGAAAGAACAAATAAAATATTATAACATTAATAAATATACAAATAAAAAGTCGAAATAAAAATCACCCGAGGACGTAAACACGTGTAACTTGCTTAAAGTCAAGTGAATGTGACATTTACGATCAGCCATTATTGGCATTTAATCTTATAGTTTGGCGATAGATTTTTGGTCGACGGGATAACTAAGTAATACCAAAAATGCATATGTAACTGGTATTTGAAAACGAGGTTTTCGCCAAATTTTCGTTAAAAAAGAATCACGCCAAACCTGCTGTGCGTATATGACATCTGGCCAAATATTTTTGCAATCAAAGGGAATTGAATGGAAACCCGTTTATAGGGAGATCTGCACAGCTTTTTTCAGTATAATTCAATCTTCTTTAATATTTTTAAAACCCATCAAATTAGAGTGTTTTTAGATTCTACGGTGTCTGAACGGGTGTTGGCGAGCCTAGCTTGCAGGGGGCAGAGCCTCCTAGTTAATAAATAAAATGTTTTTCTGATACCGTTTACTATAGTTTGTAGTCGTAAAATGTGAAAATATACAGATGAAAGTGCTCAGAAAAGTATGCCCTAAATTTATAATTAAATTATTAAAAATTAGCTTGTCAAAATAATGTAATTCAAATTAAATATGAATGTCAGAATACTTTTTTTTTTTTTTTTTTTTTTTTTAAGATGTTTATATTAGATGCAAGTTTTATCAACAGATTACGCTACGCAAATTGATCGGCCATCAACGACAATCGTGGATTAGATGTGAGAAATTATTAGTATTTTGATGACGAGAACAACCACATATGCATTTGTGACAGAATATTAAGCTTACGGGAGTATTTTATAATTTTTGCACTAAATCTTGTCTTTTAAGTGACCATAACCGACACAAATTAGCCTGGATTTGTGAAAATGTTCTGTATTTTAAATTAAATTAAACTCTGCGGCGCTACAGTCTATTAAGCCTGTTCTCAAATCCAAAGGAGCAACTTTCTGATTTATTTCTAAATTCCTTTTTGTTCGAAAACGCACAAAATTAGCAGGTGTTCTTATTAAGACACTATGTAATCGAATAATGTTTTCCATCTTTTGGTAAGCACAGAAGATCTTTCAGAAAATACTGTCAAAGTGAGCATTTTGAACAAAATTCCCGAAGCTGCTGCAAAAAAAGGGATAAAACTTGTCGTCACGTGAGAAGAATTGCATATAACTTGATGAGTAATTTATTTATCAAAAATTGAAACCGGTATTCGATTCCAAATCGTTTCAACCGCCAGGCCTGCCAATTTTATGCCTTTGCGTTTAATAGTGAGTCAGGAAATGTGTCAGAAAGATACGCGTTGTTGAGCAGGGAATTTGAAAACTACTGCAATACCCAACTCTGCTTTCTTGACCATGGGCGCTGATGTGTTATGGCAGATGTTTCAGTCAGGTGGTCAACCTAACGCGTATTCCATAGTATATAGTTCCCAAGCAAACTTGGTATTGAGTTTATCGACGCCGAAGGGGTGAAAGGTTGCCTGAACCTTGTGTTTTGCCCAAACCTGGAGGTGAACCTGACCACTGAGCTACCACGCTTCGTAAATGCTTATTAAGAAAATTTTAAACTGTGAAATTAGTCGAAATTTTCAAGCGAAATTCATAAGATGGCAGATTACAGCACCACTCTGCTTGTAAAAGTTTTAATTAAATATAAATAAATACTTCACTTAAAACTTATATATTCGTACATTAATTTTTAGTTGAAATTAGCGTGCTTTTTGAACAACCATTATGTAATATTTCAATTGGGGTGTTCTTCTCTGAACACTCGGTATCGTGGAAAAATATTAATGTAACAGCCTAATCCATGATTTCCTAAATGATATTATATCATTTTATTTCAAGATAATACTTTTTCCCTACATCCAGTCTCTAAAAAAATGCTTTTGAAAAAGGCGTAAAACGATGTCTGTGCCAAGAAATGTACCAGATATGAATATCAGTGATGTGAAATAAAATATTTAAAATAAAAATAAACTCATGAAATAGGAATAATGAACAGTAATAAACTAATTAAACAAGCATAATGAATATAAGACGCATATCTACAGCAGGGATGTCCAACAAGGATCCCTTTCGAATGTTTGCTATTACTAGCAGTAAAAAATATATTTAAAAAAATCCATTTTAACGGAAGCTTTCTTTAAAATGAATAATATTTGCACATATTTATTATTATAGCTCTGGTTTATGTAAATGTTTTATACTCTAAATTAAACTAAACTCTGCTGCGCTACAATCCATTAAAACCATGGCTGACAGTGTTGTTGTAAGCTGCCATCTT
The DNA here is from genome assembly GCA_963932465.1 of Maratus speciosus. NCBI lineage: Eukaryota > Metazoa > Arthropoda > Arachnida > Araneae > Salticidae > Maratus > Maratus speciosus. Next base: position 334,114,580 of record OZ010791.1, read on the forward strand.
ATGCATTTCTCGTAAAAATTGCTACTAATTTCGCGGTTTAAAATTTTCTTTGCAAACATTTACGAAGCCCGGTTGCTCAGTAGTCAGATTCGCCTTCGGATTAAGGTGTCTGGATCTTTTCACTATAAATGTGTTTGATAGGTCCCCTTTCATAAAACACTAATCCAAGTTTACTATGATTTATTTTTTCTGAAAATGGACCTTATGCACGCGACCTGAGGTCGAGGCTAAAATTCGTCTGCTGGCGGTATTTACTGGCGGTGTTTAGCATAGCAGTCTATGGAGTGTGAGTTATTAATGCTTGTTTGTTAAAAATACGGCAAAACAATTCTTTGATGCAGCAGCATACATTTAATATATTGTAATCTAAATTCAAAATGTTGTTCTGTATGCGAGAAAATTCCCTAAGTTTGCAAATTTTCAGTTAAAATGTATGCACTCAACCTGGGTCAAGGCTAAAGTCGTCTGCTAGCGGTGTTTGCGCCTGCGCATACTGGTATTCTGCCGGTGCAGTAACTAGAATAACAGATCTTCATACCGCCAGCTCTGGCGTCTGACGTCACCTGAATAGAGTCCATTATATGGACCATATTCTCCCTTTTGGTTCGAGGCTATAAAAATTCGTCTGCTTGGGAATAACATTCATAACCGCGCCATTGAAAAGCATTGTGTTTTGAAAATTTATGCTTATATTTTATTTTTATTTGAAGTTTTAGACTTTTTCAGGGACAGGTATGAGTTATACATGAATTCTTTTCTCTATTTTAAAGCAATTGAATGCACATTCTTAATTTTATTTATAAAATAAAATTTTTAAATTTTAATTAATAAGTATATATGGATTTTAATTAGTATATATATATAAATATTTATCGAAAATAATTCGTACAGAATAAATCAGCAGTGTTTTACGCATCCATTTATCTGTATTCATGCTGCATCAAAGGACACGATACCGAAACAAATGCGCTAGTCGTAATTTTTACACCACGTGATTCCCACTGTGACGTCACAAGAATACTGTCCATTTATGGAGTTTCTGAATCGTAGGGTTTTTATTAAATACCACTGTGAGATGGAGTGGCCCTCTAAGAACAAAATTGCATTGGCGAATGAGAACCACACCATATATTTAACCTCCTTCTTTCGCATCAATACTGAGAGAAGAAAGAGGTCAAAAATTGAGCCCAGTTTAGCACCCATTGCTTGCAGCGCCATCTACCTCTGATATTTTAAACTAATCATACGAATTGAATATTTCCAACTGAGCGAAAAAATGCCCAGTGTCCTGATTCTGCCCTTCTCGGAACGGGTTACTTTCTCGTAATGCGCCAACGAAGTGATATTTTCCAATTCTGCCCCTAACGTGTTGGAATTATTTCCCATTCACCGGGGTTGCTTCGTCGTAATTCATCCCGACTGCAATCAGCAGCCGGAAAGCATTACTTGGGTCGGTTTAAGATGGCGTCTCTGTATACCAAGAGATATGCATCTCTTGTAAATGAGGATAGATCTCAGAGTAAAGATAAGAAGTAGAGGCCGAATCCCATTGTTATTTCGGTCAGAACTTGAGGCACACATGTTTCTGCTTTCATCGCCAAAAGGTTGTCTTTTATGGCGGTGATCACATTATTGGCAACTGTCGGATTTGATTTATGCGAGAGAAACGCCCGACGCAAGAAAGTTTCAGCCGGAACCAGGGGAGAAAAACCGGTTTGGCGCGTTTTCTCTGCCCACCATCACGTGACGGTGGGTAGTGATCCCGGCGTCAAGAAAGGGTTGCTATTTCTGAGTCCAGTTATATGAGAAGTCTATGGGATAGATAGACCTAATTTTTGTTAAATGTATATTCGCATTGTACTATTGTTACTATTAGTATTCAGTTTTGTTAGGTTCATTACTAGAAATAGTTTTACCTTAAATTAAATGTAAATTAATTGTGGGAGAAGCATAGTTTTTCAGTTATTTGCCTAATACAGCTTGTATTTTAAAACTTGTATTTAAAAAAAAAAAGTCTTTATGCTAAAATATATTTTTGAGGTTAAAACTTATTGCACTAATCCAAAAGTGCAATTACAAATAATTTTTGCTTAAATAATCCCTTGATTTTGATCTAAACAATAAAAAATATATAATAATGTATATATACATAATGTATAATATATAATGTTATAATATATAATGTAACATAATTATGAGTGAAACTTAATTTTCCAATTATTTGGCTGATAGAGCTTGTCTTTTAAAGCTTGTATTCAAAATAATAATAATAATAATAATCCTAAATAATGCATTTGAGAAGATTAAAACTTATTGTACTAATCCAAAAATGTAATTACAAATACTTTTTGTATAAATAACTTCTTGATTTTACTCTAAATAATAATAAATATTATATCATTGTAAATGTAAGATAATCACGACTGAAGCATAATTTTTGAATTATATTTGACTGATATAGCTGGTATTTTAAAGCTCGTATTAAAAAAAAAAAAAAAAAAAAAACCTTCATGCTGAAATATATTTTTGAGAAGATTAAAACTTGATGTAATCCAAAAGTATAATTACAAATAGTTTTGCTTAAATCCGTTTATTTTATTCTAATAATAAAAATTAAAATATAAATGTAAAATAATTATGAGAAAGCATAAAGTTTCAATTAATTGGCCTAGAGATTTACCATAGCTTGTATTTTAAAACTTGTATACATAAAAAAAAGCTTGTATTAAAAAAGTTAGTACAATAAATTGTAATTACATAAAAAAAAAAAAAACCTTCATGGTAAAATATATTTTTGAGAAGATTAAAACTTGCTGTATTAATTCAAGAGAGTATTTACAAATAGTTTTTGTTTAAATAATTCCTTGATTTTACTTTAAATAGCAATAAAAAAATTATGTACCGTATTTTATGGAAGAAACGCCGCACTCCTCAAATTGACCTGAATACGCTTAAAAATATCGTAAACGCCGCACCCGTTGTAAACGCCGCATCCATCGGAACGCAACTTTTGTCGACAGCTTCACATTGACCTAATTTTAATCAAAGCTTTCTGAGCAGTGTAGGATGCTTCGTTCTTAATATCTTAAGATGTGTATAGTTTTATTTAAAATATTTCAATCCAATTTTAAGTATTTTTATGAATTTTTAAATTAAGGAAACTCAGTTGGTATTTAAAGAACATCGTAAACGCAGCACTTAGAAAAAAATTAACTTTTAATCTCGTAAACGCCGCGGCGTTTCTTCCATAAAATACGGTAATTGTAAAATAATTATGAGTATGCATTATTTTTCAAGTATTTCGCTGATACAGCTTGTATTTTAAAACTTGTAAAAAAAAAAAAAAAAAGAAAAGAAAAAGAAAAAGAAAGCTTGTATTGAAAAAATTAGTTTAATAAAGCGTACTCACATAAAAAAAAAAGACTTTATGATAAATTTATATTTGAATTAATACAGTAAGTTTTAATCTTCACAAAAGAGTAATTACAAATAGTTTTTGTTTAAATAATCCCTCGATTTTAATCTAAATATTAATAAAAAATTATATACCGTATATACTCGCGCATAAGTCGACCCCCCCCCCCCTCCTCCCAATTCTTAAGCAAAATTTTGAAAAAAATTGAATTTTCGTGTATAAGTCGAACCACATTTCTGGTAGCATGTTGAAAAATAATTTGTAATCGAGGATAGAAAAATTTAAAAAAATTTTCATTAAATTAGTAAATTTTTTACGTTTCTAATCAGATTTTTTTTTAATTCAACGTTTTAAACCTGTATAATTATATATAACCGAAGAAGCTTAAACTATTTTGAAACCTATTCACATCAATTCAATTATACTTAAAAAGATAAAATTCTTTCAAAAATCCATTCAGGCATTATTTACAAGGGTAAACAACTTCTTAGACTGCTAAAATATAGTACTTCTTTGTATTATAGGAATTTTAACCTTTAACTGATGGGACTAAAATTTGTCACACAACTGATGTGATCCGGTCTCTCAGACCCCTCGAATAAAATGAATAAAAAAAATAACTCAAATGGTTGAATTAATTAAATTTTGTCCTAACAATATCGTTGTACTTCTCTTAGGAGCATGTGAATTAAATTGCATCCAAAAAGTATTTTATTCATATTATTTAACTTCCGTACAGAAAAGTTAAAAGCTGTAAAAGTGTTTACAGCTGGGAGTCGCGGGGTCTGGGAGACCGAGTGACATCAGTTAAAGGTTAAGAAAGATATCTAGAAGCATTCTAAAGTTGGATTCTTTTTAAAAAGGGGATTAAAATGCTGAAAGGAATATATTGAAGGGTTTTTTGTCCCACGAGAAAATGGGTGGAAAACAATTACAGGGACATTGAGCTTTGTTTGTCAGTCACTTGGAAATGACCATTGTCCGCTTTTATCTCTCATGTAATTACTTAAAAGACTGAAAAAAAAACAATCGCAGTAGTCTGTGATTTTTTTTTTTTTTTTTTTTTTTTTTTTTTTTTTTTTTTACTTTCTCGTGTATAAGTCGATCCCCCATTTTCAACGCCCAAATTTTGTCTAAAATTCTTCGACTTATACACGAGTATATAAGGTAATTGTGAATGTAAAATAATTATTATGCGTGAAACATAAATTTTCAATTATTTGGCTGATATAACTTGTATTTTAAAGCTTATATTGAAAAAAAAAAAAAAAAAAAAAAAAAAAAAAAACTTTCATGCTAAAATATAATTTTATAATTTTTAGAAGATTAAAAATTGTACTAATTTAAAAGTGTAATTGCAAATAGCTTTTGTTTAAATAATCCCTTAATTTTACTCTAAGTAATATTAAAAATTATATAATTGTATCAGAACTTCGTAAAGATTATTTATAACTTACCACCTATTAAAACTTTACACACTGTTTATAGTGATATTATATAATTCACTTTATATTAATCTATAAAAAATCAATATATAATCATAGTGCCAATTAAAGGTCTCTTTTTAAAGGGGTAGCACGTAAACACACATGTTCGTGTTTCAGATAAAGAGACCACATGTGTCCTTGGAAGCGATTGGTCCAAATTCTAGTCGAAACTCGTTGACCTTGTAATTGAGAGGTCAAACGCTGCTCCCCTATTCCGTTTGGGGCAGAATTGGAAATTGTTGAACATCGGTATGGATTACGTGAATCGGAGGTTTCCTACTCGGCTTGTTCCGTTAAGGGCAGAATCAGGACACAGGCTGGGAATCGAACCCAGATCCTTGGCTTACAAGGCCAATGCTTTTCCATTTAAGCTAACTGGGCCGTCAACCAGCCAGCATATTTCGCTCAGACAACCTTATTGGTAATAACATCTGGTCTGTCATGTAGACAGCTCAACAGAATAAACCGCAGGTAAAGGAACTCCATATAAACGATGGAAACGTAGATGAACTATTATTTTAACACAATCAAACTGATTGGTAAAGTTATCATACGAATTGAATATTTCCAACTGAGCGAAAATTCGTATGATAACTTTACCAATCAGTTTGATTGTGTTAAAATAATAGTTCATCTACGTTTCCATCGTTTATATGGAGTTCCTTTACCTGCGGTTTATTCTGTTGAGCTGTCTACATGACAGACCAGATGTTATTACCAATAAGGTTGTCTGAGCGAAATATGCTGGCTGGTTGACGGCCCAGTTAGCTTAAATGGAAAAGCATTGGCCTTGTAAGCCAAGGATCTGGGTTCGATTCCCAGCCTGGGCATTTTTTCGCTCAGTTGGAAATATTCAATTCGTATGATAACTTTACCAATCAGTTTGATTGTGTTAAAATAATAGTTTATTTTAAACTAAAATCGCAGTAAAAAGACTCCTGACATCTTACGTAACTCAACTGAAAGAAATATTTTGTAACAGCTGTCACCATTTGCAAGTTATGGAATTTTAAAATCAGTTTGCCCATTTTAGGACACCCTGTATATATATATATATACAGGGTTTTTCAGCACAGTGGTTACAAAGTTTCAGGGGAGATGGAATACATCTAGGCGATGGGAAATCGCATAGGAATACGTGGTCAGAAATGCTTTCCTGATGCGGTAGTAACAACACAATACAACGAACAGGGTGAGAAAACATGCTTATTATTCTTAGTACCGCAAAAAAATGCTAGGACAATGCTGAACAATGCTGAGGAACTTGTTTCACACATTGTGGCATCTGCTAGGGAGGTTCGGGACACGCTCGGTATTTTCGAGAACGTTAGATCTTCCATGCGCCGGAGACGTGAGTCCGGCCCGGGGTCGTAATTTCGAACACCTTCTTTGATGACGAACGCTGCCTCTCTATTTGTTGTTATTCCTTAGTTTTTTGCTGTACTAAGAATAATAAACATGTTTTCTCACCTTGTTCGTGCCCTTCCATTCTTGTGTTTTGTGTCGTCACTACCGCGCAAGGAAAGCGTTTCCGACCAAGCATTGTTATGTGATTTCCCATCGTCTAGGTGTGCTGCTCTATCTCTCCTTAAACTTCGTAACTACTGTGCTGAAACACCCTGTATATGAGGCATTCTCACAATCTTTTGACTTCTAAGTCCCTGAATAATAATTTTTATTTTAGTACATATTCTTGATTTTGTTTTCCTTTATACTGAGAAACATCCCATTGCATGACTGCATAACAATATTAACGAGATAAATAAGTTTTGGACGATGTTGGGGGTCCAAATACCACGAAATTCCTATACCGTCCCGTATCCCTGATGCTGACTTTTAAGTTTGGAGCTGCCTGTAGAAAGTTGTTTCAATAAAAGTAATTCGATGTAATTTTTTTCCGAAACTGGGACTATTATTTTATATAAATATCTAGCAAAAAATTAACCGGCACACTTTTTTACAGTTGTTATTATTATTTTTAACTCTGTCCCTGGGTTTTATATTCCTTAGCGTCCCTCTTACTAAAATTATACAGAAAATCACTTCAGATGCAGCCACAGAATTTTTTCAACGTTTTACTCATGCAGAAGTATGCTAGAGAAAGAATGGCTAACATTCTTTGACAGGAAACTCACTGTAGAATTTAAATCAGCATTTAAATATCAATTTCAAGCATCGTGGCTTTATTGGTAGTCTTGCCGTCCCCATGGTTTATTCCTACACTTTTCGAGGCAAATTAAAAAAAAAAAAATTAATTTAATCCAATGTAAATAACTGTTTTTAAAAATCAATGAACATTGTGGCTATCGCTTAGTCTTAACATGATTTGCCTAAAAATAGGTGGCAATTTTCCACGGAATTATGGGATATGGAACATCAGAGAACAAATGATATTAAACACATTCGAAACAAAAAGAATTTAGTTTCAGAATATAATGGAAAAAAAAGTAATTTAATGGGTTTTATAAGATTAGAAGAATGGGTTTAAGGTTTTTAGAATAATAAAAGAATGCGCATTTAAAGCATGGAAAAAAAGATAAAAGATATTTAAGCTTGTATAAAAGCTAAGTAAAAAAGGCAGATATTATAATAATTTGGAATAGTTTAATTGATAAAAAAGGGCGAAATTTTTTATTATTACATATATATGTATAACCATTAAATAAACATTACCGACCACCAACAAAAACTGTGAAATTATGAATAAAATGACATTAACAAATACAGTTCCCCCCAACACACTTAACATAGATTCCAAAAACATAGTAAAAAACAGCAGAAATTGAATAACAGAAATGGAATAATGGAAATTTGTAGAACTTAGACAGAATCGTCGGTTCCCAAATGCCTTAAGTTCCTCAAATAAAATGTGTGGTTTCATTTTCATATTAGCCATAAATTAGCTAAAGAATATGAATTTGGGACTACCACACACATAAAACCGAGAAATAAACCATTGAACACCAATTAAGTTCAAAATAAAACAAGATTAAAAAGGATAGGGGAAAAGTAAAAATCAAATTACCAAATTAAAATACTCTCATAGCATTAGGTATAACAAATACACTCATTATGCATTTTATTCTCATTTAAGATAGTATACTATTAGAAATCAATATGATATTGTCCTGAGTAGGCTAAAAGTTAAATACAAGTTAATCGTTGACTTCATTAAATATTAATGAGTATGAATAAATTTAATATGAATTGATAAATTTATAAATATAACTACACCATTATACATATAAAAGTATCGAATCAACATCCATTAAATATATATATATATATATATGTGTGTATAAGTGTGTGGTAACGTTTTCTCATGATTTACTTGGATAAATTATATGTATTCGTAACCTCTTCGTAATTATATTAGTCTTCTATCTAATAATATGTGAAAGTAAAATTAATTTTAAGAGAATTTTGATTCTACACGAACCAAAAGATAATTTTCGCGAAACTTTAATCATTAAAAAAAAAAGCCAAGGACTATTTCTGTTATTACACATTTTTCACCTTCTTTGTGAATAAAAATAAAAGCATCCTTTCACGAACAAGTTTACCGGGAAACGCGAACATTTAAGTGCTAAACAAGAGAGAACTGCATGTAATTTTTCTCAGCATAAAAGGCGAATGCAAATGTTTCGAAACCTACCCAGAATGCATGAATGACTTTATGCTTCACTCGTGTTTTACAACTGTGAAGGAAACGCAAAAAAAATTGCGATGATCCAAAAGTTTATTCAGAACTTTTCTATGTATAGCGTGCTCATCACTGAAAAGCTAAAAACTTTTCTTCTTGCTTCATTTATACATTATAAATAAAAAGAGAAAATGATAAAATAGACTTCTCTCTCTCTTTCTTTATACATAATTTTATATATTAACTGAAAGCAATTAAAGTTAAGAAATGTCCGCAGAATTTTGTTTTGCTTATTGATTAATCCGGCGACAGTAAAAATTTAAAGTTGCAATTTTTGTGTCTTTGTTGGAGTAGCAACAATGGTTGTTACAACAATTAAAGTAACTTTACGAGAAATCGCAGAGTGATCAAAATTAGGTGCAGGGTTAAGATAAAAAAAAGTTTGAAGCGAAAAAACAATTTAGTGAAGGATTACAGAATCTAAATGTTTATACGGTCCCCCGGTCCTATAAGTTATATTTAGTAAAATTTCCCTGTTACACTGGCAAATAAGGCAAAAAAAGTCCCATTATTCTACGATTAAAATTGACCGAGTAATAGCTGTTTAAAGTTAGAGTATATTTTTTGCTGCATATTAGGGGTCATTCACAAATTTAGTAGAAATATAATCTCGTCAGATATAATAAAGAAATGGTTGAGAGTAAAATTTGCATTGCAATATACATTTGAAATCTTTAATCATTCTGACATATTACAGCAAAATGTACAATTTGTACTGAACATTATAAGAGGATAAAAATAACAGATTTTTTGTTAAATAAAAGGATGAAAAACAACAGCCTCAATTCTTTACAAAATGATACATATTTTAAAATGCTGTTAGATTACACTGTCTTTGAAATTTTGGGTTGTGGCATATTTTTTGGCTTTTGAAAGTTGATTCTTATGTTTTTTTTTTTTGTTTGTTTGTTTGTTTGTTTTTTTTTGGCACTGAATCCGAAAATGACTTTCATTTTAAACTATCACGTCAGGAATTTTCTCAAATCGCAAATTTCAAAGTTAAAAAGCTAAAAGTTAAAATTGATCCCCCATCCCCTCCCAACTTCATCGGACCCCTGAGCTGTTTAGCTGTTAGAAACCCAGTATAAACCAAAAAGCCTAATAAATTATTGAATTAAATAAAATTAAACTGAATAAAAAAGTCTTACAACTATTTTATAGTATCAGATTTTTCGCTATTTTTTAACCTTGAAATTTACGATTTGCGAAAAATCTTGTCATGATGGTTAAAAGCGAAGGTAATTTTTTGATTCAGTGTTAAAAAATACATAAAATGTAATTATAAAAGTTAAAAAACATAACCATCGCATCGCAGGTTTATGTTATCTAATCTAAAACTCTTTCTTAAACTTTTTGATGGTAATCTATCCGAATTTTTTTGCGTTATCCTCAGGGACGTAGCTACAGGGGGGGGGTGTGGGGGGGTGCGACACCCCCCCACTTCGGTAAACTCATATACATTCGGTAATTTCACTTTCGTTCAAAACCTGTATCATTTAGCTCTATTTTTTTTTTTTTTTTTTTTTTTTTTTTTAAGAATTTTTAAAAACATATTACAAAACAAAAAACAATGTCAAAAAATATTTAAAATTATTAAATATTTTCTGATTAGAAACTAACCTTTCTCTTTGCCTTATGCAATTTTTTTTTCGCTCGGAGTCGATTGCAATTTTACTTTTTAGCTATTCCATGTATGTAAGAAGGGGAGGGAGGAGTGGGGTATCCATGATACAGTATCCCTTAGAAGATTAAATATACCTGCTTCCTATTTTTATGCAGTATCCCTGTAGAGTAGAGGTCTGCACGGGCCGGAATTTCCAGGCCCGGGCCCGGCCCGGCCCGAAGGAAAGCTATTTTGGCCCGGCCCGGCCCGGTGTAAAAATTGAAAGTTCGGCCCGAGCCCGGCCCGGCCCGTTTACATTTTTACCGTTCTCGGCCCGGCCCGTACAAAAATCAGTGAAAACAGGCCCGGCCCGGCCCGACTAAATGTCTACAAAAAATTCCGTTTTTTCTCGACATACAATTAAGATTCTTTTAATGAATACTACATGCATATTTATGGGAACATTTTACACTATATTTTAAATTACTATGTGTTCGCAAAATAGAAAACACACAATAGTAAACGTTAACGATTACTTACAGTGTTTTAGTCAACGTCTCTACAGACGTTTCAAAATTTAAATAAGGGTTCATTAAAAGATTATTGTAGTTTAGAATAAAGGGTTAAAAAACATGATAACTTTTGAAGATTATAATAAAAGGTAGATTTGTGAAAATATTTCTGTCATTTTTAAGGCTTTTCTCAAATCCAACGGAGCTACATTTTGATACATTTAAGAATTCATTTCTTTTCGGAAACGCATGAGATTGGCAGGTATTCTTATTCAGAAACCATGTAAATGCCGTTTTGTTTTTTTAGATAAAAGTAATATATCTTTCAGAAAATACTGCCAAAGTTAGAGTTTTGAATCGAATTTCCGGAAGCGATAGCACAGGAAAGGAGAAAACGTACAGTCACGTGACAAGAGTCTCTGTTATCTCTGTACGTAATTTATGAAAAATGGAAACGCTATTTGATCCCAATTGCCTTCAATACTCAGCCTGTCAATTTTATGCCTTTATAGTTAAAAATGAGTCAAAAAATGTGTCTGAGAGTTTCGCATTGTTGAGCAGTAAATATGAGAACCACCTTAAGGTACATTTCCAAAGATACTGTTAACAGAAGTTCATTATCGCTATTAATACTTTTACAACACATAATGCCTGTCCTACACATCCTGAGAACGATTAAGACCAGTTCCGCCCCGGCACAAGTCTGCCGAAAAAAATTAAACCCTGGATCACGCATCATGTAACTGTACGATGCCGATCTCTACGATGGACATGTTACATTTCTGTATTGATGTTGTTAAACTCGCATCGGCTCGTAACGCACATTTATACTTCTCGAAAAAGTCATATTCATTGGAAATGACCTCGTATTTTATCTGCTTCTCTCAAATTCTTATATCGGGTCGATAGGCCCGATTAATTTTTTTTATCGGCCAGGCCCGGCCCTTCAGGCCCGTTCAATTTTTTTGCCGGCCCGGCCGGCCCGCGGGCCGGGCCGGGTACGGGCCTCGGGCCAAGCCCGGGCCCGTGCAGACCTCTACTGTAGAGAATATCTTCGCTTTATTCAAGAAAGGAATCTGGAGAAAAATGCCCCGAGGGTAAATGCGTACACTCCTTGACCAATGCAAATGAAATTAGAAGGCCAGACTTCTAGTTCGTTAAAATTCGTTTTGCTGGACTCTGAAAAGTATGGGGGACAGGGGGGGGGTGGATATTTCGCGGTTTTTTTATGGGACAGGATGTCGCCAGATCTTTACTGTTGTATTGTCTGTTTTTCAAAGCCAAAAATAAGAGAAAACCGGGAATTTTTTCTTATCAAAGAAAATTAAAACGGTGTAATAAAATTACATCAGCTACTAAGGATGTACCGAACAGTGATTTTGACAGAATACCGAATATTCGGCTAGCCGAGCAGTAACTATTCGACCAAATACCAAATATTTGGCTGGTCGAATATTTTAAAATTTTATTAATTAAAAAAGTTTCATATTTCATGGCTTCTTCTGGGGAATTAAACCAAGTGAATATATTTTTTTTAAATTCTAAAACAAACAACTTAGCAAAAATAACTTTTCTACCGAATATTCGGCCTACAGGCGAACCGTATACCGAATATTCGGCTAGCCGAATTAACTGTTTGGCCGAATGCCGAATATTCGGCCAGCCGAGTAGTAACTATTCGGCCTAATATCAAGTACTCGGCTGGTCGAATACTTTTATATTTCAAAGATTAGAGGCATTAAAATGTTAAATTTAAAAATAATTTACATAATTTTTAAAGCAGAAACTTACATATTGATAAACAAGAACTTTTCACAAGTAAATGTTATACATGAAAAAAATCTGGTTTGGGGTATTTAAGAAGATAATTTTAAAATTTTATTAATTAAAAAAGTTTGATATTTCATAGCTTCTTCTAATGAATTGTTATCCAAGTGAATATATATTTTTTTAAATTCTAAAACAAACAACTCAGCAAAAATAACTTTTCTACTGTCTTTGATTTAGCAAGGAAGTTTTTAAATGCATCTTAGATCAGTGTTTTGAATGGGCGATTATTTTCAGAGATTGTAAACATACACATTGTTCCTAAAAAAATTGTAACAAACTTTCAACAGAGATAATGTGGTTAAGACAAAAAAATTTTAAACAAAAAACAACACCTCACTCCATTTATTCCATCAAAATTACAATACATTCAGTCAAATATTCTGGGTGTGAAACTACAAGCCGAAACTGAATTTTCATTCACAACTTTATCAGTAAATGAAGATATTTTAGCAAGATTTATTTCATATTAATTTAGTTTGTATTAAATGTGATGATATCATTGAGAATGACTGAATTTTGGCCAGTGACGCAGTATAAATACTATATATTGCATTCTGAATAAAGGAATGTCTACCTCATAGTTGTTTAAATATGAAAAGTGGCAATTTCCAGCACTTCTCATCATGATATTATATTTCACAGAAATCAAAGCAAGTTTGTTAAAATTGTATTCCGCTTCAACAGTCAGGCCTGCCAATATGCTTAATAAACGGTCAAGTGCGAGCATTACTCGCGCACAGAGGGTTCCGTAGAATAAATACATGAATTTGTAATTGTATTATAAAAAAAAAAAAAAAAAAAAAAAAAAAAAAAAGTTGCTAAAAGAATATTGACTTTTTAAAAAACTATATAACGTAGGGTTGGGTATAACTGTATATATTAGAAAAGTGTAATCGGGTATACCATGAAAGTTCAAAGAGATATATGGTACAATATCAAATATAGCTATTCGTATAACTCTTTTTTTAATATTATCCTAATCTGTTTATGATGAACTTAATTCGGTACTGACAATAAAGGCAGTGTATAGTTAAACTTCATTTGGCATTTCATGAAACTAAATTCAGCGTAGTAATAACCTTTATTTCTACAGTGTATCTAAAACAAAACCTTTGTTCAAAGTTTAAATTGGGCATTGTGCTAAGCGCGCTTCGAATTGAGGTCTCAAAGTTGCAACGCCGCCTTGGTCAGTGCCGCGTTTTTCCAGATAGGTATTTAATTAACTTTTAAAGTCACTCGAGGCGTATTGAGAGATACAATCAATGCAAACTATCGCGAATCTCACAGTATTTATGCGATTCATTCTAATTAAATATTTCGAGGGAGATGCCCTTAAAAAACGGACACCTAATTTTAATTCCAAAACAGACAAATGGCACCAAGAATATTTAATTAAAATTTTTCTTTTATCATGTACGTGAAAATAGGCAAGTTCGCATTTTCTAATAAATTCATTTATAAATTCTGGTGTCAGTTCATTATTTCATAGGTTTGTAAATAGAATTACTCTGTACCGGAAAGGATTAAGTGGTCGCAGGACTCTTAAAGCTTCAAAATTTAAGAAATTTTAATTTTTTTAGATGTTAAACTCCTATCTTTTCTGAATATTTTGATATAATTGTTTCCTTGAAATTCCCATTAGAACAGAAGTTTTGGCTTTTAGAATTATACCCGCTCAATAGCTGAAGCGGCGTTTCCGAAACTTTAAAGTCATTATTTTCCAAATGGCGTTTTTGGGTATAACGCGCAGGATACCTCAAAAACTTCTGAATATTTTTTCATGAAATTTTCAAAACATATATTCCATGTTATTCTGTATAAACTGAATCTAAAATTTCCTTTTTATTGTTAAAAAAAAATTTTTTTTAGGTGATTTTACTGTTGAAATTTTCAAAATTTTGTACTAGCTAAATGCAGCATTGCATTAAAAATATAAAAATGCTTTAAATACAAATTTATTTAAGTTCAAGGGAAATTATTACAATCGGAAGTATAAGTAAGCACCAAAATTTTCATTCTAATTGCAATATTTATTTTGTAATCCAGCGCGTAAACTGTTATGCCAATTTTTTGTTCGACAAATGTCTAACAGTTTCGAGCCCCCTATAAATACTAATTCTGTATCTTGCAATTTTTTAAATACATGAAACGAAAGAACATACTTATGTCTTTCATTCCAATTAAAATTGTGTTTTAAAATCATATACATTTTAAGACATTAAATGTTGAAAATGGTCTTTTTTTCATTTTTTCCACTTTTTAAAGTCCCGAGACCCCTTAAATTAGTATGTTTTTAACAATTTGACGTTTATTGCTTTTATACTGTTACTGGACATTACATTACACATATATATCATTAAACGTCGTTAACTAGGCATAGACAGGGGTGCAGAAAATGTTTCTACTCCCAACATTTCCCCCAATCCACACGAAAATTTCCCCAAAATTTTACGGTATGTTATAGGTAAGTGCTGTATTACCGTAGGTATAGAAAATTTATTTTTCAAATATTTCTCAACTTATGCGCGTGTATATATGGCAGGGGTGATTCTGAGTGAAAAAAAATTTGATAAAATTCACAGCAAATTTTCTGAAAGTTTACAGCAGAGTGGGGGAAATCCACTCCCAATACTATGTATTTTTCATAGATCTTTTGACGCGATTCGCGTTTTTTCGCGATCTTTTGACAAAATTTGCAGTTATTTCTCCTTCCCCTTGACGAAATTTGCAGTTGTTTTGCCATCATTTGATGAAATTCGCGGTTGTTTTGCGATCATTTGGCAAAATTTGCGGTTCTTTCGTGAGCTTTTGACGAAAATTGCAATTTTTTGCTACCTTTTGGCGAAATTTGCGATTCTTTCGTGATCTTTTGACGAAATGTGCAGATTTTTTGCGATCTTTTAACGAAATTTGCGGTTATTTCGCCCCTTTTGACGAAATGCGCGGTTGTTTCGCAATCTTTTGACAAAATTTGCGTTTATTTCGCGATCTTTTGAGTAAATTTACGTTCATTTTGCGATCTTATGACGAAATTTGCGTTTTTTTCGCTTTTCTTTGACGAAATAGAAGGTTATTTGCTCCGTTTTGACGAAAATCGCGTTTATTTCGCCATGTTTGGACGAAAATCGCGGTTGTTTTGCGATCTTTTGACTAAATTCGAGGTTGTTTCGTGATCTTTTGACGAAATTTGCGATTGTTTCGCGATCTTTTGACGAAATTTGCGATTGTTTCGCGATCTTTTGGCGACATGTGCATTTATTTTGCGATCTTTTGACAAAATTTGCGTTCATTTCACGATCTTTTGACGAAACCTGCGGTTATTTCGCGATCTTTTCAAGAAACCTGCGGTTCTTTCGCAATCTTTTGACAAAATTTGCGGTTCTTTCGCGATATTTTGACGAAATTTGCGGTTCTTTAGCGATCTTCTGACGAAATGTGCGGTTATTTTGCGCTCTTGTGACGAAATTCGAGTTTCCTCCGTAATTCTTCGCGAAAATTCGCGGTATTTTTATGTCCGTATTTTCAAATGACCGATTTTTTTTTTTTTTTTACCGAATGTCTTAAACTTTCGGAAAATTCGGAACATAATCACCCCTGATATACGGTACATATTATTCTGAGATCGATTTTGTGAATGTCGCCATACGGATATTTTTATTTGTACTGAAATTGTTCTATCTCAGGGGATTATGGAATTCGTTGTTAAAATCGTAATCAATTGTGTATGTTTCTAAAAAACTTCCCCAGGGGTTAAAATTTTTCCCGATTCTAGATCGCCGGATCGGACATATTCTGCACCCCTGGGCATAGAGTACGCCGCCCTGTCCTTGTGTATGTCCAAACTGACCGTGCCTTTAAGGGTTAATATCTCAGCTAATTACCGATGATTTTTTTCGAAAATCATTATCAACAATGCTTTTATTCTTCTGCAACGATAGGTATATTCAGCGATGCTCAACAATTTTTCTGAATGCCCGTAAATCGAAATTTGTGTATAACAGAAAAATGCTAATTACTCAAAAACTATGTGACCTAGGGTAATCGCTATAATTTTCCGGCAAGGTTTATATTAACGTCTACTACCTCTAATTTTTTCATAATTTTAGTTTCAGTAGATTCGGAATTAGATGGGGGGGAACATATTTTTGCGCTAGATTTTCAACAATATATTTGAAAATATAATACCTAAAATTAAAAGGAATGTATTTTTGAGTTCAGCGTTACAAAAGCTTTCACAGGATACCCCACATGATATACAAAGAAAAGATTTTTTTTTTTCAAGTAGCATAATTAGCCCCTCTACTTTTTTACTAAATATATTTATGAATGTTTATTAATCTGAAAATATGTGGGTTAATGGTCTTTATTACTTCCCCGAATTTGAACTTTCCATGTTCCATAGTTTACGATTAAAATGGCTGTGACAGACAGACAGACACAGGAGTGATCTTATAATGGTTCCGTTTTTATTTTTTAAGTACGGAACCCTAAAAATGAGACAGAAAATGTATCAGAAAATTTTGCGTTGTTCAGTAGGAAGCTTGAGAACTGCTTTAAAAGAAAAATAAGATAGAGAACTATAAAATATTGGAATTTTTCCTTTGTAACCTAATATAAACCGACGATATATTTTAAGATCTGGATCTGTTTTTGTCACGGGGTAGTGGAGGGTATACGGAGATATACACCGTATACGCTCTGCTTCTCAAATAAAGCATTAGCGTATACTGCATCCATGAATGTTCATGACTTTAGCGTATACCCTTTGTTTTTTACGACTGCAACACTGGTTCTTGTCATTCAGTTCGAAAAGATATTTTTTATTTATGTTTTTGAACTTATTTTAAAATCATCGGTTGTATTGATATCTAAAGACAAGTGCATTAATCTTTCTTCTAATTGGCGTTTTGAGTGAGACATACATTTACTTTCTGCTGCAAAAACTGAAAGCAATTTTTTTCTTTGTTTTCTGAAATGAAAGGATCTCAAATTTAATTTAAGTAAATTAAAAAAAAAATTCCTTTGACTTGAATCAGGCTAATTCGTGTAACAGAATCAACGCTACAGCTCACAAAAAAATGCAAGCAAAGTAATTTTGCAGAAAATAAAATAATTTTCCACACTTTCTACCCTCTAGCATTCCCCTTCTCCCTCGAAAAAAAATCTTTGTGTTCAACACTCTGTTTTTTATTATTGCAAATTAAAATAACAATATTTAATTTTTTATACTAATGCTCAATTGCTCAACATGATATTTGACTATTTCAATTCTGATAACTTTCTATGTTACAAGTTCCAGCTTAAAAATTCAACAGAAAAAAATATCGTACAAATAAAGTGCAGCTTTGATTAGCCATATTTTGTGGTTTTTAAAAATGATTTAAAGCTGTTCTAAAATCGTAACTTGCATCTTTTTTTTTACACTTTCGTGAAGAAATTTTCATTTTTAAATGCACGAAATTTTCAGATATTCTTTCTTATTCGTAAACGAATAGTGTTTCTCTTTTTTCCTATAAAGGTAACTGCGGTCTGTCAGAAAATGGTGCCAAAGTTGACGTCTGTAACAGATTTTTTTTAAACGTGACAATCGGCAAAAGATCATTATAAGGTAGCAATTGATTATAACTTAATATGTAATACATTTATCAGAAAATTTAAAAGTGCTATTTGATTTCAAAGCACTTTATGCCTCATGCCTGCTGATTACATGCTTCTGGATTTAAAAAAAATGTCTACTTAAATGAGTCAGTAATAAATAATTTTGGCAAAACATAAATTAGGCCTGACCAGACCGAATTAATGTTTCTGTACCGAGCCGGGACTGGTTTCATTCTTCCAAGTCTTCACGGGCCAAAATTTTCAGTCCCGGTTTTCAACCAACCCGTATGAAAATCTTTGTCTCAGCGTGGCCTGGTAGCGAAATACAGTTAAATTAAAATGTAGTAATACGTGTGAAAAAGAACCTGCCTATGACGGAATCCTGTTTTAAACTGAAAAATGTGTTGATCCATGCAAAATTAATATAATAATATGTGAGAAAAGAATATATAACACATTTACACCTATTAACAAGTTGGAAATTGCTCGTCAAACGTGGCAAATGAGGTGCGTTCGTACTATAACTAGTTTTATAATTATTTTTGCACCCCATATTGTACTGAATGCATATTTCTTTGCACTTCATAAGTGCATAGTCTGTAACATCATTAAAATGCTCTTCAATATTTTTTTTCCCATTCCCTGTAATGTAACGGAAAACTTTTGACCTTTCCTGTAATTAAACTATACTTCCGATTTTCATAAAATTTGAAATGGCTCGACAAAATTTTGCAATAATTATATATTTAAAATTTGAGACCAGTCGGAAGACTGTAACAGCATTGAAATGCTCTTGCAATAATTTTTCCCCATTGGCTGTAATGTAAAGAAAAACTTTTGACTGTCCCTGTAATTAAACTATACATCCGATTTTCATAAAATTCGAAATGGCTCGACAAAATTTTGCAGCAATCATATATTAGAAATTTCAGACCATTCGGTTGGGTAGTTTTTGCTCTGTTATATGCGGACGGACGGACAGACGGACTGAACGACGACTATAGGTGCTACGTTATTTATATAATTACGAATGCACCTAAAAAGGGAACGTGTCTATAATGCATTTTTTAGCTCACAGGTTATCAAAGCCTGAGAGCTTATGTGCTGGCCGGTTCTGTATGTACGTATGTACGTAACGCGATAACTCTTGATAGAAATATTAGATTTGCTTCACATTTTTTTTCTAGGTTCCTTCTGATGAGGCGCTTCCCTGATTAGTTTTTGGGGTTCATTGGTTAAGGATAAAGGGGAAAAGGGGGCTAGTCCCCCACTTAATTTAGATAAATGGGTTTTTCATGTAGAATTATTCAATTGCTCCAAATTTGGTATACCGGTTTATTATGTTAAGGAGCTGCCTTGATTAGATTTGGAGGTTCATTAGTTACATATAAAGGGAGGAACCCCCCCCCCTCCCCCTTAATTTAGAGAAATGGGTTTTTTATGCAAAAATATTCGATTTGCTCCAAATTTGGTATACCGGTTAATTATGTTAAGCAGCTTCCCTGATTAGATTTGGAAGTTCATTACTTATCTATAAAGGGGGGGATACCCCCCCCCCCTTAATTTAGGTAAATGTGTTTTTCATGTAGAATTATTCGATTTGCTCCAAATTTGGTATACCGGTATATTATGTTAAGAAGCTGCTTTGATTAGATTTGGAGGTTCATTAGTTAAGTATAAAGGGAAGAGGAAGCTAGCCACCCCCCTCTCTTAATTTAGATAAATGGGTTTTTCATGCAGAATTATTCGATTTGCTCCAAATTTGGTATACCGGTTTATTATGCTAAGGAGCTTCCCTGATTAGATTTGGAGGCATATTAGTTAAGTATAAAGGGAGGAAAGGGGGCTAGACTGACTCCCCCCTTAATTTAGATAGTTGGGTTTTTCCATGCAGAGTTATTCTATTTGCTCAAATTTCGTATACCGGTTTATTATATAAAGGAGCTGCCTTGATTAGATTTGGAGGTTTATTGGCTAAGTATAAAGGGGGAACAGGGGATAGTCCTCCCCCCCCCTTAATTTAGATAAATGGGTTTTTCATGCAGAATTATTCGATTTGCTTCAAATTTGATATACCATTTTATTCCGATATGGCTTCATTGATTTGATTTGGAGGTTCATTGGTTAAGTATAAAAGGGGGAAAGGGGTGCAATTGCCCCTCCCCTTAATTTAGATAAATGGGTTTTCATGCAGAATTATCTAATTTAGTTTTTTTTTTTTTTTTTTTTTCTAGGTTTATTCTGATAAGGAGCATTTCTGATTAGATTTGAAGGTTCCTTGGTTCAGCATAAAGGGAGAAATAAGGGAGCTAATACCCCCTAAATTTAGTGAAATGGTTTTTTCATGCAGAATTATCCGATTTGCTTAAAATTTGGTATACCAGTTTATTATGTTAAGGAGCTTCCCTGATTAGATTTGGGGGTTCTTTGGTTAAGTATAAAGGGGAGGAAGAACGGGCTAATCCCTTCATTTATTTTTCGAGGGGCATTATTCTTTGAAATAAGAGTATAATATACAATTTGTGTGAATAGCCTGTGAGCTCAACGCCATCAGTTTAACTGGGAAATTTTCTTTTTATTTACTTTACTGTGCAATTCCGTCTTAGAAGATTTTTTAGATTTTTAATTCTCCAATACATGGAATATGGATTAAGAAAATTAATGATAATCAAAACATTTGCATATAACAAATAGAGATTTATTTAAAAAAAAATATGTATCGCAGCCTACGGCATTTCTATAAAAATAAAGATTACAAAGAAAAAAAAAAAAGAAAGAAAGAAAAAAAGCTAAGATTAAGTATTTTTGATCAGAATTCCTCGTACAGACAAATTTTTAACCAAATCGACGTAAAAATCAATGCTTTGTAAAAATTCACTCGGGCCGTCCCAGGCTTGGGTCGAGATTTTCATTTTTTTCCGCGCCAGGATGGTCTCAGGCTGAACTTTTAGCTGCTATAACGCCGGGCCAGGCCAATAATTTTTTTCGACAGGCCTGGCCGAGTTCAGGCCTAATTTTTATAATGGGCCGAGTCGAATTTTTTTCTATGGGTCGGCCTGGTCCGGGCCTGAAAATTTCTACTCGTACAGACTTCTAACTTAAAATTTAAAAAGTATTGCAAATTTCAAACTTTGAGTTATAAATAAAAGAAAAAAAGAATTATTTTTTAAATATTTTCTATTGAATTTATTTTTATTGTAATAATAAATAATCAATCTAAATCTGTCTTTTTACACCTCACCCCAAATTACTGCTTTTACCTTTGCCCCCTCCCCCCTCACTAAAGTATCGAGCACGAAAAGCTTAAACCTTAAGTGATGAGGTGATTTTTTTTTTAATAACGTGGTGAGGTGGTGTGTATGCAACCCCAAAATTTGATTTCTTGTCTTGTGCACTCCACAAAATGTAGCGAATTAAAATAAGAAAATCTGCTGTGAATTTTGCATTATTTACTTGAATAAAAACAACTGAAAAAGTACTGTAAGTGTACATACATATACATATAAATACACGTATCTAAATACCACAAAAAAAAAATTCTTCATAATTGAAATTTCTCTTGGGTGGAAAAACCCTCACTTGATCAGTTAAGGGTTAAAGTCTTTAAAATTTCTTTTTTCCTCTGCTTTATTCGTAATTCTGCAATACGATAAATAAATCAGCAGTTATCCCCTCCCTCACTTCCTCATTTCATAATTTCTACTACCTCGCTCCCCCCAGTTTGTAAAATTTTAAATGGTTGAAATTATTTAGTTTTTTGTTAAAATTTTTTGGTCTGTTTATTTATATATTGCTGAAATAATAAATAAATGTCTAATCCCCCCCCCCCACCTCGCTCAAAAGAAAATAATGTGAAAAAAATACAAAATACAAATAAATACAAAATTTAAAAAAATACAAAATTTACTATGAACATTCGGTAAATTCGATGTCCACACCCCCCCAAACGAAATGCTCTAGCTACGCCACTGGTTATCCTCTAATATAAGTATGTATAAGATAGTAAGAGTCGAAAATCATAATAATATTGCATTGTCATCGGATTTAAGTTAGTATGTAAAATTTAATTTTGATCGGACATTTAAAAGTAAGTTAAAGTTCGAGTACAAATTTTAAACTGGAAAGACGATCATTGCAAGTTAAATAAAACCTTATGAAAATAACATAATTTTAGTTAAAAGAAATCATAGCCTCAAATCCTTACAAAATAAAACATATGTTAAAATACAATTATTTTAACTAATCTGAAACTTAACTAATAAAAGTTAATGTAATATTTGTACGATTTCTTTCAAAGCGCAGATACCTTGAAATAAGTTTAAGTACTTTATACACGACCCCTGAAAGTATGGTCGAAATCATCTGTTTTGATATGCAAAAAAGTGGTATAAGTCATGCATTTCAAACAGGGTTCGTAAATATCATGATATTTTCGAAAATATCAAAAATATCCGATATTTTGATATATATCCGATATTTTCAAAATAGTCAACATACTGCAGATAATGAATATTTTCAAGCATAATATAAATTAGAAACTAAAACATATTGTTATTAACATAAAAACTTAAACAATAGTATTCTAAATTGCGTTTCTCTCTTTTTTTCCTTCTTTTTTTTTTTTTTTAACTTAGAACAAAATTGAAGATGTACTGATTGAAAACAGATACAATTTGCATATATTTCATTACATTTGGCATATGTATATAAATTATAGGATTTGTATCAAGTATCGGGAAAGTTTTATATTTTATAAAATAAAATTTTAAATACAAAATAGTTTTTCTTTTTTATTGAAGGATTTTAACATAAATGTAAGCTTGTCTTATTGTTTATTCCCAAACCTGTAGTACAGTTTAGACTCAATTAAACCAAAATCAGAAGACTCTTTTCTAATAATGCTGTATATAAATATCTAAATTACAGTTTCTCTTTCAATGGCTGTTCTGAATTAATTGTCTCATAATTATTAGTTCTACATTTAAAAATAAAAATTTCAAGCATACAGATTAGAAAAGATATTTGTAAAAAATTCTTGTATTCTTTGCTTCAAATGTATTCTTTGCCTAAAAAAGTCACTGCCAGACAAAAGTTTATCACAAAAGTTTTTTATCTACAGAATGGCATAGTCAATAACAGTTGAAAATTTCATTTACTCTTGTTTTTACTGAAGAAAATATCAAAATTATCTTACACATTACACATTGATATTTTAAAAATAAATATCAAATATACAAAATATCAAACATCTTGATATTTTGAAAATAAATATCAAGAATTTGAAAATATCGAAAATATCAAAAATCTTGATATTTTAAAAATAAATATCGTATATATATCAAGATATATATCATGATATATATCCATTGATATATATCAACGAACCCTGATTTCAAAGTTTCATAACTTGGTCAATTTTAATGTTAGGTGAATGGGACTTTTTTTGTCTTACTTGTTAGTGTCACAGTAAATTTTTAATAAATATCACTTATAGGACCGGGAGACCGTATAAAAATTTAAATTTCGCAATTTTTTAATAAATGTTTTTCTTGACCTAAATCGCTTTAAAAATAATTCTTTATTTATTTAAACCGCTTTTGTAATTGGAAGTATGCATCTAGGACCAATGGTTGCAAAAATAAAGGTCGGTTAGGTTATACGTGGACATACTGTATATATATTTGGGATCTGGGGGTCGTAGTTGGTGAAACTATACCGAAATTTGCCGGAATTGCTTTTCCCCGAACGGCTGCAATTAGCTTCTTACTTTTTGTATTGGAAGCTATCTGAAAGATGCTGTAAATATCGAAATACTTGGCGATATCTTCTGCTATTAACCCTTGGCATGTGAATTTCGTTTTAAATAAATTTGAAAACGTTATTCAAATTGATATTTTTCATATAAAATGCTTTTTTGTGTTGTTAGTGAGCAATCAAAAAAATACATTAAATGTAAAACATCTATTAAAGTTTTCGATAAGAAATGATTTTCACCCATCTTCTGTAGAGGAAGTTCGCGTACTATTATGGAATCCATTTGCATTTTGATTTGTAAGTCGACATAAAAAAACTGAGATACATTAAAAGTTAGTAAAGTACAAACTTTGATTATTTTGTAACACATTTTTAATGCGTTTAAAGTGAAAGAGAAAAAAAATACACATCAATATTTAGATTTTTAAAAAGAATTACCCTTTTCAGGTAATATGAACCAGTCGGTTAATGTGGAATAAGGTTATAAGGAATATTAATATCGCAAGAAAAACCATGATTTACAAGTATAGCCAAGATTATTTAATGATTTAACAGTAGTAACATCATATACTAATCTTCCCATTCTTTGAAAATTTGTTTTTATTTTTACAAAAATTACAAATCGAATCTGTTGTTTCGGCCCCACCACTGACCACATGGGCCCACATCGCAAACATCAGGCATTTTATCTACTCCTCCCCTCTTCCATGCCCTGAATATTTTTTATTGCAAAACAGGCACACCGCATCTTCCTCATCTAATGTACAACCTGGTAAAAAGCCCATCTCAGATAATATGTCGAAGTGAAATTATTATTTATCTTCACTAGACTCGTCTTGAAACTGTTGTTTAGTTGATATTCTATATTACCTGACACACCATCTTGAAAAAAAATAATAATAATATCCTCTTCACTCGTCAATAAGTTAGCATAGAGGTAAACTGAGTAACACAGCAATAAATATAACGGTTCAACTTAATACTGGATTTGGCTAACATCACTGACGAAGAGGTCTTATAATTAATACGAATTTTATAAAACTTACTGCAACAATTGAGAATGAGATTTGATTTCACCTCGTCACTCCAACAGCAGGTATTCAAACAGTAATCACCGCTGTGCTTCATGTGGGTACTAGGAAGTCGTTTGGCAGTTTTACACTTGCCTGAAACACCTTACGGGCCAGATATTTAAGCATCCCATATTGCCCGACCATTCCATAATACACGAAATTCCTCTAACCCAAGAAGTCCCCTAGTAGCCGGGATGGATCGGGGTCGATAAGATCTCATGGTAATCATAATGATGCAAAACATTATTTCGCGCCAAAGATGCTTGTCGGAAAAACAAAACTTGATTTCTTTTTTTTTTTTTCTTTTTTTGCTCAGAATTCGGGTTAGAATTTTTGTATCAGAATTTTTATGTTTAACCCTTTATATACTGAATTATGAATTCATGAAAATTTTATTTTCTAAAGCATTTTTCGTGAATTGTTTAAAGTACATTAGAATACGCTTACATAATCATTTAATAAACTTTAGAAGGATTTTATAAGGATTGAAGGATTTAGAAGGATTAATTAAATTTGAATTTATAGGGATTCTGTGCAATATTTACAACCCCACTCAAATCTTTTATTTTAAATATTTTTCTTAGTATTTTGTAGAATTAGAAAATTTACAAATATAATATTCTTACAATAGAAATATAGAAATATTTCCGAATTGAAAAATTACCTCCCCCCTCCCAACGCCAAGAAAGCTGTAAAGATGCAAAGGCGATAGAAATCATCCTTTTAAAAATATTTTTGTTTTGTGTAACCGAAAATGCTTTTGGAACAAGATAAAGTAATGTATCTATAACTAATTCTATAACTCATTCTAAACTGTATTACAGCTAACTGATGTATTAATGAATTTTATAGCAAGTTATTTTAATGGTACTTTTAAGTACCGTCAGTAGATAAGGGTTAAATATCATTTTAATATTTTGAAACATATCTGTGGGAAGTAATATGAAATGTTATTTTTATACTCGGTATATTCATGAAATAAATGACCATTTTTAATTTATTATTTTTTTTAACTATGGTTTTTCTATTGGAACTAGTCAATACCAATTTCTATTACACTCTTTTATTCAACTCAACTTGGTTTTTGTATATAAGGATGGAATTATTTAATCGATTTTTCACCGACTTCTTGATATGCTAGAATTATAAAAAATAGTTGACATATGTGTTTCCGATGACAGTACAACATTTAATAGTTTCAGAATTTGATTATAAATTAATGCACTAATTTTAAAGGCATTTTTCTGTTATTCCGCTACAGGTAGTAAATTGCCAAATACAGTCGGACCTCTATTTAACGAACCTCTGTTTTGCGAATTTCTCTATTTTGCGATTTTGCGAACTTTTCCTTGGAACCAAGAACATTTTGTGAATTTCTTCGTAAAATAACCTCCAAATAGCGAAGTGCATTTTCTATTTAACGAAATTTTTCTTGTGACCAAATTTTTTTTTCTCCCCATTTCTCACAATATTTCTGGTCATGTGAAACTTATTCTTTCTTTAAACACATTTTATGGTGTTCAACGGCCTTGAACTGGTTTTACCAGGCGCCTTCTTTGTCAACAGTGAGAATTCGGTAAGTACGGTAGACGAAGGCGATAATCCCTTAGAATAACTTTAAAAAATGCGGATACAGTGAGAAAAAAAGAAGAAATTAACCATGATGTGCTGATTGATGATTGTGTTTCACTTAATTCTGAAATTGAGACCTCGGAAACACTATCCGAATTAGATATTTTGGTCGGTGTGAAAAATAAAAACAATACAGCAATGAATTACGATGAAGACGAATATGATGATGATGGAAATGGTCATTATGCAGGAATTAACAAAACTTCGTATGATGAAATGCTAAAATCATTTGAAACAATCCGACGCGGATTATAGTTAAAAGAGAATACGCATGAAGGGGGTTTTAGTGCATTGCAAAGATGCGAGACGTATTATGAGAGAAAGCACTTTTAAAAGAAAAAACTCAGGCAAAATTAACAGAGTTTTTCACAAATTAAATTTAAGGATGCATATCTTAGTGTATGGTTAAAATTATTTGTTATAATAATAATAAATACGATAATGTTATTAAAATTTGTTAATTTTAATGTAAAAAAAATTACTTTAAACTGAAAATACAGCGTATTCCCGGACAATATTTTGTTTTCCTTGCAGATTTCAAAGATTTAAACACATAGAAAAAATGAATTGATGATGGATATTGGTGGGTAAAATAAATAAAACAAATCGATGTAATTTATTTTAAAAAGTGTGATTAATTACTTTTAGTAAAAATATTTAGTGTTTATGAATTAAAAATCTGTTTTATGTAGTTTAAAGTATTTTAAAAAGTGAATCTCTATTTAACGAATTTTCCATATAACGAATTTTTTTCCGGGATTTAGCGACTTCGTTAAATAGAGGTTCGACTGTATTATTTATGGTTACAATTGTATACGAGTTACAAAAACAATAGATTTAATTACTCATCATAATAGGCCAACTGACGACAATGCATACTCAAACTGCAACAGTGAAGTATTTTAAATATTATAAAGTAGAAAATATAAATAAAAAATGAAGATTGTAATATATTTTTTATAAAATCTTCTTTAATCAATTAATAGTTATATTGTAAATAAATTATGATTATACGTTTAGTTATCAATTTAGAAGTTCAAAAATAATAGTTTAGTTTAAAAAATGTTAATTTTCTTTTGTGTTAAGCTATCTTTAATAAGAAAAAAATTATAAATTTGTTTAACCCATTTGTGCCTGAATTTTTGTTTTCTCAAATTTTTTGGTAAAATCACTTTAAAATGTTGCAAAATGAACTGGAAAAATACTAAAAAAAATTAAGCATTTTTTTTTTTTTTTGATAAAATGTAAAAGAACTAAATATGAGTATTTCTAGTAGAATAGTATGCATAATTATATATTTTGCC
Source organism: Maratus speciosus (assembly GCA_963932465.1). Lineage (NCBI taxonomy): Eukaryota > Metazoa > Arthropoda > Arachnida > Araneae > Salticidae > Maratus > Maratus speciosus. The sequence continues at coordinate 334,142,491 of OZ010791.1, forward strand.
TACATTTATATTTAAAATGTTTTTAAATTGTATATTATGTACTATAATTAGTATTTTAATGAACTACAAAAAAAATATATTTATTTCTTTGCAGAGACTAATAACGTTATAACTATTATTAATAATAAAATAAGAATAATCGTATTGCAGACTTAATAACAATTTATTTCATAAATATCTTCGAAAGGAGATTACTCTCTCCTAAATTTCTAACAAAAATATGTGCCCATTTGTGCCTAGAACCCTATATTTTGTACATTACAAAAATGCATAAAAAATAGGCTTGAACATTTAATTTCGCAATTTAAAAAAATACGTATTTCAAAAAAGTCCACAAGCTAAGATTATAACTTGCGATTTTGGGTCCATGATAGAAAAAATACAAATAAACTTACTTTTTACATTTCGCCCTCTTGAAAAATTTAAAATCTATAAACACCGAAAAAAGGCCTTAATTTAAGCAAATAAATATCCACCTTGTGCTATCCTCTCTCGGTTATAGATAAAGACATTTATAAATAATGATTCCATGCAATTTTCATGTTATAAAGAAGAAGAAAATTATACAAATGCATTAAAATTTGAAACGTCCCAAAAATGGGACGCTAGGCATAAATGGGTTAATAAATTTACTAGCTCGCGTTACTACCATGCATTAAAAAAAAGCTGAGAATATTCAATAATCGCGTACGGTGTCTACGCCAAAGTAACGTATTGTTACGGAATTGTTTTGGAAAAATCATGAATTGCAGGCATGAAATTAGGCGCGATTTTCAAAATAAACATTGAATGCTTATAAAAGAGTGTTTAAGAAAACTTTCTTTATTTTTTTTCTTATTAGCCCCGGTACGGAATGCTATTTCTTTCTCCCAGCTTATTTTGTGTCGTCTCCAAAATATAACGTTACCTTATAGAAGCCAGCCGTAAAACAAAGCAGTACAATTAAATACTCTACAGCAATTTTTTTAACTTCTAAGAATCGCACATTTTCAATTTTTATACCGTCGGATTGGAAAAAAAGGTACTTTTAAATGCAATTTGTTTGAAAACTGCAACTCCATTTATTTTTTAAATATTAATTTTTGGGAGCCATTTGCTTAATATTGGCAACGGAAGTACTCCATTTCTGTAGAAAGTAAAGGAAAAATAGTTGTAAAATATTAATTATATATTTTTGTTGCCATTTTTTTCATAACAACCGAAAGAAAATGTAATTAAAATACGTGCTATTTTGAAAAAATATAAACGAATGATTTCTGTTAAAACATGGAGCTATTATAAACTATATTTAATTTTAAGTATCTATATTAATGTTACAAACAAATGAAGGCCTGTGAATCATTAGACAGTCGATTTATTTTTTATTTCTCCAGTTTCTTGAATGACGGCATCTTTTTGTTGCATTTGTGTATTATTTCGCTATAGTGACGTCCTATACATACTTTACTGTAGATGCTTAACAGTGGATCGTGAATGTGAAATTTTTAAGCGGATGTGAATGACGTCATTTTACATAAAATAAAAGCGTGTGTTGCAAGTCTTAAAATTGAAATATGTTTTGTACTATTTATATATACATATATATTTTTTTCATCGGGAGTGACACTAAATTCTGAAAAAGCAGAATTCCTGTTTTCTAGTTTATTTTATAGTTTTTCCCCTTTTACTCTCCTGATATATTATGAATATAGTTAGCGTATAACAAGAGCGGCAGTTTGTCATTCATTTGAAGATACGAGACTTAGAACTATGAATATCCATATAGCATCATAAGTTCAATGTTTATCGATGTGAGTCTTTAGACTGAAATGTTAGCAAATAATAAAGAATGATAACAGCAATTTAGCGAAAATAATTTAAATAAATAATTATTTAGATAAAATAATTGAAATATTGGGTATACAAACAAAGTTTCAAAGCGTTTTAAGCACACATCTTAAAAGCGTGTATATAAATGATAACAAGTCGGAAACTGTACGTCAAACGTGGCAAGTGAGGTGTGTTCGTACTATAACTAGTTTTATAAATATTGAGATTTTGGTGCAATAGCTGTTGCATTCTTATGCAAAAATACATTAATACAAAATTTATTACGATTATATATATTAAATTCAGTAATACGAAAATAGGACTTAATCGCCTTGGCAACCTAGAATCATTACCTACCTATCATAAGATATTATTGAATTAATTACGTATGAAAGGATTTAATAGAATGAAGAAAACTTTTATTAATACATTTTTAAGTTTTGATTCGATTTTCATAAAATTTGAAATGACTCGACAAAATTCTGAAACGATTATATTTATTAAATTTCAAACCATTCGGTTGAGTAGTTTTTGCATTGTTATATGCGGGCAGACGGACGGACCAGAAGGTGACTACAGATGCTAATGGGAGATAATTTGTCACTGCTGCATAAGAAAGCTTTGTTTTGAATTTATTATAACAACATTTTACTTTTCTGCAAGTGAATTGAAGATAATTTTTGAAAGTGCAAAGGCAAAAACGTAATCTTTATTATATATCTACTATAAAGAAAAGGTGGAACATGATTTTTCATCAATTTTTAATCAGTGATTAGTGAAATATAAGTTACTGAATAATCACTTAATGTTAAAGGAAAAAGTTAGTTATTTAGGCATAGACTCTAGAATAATTTAGTTGCGTGCTTAAAACGCTTTGAAACATTTTCTTATATCGAATATAAAAATTTATTTAACTAATAAAAGAAAATGTGGTTTAGCACAAAATTGTCCTCACATGTCCCCTCTTTGCCGACTACGTTGTTGGCTACTTGGCCCATAGATTCCATTGTGAATTGTTCTTAATTTGCGAAGTACATATTATTTGTGTTGTATTAACTTGTTTTTGTTTTACTTACAGGGTCAAACGGTAAATACTGGAACGTTTGTGAAGATGGCACTATTACCGTAGATTCAGATATCCGACAAGGCTTTTTCATTGAACTACGGGAACCTTCCAAACTATGCATCAAAACTGCACACGGAAGCTATGTTATGGCAGAGAAAAACGGCACTTTCAAAGTAAATGGCGCTGATTTTGACACTGCAACCTCGTGGGAATACTGAAAAACAAGAAAAGATGCGCACTGACGCAGATCTTTATTATGAAAGATGAATGCATATTTCGTGATCTGTGCGTCATTTTTCCCCCATTTGTCTTCCAACTGCAAAACATACTGATCAAAGTCAATTTGCTTCTACTATCTACAACGGTTTCCTAATAAACATATTTGGATCTGCATCAACAAAATTTTTACTATGAACATTATATTCCTTTAGAGGAGAATGGTGCGGCAAATTTGTTGTGCATTATATTGCATTTACGTGCATTATATTGTATTTACGTGCATTATGCTCGACAGGTATTCTTTGTCATATTTGCTGTATATGGGCGTATTCCTAAAATTTTTTCAAATTTTTTTAGGGGAAATGTTTTTACTATTTTGAATTTAATTTTTTATTACTTTAAGATCTTGATTAGGTTTAGCTTTGGACACATAGATCATAAATTATACACAAAGTCCTGATTTTCAGTTAAATAGTTATGATTTTTTTTTTTTTTTTTTTAGAATTAAAATTTATTGTATTAAGTTATGCTGGGTTGCATATATTAACTCCTGTTGGGACTAACAAAGAGGATCTCTATAAGCGCATACTCGAAAAAAAAACTGAAGATACTCTTCACATAACTGAAGAGCTCAGATGATAAAGGTGGTAATTCATTTTGAGAAAATGAGCTGTAAAGTTCCAAATCTTTATTTACGTTTATTGTCCGATGCCTCCTTTGTTAATTAAAATCTTTGTGAGTATTAGATTTTTTTTCAAATGGTAATTTAGCAGATGGTAGAGGACCATTGATTACCTTGAATCATATGATTAACTCATTTTTTGTGTTTTTTGTTTTCTGTTCAATTATTAAAAAAATTTGGACGGAATTTCATAATTGCATTGTTTAAAAAATAATGAACATTTCATTTATCTGGTAAAACATAACTTTGTTTGCGAAGTATTAATACAGCTTAAGGAATTTTGTAAGAAAAGTATGTTTCCTATGTTTAATGGTAATAGTAAATTTTTCAGTGAGGGCAGAAATATAATAAAAAATCTTTGTACTAACATGTTTTATTTAACCATATTTCATTTCAGAGGAAAATGGAACATTCAAAACATAAAAATAAAAATGAGATTTCGGAAAAGAAAACAGTTTCTTTAACCCCTTGAGGGGCGGTGGGACATATTTTATCCCACTTAATTTTAATCAAGATTTGCACCAGAAACTTTTAATCAAATTTTACTATTATAACTTTGGTGTGAAACAGTTGAAAAATTGATGTTTCTTATTTTGAAATAAAATGTTTCGAATATGGTGTGAGTTCAACATTATAGAAACACAATTACTTGCCCCTGAAAGGATTAGCCAGGTTTATTAATCAAATATAATTTCATTCTAATGTAAGAATACAAATTAATAAATGTTTAACACAGATTAGGATCTGTAAAAAAGTGATCGAATATTTTGGACATTTTCCGCCAATCAATCCTTAAGGAACTTCCTCTCTTTCCACATTTAATGTGTTTGGAATATTCACGTAATTTTAATTATTCATAATGTGGAATTAATTTGATTAATTCTGTAAATTCATCAGTCTGTTTTTCATATATATTTTTTGAATAACTCGCAGACGATATTGTATGTATATAATATATTTGCGCAGCTTTGAGCCCTAAGTGAAACCTCCTGAGAAGAGAGATAAAATATCGTCTAAATGATTATAATTCAGATCGAAAGTTAAGTGCTTGAAAGTCATCTTAACTTTGCTTTTAGTATTTAAACTTACATAAACTATGTTATTAATTACATTTTAATTCCAAAAGATTGCAAAATTTCCTTGTTTAAACAGCAATGTCGAAATAATCATTATTCACAATTTTTGGCTCGTAAATCTCGCCACATTAATGTTCGCCAAATCTTAAGGAGCATTGGCGATCAAACTCAAAGTTTTAAATTTTATTCTAAATCTATATCCATTCCGTCGCTAAATATGATTGATCTTTTATTGTACACATACATAAACTCTTCAATATATTTTTTCAGATTTTTTTTTTTTTTTTTTTAAGAATACGCTTTAAGGAGACTTTATTGTAAAAAGTATTATAGACTTTATGTACATAATTGGCAGTTTTCTTTTTCTTAATATTTGCACAGCTTTTATTTTATTTTTTATGCATAGTTGTGTCCATAAATATTTTTATACTGAAATCTAGTATATGTGATATTTTTGTACTTTTCTACAGCCATGGAGAATATTTGAGGACATTTGTTGTTTTTGATATATTTTTTAGAATCTTCGCATTCTTCTTTGGAGTCATGTGTTTTGTCTGCTTTATACCAGACATTTGCATTTTATTTGCTGCGCAATAACTCAAACCTGTGTCTGTTTATCTGTTTTATTGATATTGTGAATATTGTACTTAGTAGATTAAGTTTTTATATGAAAATAAAGATGTTTATTCTGTAGTTGATAATTTTTAAGCTCTTCTTTTTTTATTCTGATTGTTAATGTTGGTTTACGCCATTGAATAATCCCAGTTGTTCTTAAACTTAAATCCGCGCACCCCGAAGAGTCCGAAGTGCGCCATCAGAGGATCTGCGAAGGCAGAGTTGCCGTTTTCCGTAAATGCCCAGTGTATTTTGGTATAAGGTCACAAGTAAAAGTAACTATTTTTACATTCTTCTATCTTTACAAGAAGAAAGTATTGGATTCATGAAAATTTTCGACTTCCGTTTTTCGACGGATTTACACGTTTTAGGGGTCAGAGATTCCGAAAAACATGTTTTTACAAAATGTCTGTCTGTGAGTCTGTGGTTCTGTGAGTCTGTCTGTCTGTCTGTACGTGACACAAATTTTGTGGGCGCTCTATCTCAAGGACTAATGCGCAGAATTTAGTAATAAAAATTTATATTATAGTAGTCCCTAATATAAATTGGTGCTGATTAGTTTTTGGTGTAAATCGCCCAACAGGTAGCGCTGCTATGCTGCATTTTTTGCGATTTCCACAGTCTATCTCAAGATCTATCTCAAGAACTAATGCTTTGGTTTTCAGCAAACTTCAGATTCAGATATACCTGGATATGAATATGAATTAGTGCTGTTTATGTTTTGGTGTAAATCACGCAACAGGTGGCACTGTTATGCTGAATTTTTGCGATTTCCGCAATAGCTCTATCTCAAGAACTAATGCTTGGATTTTAAACAAACTTGAGATTCAGGTATACTTCATTATGAATTAGTGATCTTTATATTTTGGTGCAAATCACTCAACAGGTAGCGCTGCTATGCTACATTTTTCAGAATTTCCCCTATAGCTCTATTTCAATAACTAATGCACGAATTTTCATTAAACTTCAAATTCAGATATAGTTTGATATGAATTGATGCTAATTTGATGTAATTTCTTGTACTATTTAAATGATTTAATTGACGTGATTTATATAGAAGAAAGTTTTGTGATGGCCACAACATACTAGTTTAATATTATTAATACTACAATTTTCAAACTAATTTTCATGTTAGAATTTTTCACTTTTTTCTTGCACATATTGTAGAAACATACCACAAAGATTTTTGTTACGAATTAGACTGGTGCAAATATAAAACAAAAATTGTCGTCAGCGACATCTGTGGTATTTTAGAAATATCGCGATTTACGAAAAATGGCAACTCTGCGCGAAGTAGAAGTTTTCACTTATCTAGAATCCAAGATTGAGACAGCCAATAACAAATAATTCAGAATATTAACATATAATAAAATTTCTGAGACTTTTGAAAAATTTAACAAAAGAATTAAAATAAGAATAGCATTTTTTAAATCAATTTTATATCGAAAACTATAGATTTTATTTTTAAATCTTCATTTTCACTATAAGAATGGGTTCTATTTCGGATTTTGAAGAAAATTATTTAAATTTGCTTAAAGATAATTTCATCAATATTTCATCATAAGACAATAATATAAAAACTAGTCGGATGTGGCAATCCTAAAACTTTCGTCTATCTCAAACATATTAATGCTGCAAAATTTGCTATTATAGTGCCAAATTTAAATGACAATCTATTATGATGAAGATTCTAAAGATATGAGACTCTGTGCATTAGTTCTTGAGATATGACAATCGCTAAAATCGTGTAAATCCTGAAAAATGCAGCATAGCAACGCTACCTGTTAGGTGAATTTACACCAAAATCTGATCAGAAACCCTTTATGTCAACGTCTAACTGACCCTGAAGTTTGATGAAAATCCATGAATTAGTTTTTAAGATAGAGCTATTGCGGAAATCATAAAAAAAATTCTGCATAGGATCGTCACCTGTAAGGCGATTTGCACCAAAAACGAAACAGTATCAATTTCAGGGCTCCCAAATGGTCCCCTTTTTAAAAAAAGTCCCCCTTTAGTTCCCTTTTATGCATTTTGGTCCCCTTAGTCCCCTTTCAGTGACTGAAAAAAATCACCGCAAAATAAAACTACTCGTTGGATGCCACCGTAATACTTACCCATCATGGATATCTACCCTATATCTATAAAATCCTAATGAATCGAATTGAAACGAATTTAAGTAATGATTCTATGAAACGACTGATTAAACAACTGATTACGTTTCACGGCGATTTCTCCTAAAATAGGGAATACTTTGCGATGAAATTAACGCCAAAAATCCGTATTGATCCATAGATCTCAAAACTGGTATTAGAATTTTAAAATTACAATTTGTTTTCGAAATATTAATTTTTTTCTAATTTTAAATACTTTTTTTCTAATGATGGCAACTCAAATTTTAATCATAACAGATATATTTTTTTTTTCATATTTTAGAAAAGGTTATTTTAAATTAATTTGACGACGAGTTTGGCCTCCCTTAAACGTATGCTAAGAAATGCATCATGTTACTTTTATTCAGAATTCAATTTGTATTTCATTATCATTTTATTTAATACAAAACTTTCATTTAAAATTGAAACCTTTAAAATAAATGGCTTTTACTTCATTCTTTTTTTTAAACGAAACGAAAAGAAAAATATTAGACACAGATGTCATATACGCAACGGGGTACCTAATTGGCGCCAAAATGGCGTTATTTTGCCTGACATGGTAACCCGGCTATTGTTGCTTATTTATTAATAAATGTTTATTTGAATTTATTTTCTTTTTATTTACCAAAAATGTTATAAATTGTTTTGTTCTATAATTATTAATTAATTTTTTTTATTTATTGTTATTTCATTTTAAAAATAACAGAAAATAATTTAAAAATACATATGTAACAGGTATTTGAAAACGAAGTTTTTGCCAAATTGTCGTAAAAAAAAAATCACGCCAAACCCGGTGCGTATGTGACAATGCAACAAATCATGAGATTTAATTTCCACTTCAAAGCAACGTTTTAATGTTACTACTTCTCCCGTCGACCAATTTTACCAAATTATATAAATAGCCAAATTATACAAATTGACATATTTTTTTTATTTTAAATAACAAAAGAACAAATAAATTAGTATAACATTAATAAAAATACAAATAACACGTCGAAATAAAAATCACTTGATGGCGTGAACATGTGTAATTTCCTTAAAGTCAAGTGAATGTGACATTTACGATCAACCATTATTGGCATTTAATCTTACAGTTTGGCGACAGATTTTTGGTCGATGGGATAACCAAGTAGCACCGTTTTAATTTACCACTCGAAAAATAAAAAAATGGTAACTGGCGAGTTAAAAAAAAAAAAAAAAAGCAATTGGCGAGATTTTCACCAGGCTAACATAAAAGTACCAGGAATTCTTTGTGATTATGGCAACTTTTATGTAGTTTTATTCGAAAAAATAATTTTGATTCTTTAATCAAAATGGAAACCTTTCTTATGAAAAGCGAAGGAATCAGCCCGTTGTTTATGGCAGTTACATGACTTGGACTATTATAATATAAACGAAATAATGGGGATAGAATAATATTCGGCGACTTATCACACCTGTGGCTGGCTAACATTAAAGTACCAAACTGGCCGCTTGGAATATAAAAAGCGAAGGGATCCGCCTGGAGATGTTCATGATAGTCACATGACTTAGGCTATTATTATAGAGATTGTTTTCAATTTTAAAAACAGCGCAAAGAATAATATTTCCTAACGATTAAAAATTTATTTTCACGTGACTATTAAAAACAGAAAAAAAAAACTTTAAAATGACTATTAAATGAGTACGTGTTAAAGGCAGGAAAATATTGAAAATTATGTCCTGAAAATTGTATTTACACGTGAATATTAAAAGGGAAAGGAAACTTTAAAATAATAAATACATTAATATGTGTTTAACCCTTTCACGGACAAGGCACTTCTACTCATAAATTCTTGAAATCAGTGAATGGCACCAGAATTTACAAACAAATTTCGAAATACAAAAATGTTTTTGTTCACTTACTTGATAAAAGGGAAATTTTCATCCCAATATTCTGATGCTAATGTGGCATTTAAGAATTAAAGTTAAGTGGTCCAAAAATGAACCACCGCCCTTGAAGGGGTTAAAGCAGCAAATTTTAGTAACTGTATTATGTCAATCGTTGTATAACGCTGTTAAAAAATACCGAGAGACAAAGACTCTGTTTACTTAATTCATTTTATTTTAGCTTCTTTTCAAATGTTTAAGTGATCTTCTTTAACCAAACACGAAAACAACCATTGGATGTCTTAACAGCAACTGATTCTACCTTAAATTTTTGCAATCAAAGGGAATTGAATGGAAACCCGTTTACAGGGAGATCGCTACAGGTTTTTTTCAGTATAATTCAATCTTATCTAATCTTTTTAAAACCGATCAGATTAGCGTGCTTTTAGATTCTACAGTGTCTGAATGGGGGTTGGCGATCGTAGCTTGCAGGGGGCAGAGCCCTCTAGTACATAATATAAAATATGAAAATAAAACATGTGATACATGCTAAGCATTGTATCATGTTACTTTTATTCATAATTTAATTTACTTGGACTCCCTTAAATATAATTAAAATAATCCCTTAAGCTAATATTACTTTTTGTTGCACTAAAATATCTCAATTTGTTGATTTTCTCTAAGCAAGTAAATACTATTGGTTTACAATGGAAGTCTATGGGAATTTGGCGAAATATTAGAGATACCGCCAATTTCGTGTCACTTTTGGTGACTAATTTTGGTCACCAAATTTGGCGATATACCGCCAAGTTGGCAACAAACTTGGCAGCATTTGACGACAGAACAGGGTCCCCCCTAAGGTAACCTCCCTTATAGATATGGAGATGCATTAAATGCTTGACATTTACGATAATCCATTATTGGCATTTAATCTTATAGTTTGGCGATAGTTTTTGGTCGGCGGGATAATAATCGGTCGGCTGAATTGCGTAAAAGAAACATTCTTATAACTCGAAAAATTATAATCATATTAACTAACAGTTTACTGCGTTGGATTAAGCGTCTCATTTCCAATTAAAATATATCTTTGAATTGAAATTTGAATGAAATACAGGGTCATGAAAAATCGAAGAGTGTGAAAAATAGGATTACAAATATCTCGGCAACTAATTATCCGATCGAGTTCATTCATGATGCAAAATTTATGTTTTTTTATTGTCTTTTATATTCACTCCTTCAAATAAACAATTTCGAAAATTTTTGTAAACCTTTTATCAGAACGAATATTTCGAGAGTCCGAAAACAATAGTTCTGGATAATCGAGGTTACTGATATTCAATAGGCTTCTTCCTTTTATTACTCACTAAGTATACACCAAATTTCAAGTCTCTATCTCAATTTGTTCGGGAGATAGAGCGATTACAGACACACACACCGACACACATACAGACGGACACCAAAATTTGTTTTCTAAAAATATGTTTTTCGGAATCTCCAGTGTCTGAAACGTGTAAATCCGTCAAAAAAAAATTTTCGATTTTTAAAACGATTACAAGACTTACCCTATACTACTTATGATGGGTAAGTAAAAACAACTAAAAATCGCTAAAAGCTCAAAAATCATAGAGGACAAAATTTGTTACAGTGGGCTAAAGCGTTGTAACTGGAATTTTTTCACGAATGTTAAAAATTCACCATGGAATATGGACAAATTTTAAGTAACTCCTTAAGAAATCTCATTAAAATTTAAAAAATTAAAAAATCACAGAACATAAAAGTTACTATATTAAGCTACTGCTTGACCGTCTTCAAAGACGAACCTTGGCATGCTGCCCCCCCCCCCCCAAAAAAAAAAAATAATAATAATAATAACATTTCGAATGGGAGAAGCAGTGAATCAGGAGGAGACAGAAGATTTAAACTAAGAAAAATGAATTTAAAGCTCACAACTCTGAATTGTTTAAAAGGAAATGGATAGAGTAAAATGCCTTTTCGCATATTTTTAATTATTGGAATGCAATTTCTTTCAAGCAAGAGGATATACCCTTACAGAAAACTTTCTGTTGAATCAAGAGTTAAAATATTTCTTCCATTCTCACTATTTATTTTTCATACATCAAATTATCATACCATGTTTCTTTGGCTTAAGGATATTCTTTTCATCAAATAGACAGCTAAAATTTTTATGTATACTATTACCCAGGGCCGGTGCCACCATCAAGCAAACGGGGCGAATGCCCAGGACCCCAAGTGTACAGAATTCGAAATAACGTTTCCTCAGTATATTTTGTATCTACATTTGTTTTTGAATGTTTCTTCATGATAAAAAAATTGGGTATTAACTTTATTTCTTACAAGCAAAGTTGATATAATTTTTGGAGAATTTATAGATTTGCTTAAAGTAACTGTGAACGTAAAAAAATAAATATTTAAAGTATTGTAAATTATAGAAGATTTTTCAAAATTGAAAGTAATTATGCATATCACATGTGAAATTAGTGTGAAACTAGAAATCCAAAAGTCAACGTCTCTGTTTGATTTATACGTTTTATATAAACTGATTTTCAAATGCTGTTTACTGATTTTATTTAATCAATCATGAAAACAGCCGTTAAATATCTCAACAGCAGCTGATTATACCTTAATGGATATCCTTCAGTGAAGTGGAAATGAATGGGAATCTGTTTACAGTGAGATTATTAGTGGTTGTTTAATTATTATTCAATATTCCGTAATCTTTATAAAGTGGATCAAATTAGCATGTTTTTAGAGTCTGCCAGTGTCTGAATGGGATTTGGTGAGCGTAGCTCGTAAGGGGCAGATCCCTTTAGTTTATCAAAAGAATGTATTGGAATCATGAAAATAATTTCCATTTTTTGATGGATTTATATGTTTGAATACGATTTGACAATTTTTTAAAAATCTCGCTCTATTTGTGATACAAAATTTGTAGCCACTCTATCTCATAGCTAAAGCATGGAATTTCATCAATGCCATATTTATTTAGACTTTTAGCACACATAGGTGCTGATTAGATTTTGGTGTATATGGTCCAACAGGTGACATTGCTATGTTACATTTTTCACAATTTACATGATAATTACACCTTAGCATCGTTAGGGCGAAATTCCATCAAACTTCACATTCATTTAATTCTTGACAAAAATTGGTACTGAATAGATTTTAGTGTATTTCGTGACAGGTGGCACTACTGGGTTGCAATTTTAATGATTTCCGTGAAAGCCAGATCTCAGCATGTTCGGGATTGAATTTCACCAGATTTGATATGTAAGTTGATTATGAATAACTGATGATTTAATATTGGTTTTGATCACTCTCCAGGCGGCTTTTCCTTACTATGCTTTTTCCGATGAACATTATAGTACATTGTTTAATGACACCTTATAAAGATAACCATGTAACATATTTTGTGGCGTAATTTAAAAAATTTACTTGTATATTTAGGAAAATTGGTGCAATGTTTTTACACTCATGATCCTTTTTAGTCCCCTTTTTAAATAAAAATGGTCCCCCGAAGTCCCCTTTTTTAAATAAAAATGGTCCCCCAAAGTCCCCTTTTTAAATAAAAATGGTCCCCTTTCCCCCTTTTTGAGGACTAAAATGTGTTGGGATCCCTGCAATTTATATCAGGGACTAACTGCCTCTGAAGTTTGATGAAAATCTCTGCATTAGTTCTTCAGATAGAACTATTGCGGAAATCGTGAAAAATGCAGCATAGCAACGCCACCTGTTTGGCTCACCAAAACTAATCAGCGCCAGTTTATATCAAGGTCTAACTGGATCTAAAGTTTTGTGAAATTCCGTGCATTAATTCTTGAGATAGAGCGCCCACAATTTTTTTATCACATACAGACAGACATTTTCTAAAAAACATCAAATCGTGTTCAGGACTTTCTAAAACGTATAAATCCGTCGAAAATAGGAAGTCGAAATTTTTCAAGAATCCAATACTCTCTTCTTGTAAAGATAGAAGAAAGTAAATAATAGATTAATATCTTTAACAAGTTTTGTAATTAAGTATTATCGAGAAATAGAGTATATCTTTACTGTAACTTTCAGGTACAAAATCGTTTCCTGGTGCAAAATTATTTCAGATACAAAATTGTTTCAGATACAAAATTGTTTCAGATAACAAAGGAGCTATCGTTCGACATGTCACCGTGAATTACAACAAAATTCAGACTCTAATGAATTCGTTAAAGGTTTTTTGGGAGTTGAATATATTTTAAACTAGTATGTTGTGGCCATCACAAAACTTTCTTCTATATAAATCACGTCAATTAAATCATTTAAATAGTACAAGAAATTACATCATTTAGCACCAATCCATATCAAAGTATATCTGAATTTGAAGTTTAATGAAAATTCGTGCATTAGTGCTTGAGATAGAGCTACCACGGAAATTCTGAAAAATATAGCATAGCAGTGCTACCTGTTGAGCGATTTACACCAAAAAATAAACAGCACTAATTGATATCAAGATATACCTGAATCTGAAGCTCGTTGAAAATCCAAGCATTAGTTCTTGAGATAGAGCTATTGCGGAAATCGCAAAAAAACTGCATAAAAGCGCCATCTGGTGAGATATTTACACCAAAATGTATAAAATGTCAATTCATGTCAAGGACTAACTGATTCTGAAGTTTCATGAAAATTCGTACATTAGTTCTTGAGATACAGCTATAGTGGAAATTCTGAAAAAGGCAGCATAGCAGCGCCATCTGTTGAGCGATTTGTACCAAAACAGAAACAGCACTAATTCATATCAAGGTATACCTGAATCTGAAGTTTGTTGAAAATCCAAGCATTAGTTCTTGAGATAGAGCTATTTCGGAAATCGTAAATAATGCAGTATAGCAGCGCCACCTGTTGAGCGATTTATACCAAAATGATTAAAACTTCAATTAATATCAAGGAATAACTGAATCTGAAGTTTGATGAAAATCCGTGCATTAGTTCTGGAGATTGAGCTATTGCGGAAATCATAAAAAATGCTGCATAGCAGCGCCACCTGTTGAGCGATTTACACCAAAAACTAATCAGGTCCAGTTTATATCAAGGTCTAACTGAATCTGAAGTTTTGTGAAGTTCCGTGCATTAGTTCTTGAGATAGAGCGCCCACAAATTTTTTGTCACATACAGACTCACAGAGTGACAGACAAACTCACAGACAGACATTTTCTAAAAACAATCAAATCATGTTCAAGATATTCTAAAACGTATTAATCTGTCGAAAACCGGAAGTCGAAAATTTTCACAAATCCAATACTTTCTTCTTGTAAAGATAGAAGAAAGTAAAAATGACCTTAGAAAACACTTTTTGTTTATAGAAGAGTGTAAAATGCTATTCGATTTCTTAATTCCTGAAAATTTTGTGTATCTAAGAAAAAAAATGACCCCGTGAATATGTCCGAAAATAGCTAGAATTTGAATTTGAAAATTAGCCTTAATTTATGATCAATGAAAATTTTTCATCCCTTTATTAATAAGGTACTTGTACCCAATATGGACAGTGCTCTCAATATAGACACCCCTAATATCTGTAAAAGTAACAATTTTGATCGAAAGATGGCGCTACATGTCAGTGAAGAAAAGCAGTTGAAAAGATAATTAAGCTTGGAAAGCGCAAAAAAGCGCGCTGTTCGCCATTTGGAAGGACACTTGTTGTTTCGTGGTGTGCTGATCGTAATTACAGGTAAGTTTAAATTCTTGTTAGATATGGTAAAATTACTTTAAATATCAAAAAGTGGAGTGTTTTAGAAAGCTGATAAAACATATTTTCGATTGCTATTGCATACATTGCTTAAAAACGTTTTCTTTGTTTATTTATTACGAGATTTAGTAAAACTATGCCCGATTCCTAATATGGACACATTATGTGCACATTGGAAATACAGCAAATGAATCTTCAGATTCACAAATTTGTAAAATATCTGTTTAATGTCATCTGAACAATCCTCCATGAAAAAAATCCCCCCAAAAAGGCCCTTGCAGAAAAATCAAAAGAAACCTTCCCTTAGTAGGGTGTCTGTTGGCGAAATCGCAGGTACCAGAGGTATAACTTCCTCAACAAAGGAGAGCTGCTACTGCTTCTTATGCAGTATTGATGCTGTTGCAGACATGCGGCTATGCATCACATGCGGCAGATATGTCCATGAGGACTGTGTAGGATTTACCGCCCATGATGAAGAAGTTTTTTATTTGTCCATCCTGTGAGGACTGAGTAATAACAGATGTAAATTCTGCAGACAGATGCAATAAAGCTAATCAAAATCAACTATATTATTTCATAATATTTTGTAGTAATTGAGGTGCTTTGCGAGGGTCTTCGAAGAGCCACAACCGAAAATGACCCCCTCCCCCCTTCTAAAGTGCATGCTCTGAAGTTATTTACTGTGTGTCCCCCCCCCCCCCCTCTACCGCAATACTTTAAGATATATTTCTTTTATCTCCTCTCCTCTAAAATCCCTTGGAAAAGTGGCTGTTCCATACACTCTGTGTAGTAGGTCAATAAGGAGCCACCTGTACCTAATATGGACACGTATGTCCATAATTGGGGCAGGTGATTCTTTATATGGACACTTGTAAACATTTTTTGTTTTTATCATTAAAATTAAACCAGAATAATTACAAGGTGGCTAATTTTAACAATGATAGTCAACAGTCCAGGTATAGTGATCATATATTTTTGGACGTGTTCACAGGGGTGAAAAAAATCAATTTTCCTTAGGGTGTCCATATTGGGTACAGGTACCTTAATTGTAAATGATCGAGAAAGGTATGACCACGACCACCCTCTGAACTAAACATATTATGTATAAAAATTTAAAAGAAAAAAAACCTTTATACATATTAATGCTGGTCATTTACATATCCCCCTCTCGCCAAACGAACAATAAACAAGAAAGAAAATCATGAGTTAAGCATAGATTATGAAACGCTTTCCAACACTTCCTGAATGCTTTAACAAAACTCGAAATAACGTAAATAAGATAACTAAATAAACATTTTAAAAAACGCATAAAATATTTGAAAAACTGATTTCAGCTGTTACCGTCCATAGCCAAATATGTGGCTATAAAATTACTTTAATTTTATTATTACTAAGATTATTATTACTTTATTTATCACATTTTAATGATCCAAAAGCACAGTAAATTGAAATTTAAGAATATTGTAGAATTTTAAAATATGACGCACCTTTTTTGATGAAAATAATTTATTCCATACACAAGACAAATCTGTAGGAGTAGGCTTTAATTCATGCCAAACTTTTCCCATTTCTATTTTAAATAACAAAGCAGCAACATGACTACAAGTCTCTTCTAATCTGTAAAGAAATATAAACTAAACTTAAGAAGGAACACTGGTTTAAAACTTTCACAAAATTCTTTTTCTTTCATTTTTTTTAACAGCATTTATATAAAAATAGTCCCAAACTAATTACAGTAGAACCACTTTTATCCGAAACTCTCGGTTAACCGAAATCTCTTTTTAAAGGTTTTTTTTTTTTTTTTTTTTTTTACTATTACATTCCTTGTGTGAAAAATCCATTTTGAAAGCTTTTTTTTTTCTTTTAAGCGGTCCTTTCCGAACTAGGAGTACATATATAAATATTTTCGATCCCTTTTCTAAGAGTTCCTTTGAATTTAACTGGAGCTCCCGTAAGTTGCGGAGTGTAACGAAAAAAAACGAACAGATTAGCAATGCGTAAGCTTTTGAATGTTTTGCAAAAGGCTGAATGCTTAGCACGACTGGAGCAGCAGAAAGACTGTGAAACTGGTGAACTAATGATATTAAAAAACTCCGTGATAGAGCTTCAAAGCAAAGGAAATCGAAACTGCGACAAACAAAATATTTTTTCAAACCCTTGTGATATATGTAAAAGGTACTTAATTTCAAAATTAAAATTCAGGTAATTTGTTCTTGTTTCTATTTTGTTATTGCTTTATTTTTAATAAGAAATATTGCATACATTTCTACTTAATCTTAAAATTGAAGGCATTCTCGATTATCCGAAAATTTCGATTTTCCGAAAGAGGGTCGGTCCCAATTACTTCGGATAATCGAGGTTCTACTGTATTTGAAATTTGAATTATTACAAAAATTACAGTGAAAAATACACCATTAAACTAAACTTTAAATGAATTTTTTAATGGGATGTTGATACTTTTTGAGAACTGCTCAATTTTTAAATCACATTTCACCCTTATCCTTTAAATTTTACTTACAAACATTCAAAATAAGATTCTCCAGGTTTGGACTGCCCTACCGGCTTGATGGTCAATGTGCCCTCGTCCAGGTAATACTTTGTGTCCCTCAGCAGATTTGATGTATTTCCCCTGTCTTTACATATTCATTCTTATTAGTGTATTAAATTTAGAGAATTCATTTATGGACTATCATTAATTAATAAACGTATAACACAATAGATTGTTTATTATGACAAAGAAATTAAATAAGTATACACAGAAGAAAATTACAGAATCAGAAACTAAGCGGAAATGCTTGCGAATAACTGAGACAGAAAAAATGGAATTTTGTGAAAAGAAAATTTGTGAAGTATCCCGTTTCATGAAGAGACATTTTTTGAAGGGTCCTGTTTTATGAAATGGATTTTTGTGAAGGAAGCCTTAAATAGTTATTTAATTTTGCTTGGATCAACCAATGCATAAGATTTTAATAAAATCTATGTCTATTTTTTCCAAGCATTTTAAGGAATTTTTTATGGGACAAAATCTTCTTTTTTTTTCCGAAAAAGCTGCTTCTTTTGAAAATATTTAAACTTTGGGGAAATATATATATATATATATTATATCCTATAGTATGCCAAGCCAAAGCCATAGCCAATACAGTAAGAAACAACTGCAATTTTTTTATGCCCAGCATTTCTTTTCAGCTATTAGATTAATCTGCAAGGTGTATAAAATCTGCAGTATCCACTGAAATGCCGCATAATTTCTTCGACTGTATTACAAAAATTAAATATTTTTTCATGCAACTTTTAATGCTAAGGAATAACCAGTGGTGGGGAATTTTCAGAAAATCTTTACAAGCCAGCAAGTAACATAACATGGAAAAATAATTCACTACTATTATTACAAAACATTTTTGTAATTTTTTTCGATAAAATAGAGAAATATATACAACAGAAGGAAAGTTTTATATAAAATAGAATTTAATATCATATTTACATCACAGTAATTTTGAAAGTTCCAAAATATAGCTAACAAGTGAAAAACATAATCTATTATAGCCAGCAGTTTTAAAGAGACTGGCCAATAAAAAAAATTGACTGACATATTTGTCGCATTAAAAATCATTGTAGTCTTTATACATGTATATAATGTATGTGACATAGTTTTAAAATAACACTGGAAAAAAAATTAGTTAATAGAAAAAATCACAAAAAATGGTCATATCATTTTGTGTGGCTTTATTTGGCATCAGCATAAGAAATAAATTAAATTTGAAGATCAAAATATTGAGCTAAAAATAAAATGCAAACAGGGAAAAAAAATAATTAATAAATTGAAAGGAATGTTGTTAGACATAGGCGTAACCAGAAGGGTTGACCTGGGTGCCCGGGCACCCCCCCCCCCTCCCTCCGCTTGCGCAGATTCAAGCACAATTATTAAAAAAATATCGAAATCTACAAAAGAAAAAAGAAGTGAAAGCAGAGTTCAATTAGTTTAGCAGTTTAGTTCAGAAAACTAACAGCCTAAGTTTTCAACTGTGATAAAAAAAAGAATTTCACGTTCTTTTTTTTTTAATTATGTTCTTTATCTTTTTTAAAACTAGAATATTTACAAGAATATGTATTAGTCATAGTAAGTCAAAAAGGTGGTTTTATAATCCCACTTCGACGTCTTTTGTTTGTGGGAGATTTTTTTTTTAACACCGATCTTTCTATTGCATGTTTCTGCAATTTCATGAGAAATTAATCCAAGTTCTTGACGAGGATATAACAGAAATTAAGTTATTTGTCTCTTTGATTTCGTGGTCTAAAGTCTAGAAAGGAGCAAAAAAATTTGAAAGGGAATGCAGATGTGAAATAATAATTCCATAATGCGATGACCCGGGGGGAAAGATGGGGGGGTGCACAGACCCTGCCTCCTTTGAAAATTAGAAATAATAGCACAGAAAATTAAAATTAATCTGGAGTTGGCTGGTTAGTGGAATTTCGTGTTTCGCAACCATATTTTGACATTCCTAAAAGGAATATGGTTGCAGTCTGAGTCAATATAGTGATTTTTTTCCTCTGAAAATTTTTACGCGATTTTTGGAGTTTCTTCTTGTTTCGCGGCGTTCTTTTGAAACTAGGAAAAGGACCCGGTTTCAATGTTTTAGCCCAGTGCAGTAAATTTTGACGAAATTCGCGATTTTATTCTGCAATCATTTCATGATATTTACAATTTTTCCCAAAATCGTTTGACGAAATTCACGTTTTTCTACGCGATTCTTTATCGAAATCCGCACTTTTCACTACTAACCTTTGACAAAATTCGTGTTTTTTATCGAGATCCTTTGACGAAATTCGCATTTTTACCGCGATGTATTTTGACGAAATTTGCATTTCTTTAGCACAATCCTTCGATGAAATCTGCATTTTCTTTACACGATCTTTTGACGAAATTCGCATTTTCTTTCTGCGATCTTTTAACGAAATTCGTATTTTCTTTCTGCGATCTTTTGACGAAATTCTCGTTTTCACCGGGATCCTTTGACTTTTTTTTTTTTTTTTTTTGAGCGATTCACGAAAATGATTTTTTACAAGGGTCATTTGTCGAACTTTGCGATAGTTTTGCGCTACCGATCGGGAAAATTCTCGATATCTTTCCGTACCAATTATCAAATCCTCTACTCTTTTCCGTGACTTTTTGACGAAATTTGCAACATTTTCTTGTCAATCGTTTATCGAAATTCGTCATTTTTTTACGCAATCATTGACGAAATTCGCGATTTTTTTCTGCACTCTTTTATCGAAATTCACGATATTTTTCACGATCGTTTGCAGAAATTCTCAAATTTTTCCGGGATCGAGTCAAGAATTGATTTTGAGAAGTTCCATAAAAGAAATAAAAATCGCGGGCTTTAAAAAAAATTTTAAATACTCACTGAAGAATTACAGATCTGTGAAAGAATTTTTAGCGCGGAAATATTGCACAGCATTTTTTATTATGCGGGACTTTCCTTTTCTGTGCACAAATCGCGCGATCCTGCGCGTTATTTCAAACCCTGCCCCTCAAAGAAAACTTCATTACTAGTGGAGTTTCGCTGGTTGCTTTTTTTAAAACGAACATAGAATTAAAGAAATGTAGGATTTGGGGGGGGGGGGGGACTGCCTTTGTCAACGTACACCCCGAGCAAGCTACGACCACTTCTGTCTCGAAACAAACGAATCCTGAATTATCGCGATATTTTTATTTCGAGCCAAATTAAAATTTGAGCTTTCTTATAAGAACTGATTTAATATTCTTCCAATTCGAATTTAATCACGGCAATTGAAAAAATTACCGGAGAGTTATTTCTGTTTCAAAAAAAGTTTAAAAAAATCGCCTCAGAGTACAAAAAACCCCGCTAAAAATCGCATTAAAAATTCGGAAAAAATTAAAAAACAGCAGGGAACAAAATTAACTAATTGGGTAAAATATTTAAACCGGATTCCTTTTAGGAATGCGAAAAAAACCCTCTAAAAATAGCATAAAATAATTGTTACAAATTGAAAAATCGCTGTAAGAATCTCAAAAAAACTTTATTGAAAAGAAAACAAAGAAAGTTTACTGGATTAAATATTGAAATCGGATTCTTTTTTATTAATTTGAAAAAATTAGCATAAAAAATTAATTGAAAAATTCCAGAAATTGTCTTCGATATGCATGACTTCAGGCATACAGATACTTTCCTGTCAAATCTTGTGGGTGTGAGGACGGCATTGTTTTTTTAGTATTCAGTGCGCGCGCGTACACACACACAGAGAGAGAGATACAGACAAGCATCTATCTTTATTATTACAGTCGCATCATGATAATATAATTTTTATCATCTTGCCAAAATTTAGTGTATAATTATCATGCCTTGCTTTACCTAATATATTCGACACATTCTGTGGTAAAAACATGAATTATTAATTAATATTATAATTATTCATAATATTATAATAATTATATATATAGACTTTCCTCCAAAATTTCTTGGTTCCCCCCCGGTGATCCCTAAGAAGACATGGAGTCACATTCTGAAAAACTTTCATGGGTATTACTGGTGTACAGCATGTATTATCTGAGATTTATCATCCGGCAAAATTTCATCTACAAGACTTTGACAGAGATAATGTTAGGTCTCATGCAATGTCCCTGTGTCTATAGAAGTTTCCAGCATGATTAAAGGTCTTTTTTAATCTTTATAAGAAGTTAGGGTGGCAAAAGGTTTTACACTTGTGACCATACTTAGTTATTGTATTATGTCACTGCTGCAAAGTAGATTTACATTTTTTTTTTACCATTAGATTTAGTTTTGATGTTTTGGACCCCTTCTCACACCCCCTCACGCAAACAAAAATCGCGTTTGAGCCCTTTTTAAAAGAAATACCACACAATTATATCTTCTAAGATGAAAGCCTGTCGAAAACGGAAAATCGACCGGTTTTATGGGGTTCCGTTTTAGCAGGTTTTACTATATAAGATATTGTTTGTATCCAACATGTCCAGGTCAAAAAGTCTGGGCACCCCCCCCCCCTCCCCCCGTTCAAAAGGCTGGTTACGCCTATATTAGATGCCAAAAATTACAGTTACATACCCAGCCATACACGTACAATGAACAGCAAAAACCGAGCCATTGTCTTTAACAATGACCCATGGCCGATGATTTGTATTGTTTACAGACTGCGATCGCTGAACTTCAGCAGTCAATAAGCAATATTCGTTAATATTTAACAGCATAAATAAATACTTGTTGGACTTTGCCTACATGAAAATATACATAAAATTGATTTCCAATTTTTTTATTTACACAATAGCAGCATAAGATAGAAGAATGCTGGGAATCGAAATATATACAGCTGATATACAAAAGATTATTTTAAGATGCTTTATTTCAGATAATCTGGCAACATTAGATCATTTACAGCCATTTTGTTTCAGCATGAAAAGGAAATATTTAATTGTTGCAAGTTTAACCTTTTTTAAAGGCTTTTAAAGTTTTGTTTTTTTTTTCTATTGTTGGAAATTTGATAAATTGAATTGTATATCATTTTAAAGTATAAACTTTACTACTCTCAATATAACTTCTTTAGCAAATTAGTTTTGTTTATTTACCTCCTAAAATATACATTTATGTTCTAAACACAAAATGGGGATACTTGATCCCTCCCTCTTTCTAGGGATACTTGATCCTAGTGAGATCATGTATCCCCAAATAGCTAAATTAGCCCCTATTTGGGGCTAATTTAGCTATTTGGGGAATAAATTTCTATTAGCTATTTGGGGAAGCTTTTAATACAAACAGAAATATGGAATTTAAATAAAAGGTTTCTATACCTTATACTTACGAAAATATTAAATAATAAGCTTGTGAAATATTTTTTTACAAGATTCTTTTCTTATTTTAGGAAATAAAAATTCTCTAACAAAAAGAAACTTTGTAAATTAAATTCATTCTAGATTTTAATACTTTTCACACAATTTTTAAAACTGTATGAACATGTAATTTAAAAAAAAAGAATTTAGTATAATTATTTGTTTAAATCGCTCATTTAAATTATACTACAATCACTAACATTCAGGATATGATAAATATACAGGGTGTCCACTCTCAACGGTGTCCAATGGCTAATTTCTAACCCGTTAGTCATAGACATATAGTTCCAATTACACAAATGTTTTAAATGAGGTAAAAAAAAATTTTAAAAGCAATTTGGGTCAATAAAAACATTCCTTTAAAAAAAGTACGAAATTGAAATTTTTATACGGTCCCCCGGTCCTATAAGTTATATTTAGTAAAATTTTCCTGTTATACCGACAAGTAAGACAAAAAAAAAAAAGGCCATTCTTCTACGATTATAATTGACCGAGTAATAATTGTTTAAAATTGGAGCATATTTTTTGCTGAAAATTAGGGGTCATTCACAAATTTAGTAAAAATATAATTTCGTCAGATATATTTAAAAAATTGTTGAGAGTAAACTTAACATTGCAATATAAATTTGAAATCTTTAATCCTTCTGACATATTTGCAAAATATACAATTTCTAATAAACATATAAGAAGGAAAAAAAAACAGAATTTTTGTTAACTAAAATGGTGAAAATTAACAGTTTCAACTTTTGATAATTGATTCGTGTGTATTCTGTAGCGCTGAATCCAAAATTGACTTTTATTTTTTACCATCACGTAACAATTTTTTGCAAATCGGAAATTTTAAAGAAAAAAATAGCGAAATTTTGATACTATAAAATAGATGCCATTGTTGTGTTTTTAACTTTTGATAATTTATCTTTATGTATTCTTTACCGCTGAATCCGTAAATGACCTTCATTTTTAACAATCACGCCAGGATTTTTCGCAAATTGTAAATTTCAAAGTTAAAATTGAACCTCTTCCCTCACCTCATTAGCCAAAAATTGAATAAATTATTGAATTAAATAAAATTAAATAAAATAAAAAAAGTTTTTCATCTGTTTTATAGTATCAGATTTTTGCTATATTTTAACTTTGACATTTACGATTTGCAAAAAAATTCTAACGTGATGGTTAAAAATGAAGGTCATTTTCAGATTCAGTGCTAAAAAGGTATAAAAATCAATTATCAAAAGTTAAAAATACAGTCATCTCCTCTATTTTACAGTATCCTAATTCTGCTATTTTTAAACTTTGACTATGATTTTCAAAAATCCTGACATGATGGTTAAAAATTAAGGTAATTTTCGGATTCAATGCTAAAAAATACATAAAAGTTAAAAAGCACGACCATTGCAGTCTTGTGTTATCTGGACTAGAACTTTTTCTTAAATTTCTTGGCGGTAATCTATCCGAATGTTTTTGTATTATCCTGTAAAATAAATATAAATGGTAACAACCGAAAATCATAATATACTAGATTGTCATCTGATTTACGTCAGTATGTAAAATTTAATCTCGATCGGATATTTGAAAGTGAGTTAAAGTTCGAGTACAAATTTTGAATTGGAAAAACATACATACGATCGTTAAAATTAAATAAAAACTTATAAAAATAATATAAATTTTGTTAAAAGAAATCATGAAAAGAAATAGTCTCAAATCCTTACAAAATAAAACATATGTTAGAATACAATTATGTTAGCCAATCTGAAAATTAATAAAAGCTAATTCACATCAGTCGTAATACTTGTGCGATTTTATTCAAAGCGCAGATACATATGAAATAAGTTCTTCGAATACTTTAAGCACTTGGTATATAATCCCTCAAAACCTGGCCGAACTCATTTATATTCAGGTGTAGAAAAATGGCATAAGTCATGCATTTTTAAAGTTTCATAACTCGGTCAATTTTAGTGTTATATGAACGAGACTTTTGTTGTCTTACTTGTCAGTGTAATAGGAAAAGTTTACTAAATATAACTTATAGGACCGGGGGACCGTATAAAAATTTAAATTTCCTAATCTTTTAAGAATTGTTTTTATTGACCCAAATCGCTTTTAAAATATTTCTTTACCCCATTTAAAACATTTTTGTAATTGGAACTATATGTCTATGACTAACAGTTTATGAATTAGCCATTGGACACCGTTGAGAGTGGACACTCTGTATATTTAAATCATACTCACCAGACGTAACACATTTATAAGCCGATAAAGATTTGTAATTTTTTAAAGTCTTTTCACCATATTTTGTGGTGTTGCAGCTCTTTAAATAAAAATAAATGTCACCAAATTCCACGGGTGGCCACATGTCAACATTATCTTTCCACTGATTTTTGTGGATGTTGTACGGATCCGGAAATTTATACAAGCTGTTTTCGCCTTCGTTTATTTTTTCTATGTAACGCATCCTAGATGTGACATGTAAATGTTCAACATATAATGACAAACTAAAGGAATTCATATCAGGGTTGGCTTTTTACCGGTAAAAACTGGTTTTTACCAGGACATGGTAAAAACTAGTTTTTTACCGGTAAAAACCCGGGAAAAAGTGGTAAAAACCTAAGGATACATTAAACTGTATAAAAATACTATTGATTGAGACTGTATTGATGCATATATGTGTAACTGAAGCATAAAGAGATGGTAAATAAGGAATTAATTCTCTAAAACTGCTGATATAGTACTTTAATCATATAAATTTTACCGTATTTTCTATTCCCCATCTATAAATAGAACAATAGATGTTCAGTATTGGTTTCGCAAAGCAGGGTTTCCATTTCACTTGTACTCTAATATGATTGTTTATGGATGAACTTACTGGCAGAAAATAAAAGCTCCAATATCCATTACTAAACATGTTGATATACAGAAGTACTTCCGAAATCATCATCTGATAAGTGAAACACCAGTTGCCAAGCGAAGTATGATGGGATAACCATATAGAATGTATCTCTGCATTTATAAGAATAGTCCTGCATTGCTTGACATTTGCAAAAATCATGAAAAAGATATTATTAGAATTCAAAGATTAGTGAATGACTAATTAATTTATTTAAACAAGTGAAGAATCTATTTCAACAGCTACAAGTAGCCAAAGCCTTAAATATTCGTCGGAGCAGATGCTTGTTCTGAATGGCTGAAATTAGTGCACTGTTCTGAATTAATTCCATATAAAGATCTTGTTAAAAACAAACTGATTTGGCTTTCGAGCCCTTTCACCTTTTAGCACGTATGACAAATCCAATGCACAAAAATCAAGATCTATTAAGTGAAACACACAAAAAAAAGGGAATGGCTCATAGATTTCATGCCAAATTCTCTTTCACTCCTCTTGGCATATGAAGTTGAAGGACAACCATTTCCAAGAAGCTTCTTTCAAACAAAAGATGTAAAAGCCAAAGTTCGGTGGAAAGCACTAAATAACAAAGAAATGAATCCTGAATTCATACATTTAATGAAGAATCTCCACTCCATACCTTATAGTTCTTCATCCATAGAGCTAATTTTTTCGAACATTTCACATATCCACAGTAAATTAATAAATAGACTAGGGTGTACAGAAAGCTACAAAGCTTTTTCTGAAATGCTAAAAGGCTTCAAGGGTATAGACTGGTAAACGGTACTAACATTTGTACAAACTATATTATGTGATAATTAATATTGTAAGCATTTGGTTTTTATTAAAATGATTAAGGTTTTTATATATGATAAAAGTGCACTTATAATTTTCCATTTCCTTTTCAGTAAAAATTAGTAAACTAGTCTTCATTAAGATAAATATAATAAATATTGTAATGTGCATTCTCATAATGATAGTTATAATAAGCATTATGTTTTAATTATGATAAATATGCAATAATATCTTTAAAAATTTGAATTCTTGTAGCTGGTAAACATGGATGAATGTCTTCTGGACTTTTTATATTCCTTAAAAACCGGTTTACATATAACATTCTTTTAATTACCTAATCAGAAACTAAATTAGGTGAATATTGCTGAATGTAAATAGTGGTATAAAATACCCGAAAAACTTTCACCCCTGGGAAAATGAAAAATTGAAAGATAAATTTTCATAAAAGTTACAAAAAACTGTCAAACTCATAAGTTTTTTAAAGGTGGTAAAAACCACGGTAAAAACATGTTTTTCCAAAGACGGTAAAAACCATGGTAATAACCGGTAAAAACCATCAGACGGTAAATACCGTCCAACCCTGATTCATATTGCTTTTGAAATTTTAAAGTACGATACGAAACAATGGCTGTGAAAGACTCAAAGTGAGTACCGGCAAGCTAGTCAAAACCATAGATTAAGGACCAAGATGGGACATTTACGGCAAAATCTGTAATGGCAACAGTACTAGCGTCACAACCGATAAGGGTGAAGAATTAACAAGCCTCCGAAATTTATCTATGTTGAAGAAATATGCTTACCCTCTATGCCTTAAATATCTATTCTTTCCTAAAACGAAGAAGGTGTCAGACGATATTTTATTCATGCTTGCTTTATTTATTTAGCTTCTTTTTTTACCGTACTTGTATTGGCCACATTTAACTTACAAAATGATAATTAGAGTAATAATATAAAAGAAAAACCCTATAAAATTCTGTTAATAACGTAAATATGTAAGTTTATGAGATTAAATTATAAAAAATCAAATTCAGGTATTGTGTTAATTTACTGATATCGAATAAAACCTTATTGAGTGTAATGTCAGTACCTCTATTTATTTTTAACTGTCAGATTTATATAATTCTAAAAATTTGTCGAAATGAAATTTTCCTCATCTGTAATTTTATTATTATTCCTTATATGTTAATATTATAAATATTATTGAATTGATTGTACGTTATTTACATTAAAAACAATATTTTTATTTTATCTGTAAGAAAATGAAAATGTGCAAATTTTAAAAGACTGTTGTAACGATTGTTTAATACGTTAAACTTCATAAATTAATAAAACATCGGCTATAAAAATTTTCCTACCGAATGGGAATATTTATGAAATTTTTTGGGATTTGTACAGTGCAATACTTCGTATATTTTTATATTATACCATTACTTTATGTAGCTTTAAATCCAATTATATCATATTTACTTCATATATAACATTCAAGACGAAATTTTTACACTGTTTTTCGTTGTACTTATATCGTTCACTCATCATGTAAAAAAACTAGTTGGATGTGTCAATCCCAAAACTTTCTTCTATCTTATACATCTTAATATTTCAAAACCTAGTTACACATGTTAATACTTCAATATTATTAGTTCAATACTATACCAACTTTGATTTTCATCTTAAATTTCTGCTCAAGTCAATTAAACGGACTAAAAACGAGTTAATCTATATCATGATATTTGTTAAAATTATTAATTTTTCCTTATTCTGTCGTTATCAGCTGTTTGCGAATAGCCGGCATAGCAGGAAGCGTGTTCCCGCCGCTGCATGAGCCGCCGATGCACAATAGAACTACGAAAAATCAAGAAAAGTATACAAAAATCGCTAGCACGGAGCCCCTTTACCGCGCAATATTTCCAAATTCAAGGAGAACCTGTTGGCCAAAGCCAAAACCAAGCACAAACATTTTGGTTCAATTGTATGCATAATTTTATACGCTGTTCGATGGTACAATAATGAAAATGGCACAGAGATCGGAATTATAGCACCCCCTTCTTTCGGAATTTTTTCAAGTTCAGGGAGGATTTGTTTGCCATAGCCAGAAACATGCACAAAAAATTTGGTTCAATTATATGGATAACTTCATACACTTTTCGATGGTACAATAATGAAAATGGTACAGACATTGCAATTATAGTGCCCCCTTCCGGCAGAATTTTTCCAAATTCAGAGAGGACCTTTGTGACATGACCAAAAATAAACACATAAAATTTGGTTCAATTCTATGCATAACTTCATACACTTTTCGGCGGTACAATATTCAAAATGGCACAAAAATTGTACAAAAATCGCTATTACAGCGCCCTCTACGAGCGATTTTTTTACAAATTAAGGGAGGACCTCCTTGTCATAGCCAAGAACTTAATTTTTTTTTTATTTGGTTCAATTCTATGCATAACTTCATACACTTTTCGATGGTGCAATATTCAAAATCGCTATTACAGCGCCCCCTAACGGCGAATTTTTTGCAAATTCATAGAGGACCTGCTTGCCATATCCAAAAACTTAAAATAAAAATTTGGTTTAATTCTATGCATAACTTCATACACTTTTGGACAGTACAATATTCAAAATCGCACAAAAATCGCTATTACAGCGCCCCCTACCGACGAATTTTTTCCAAATTCAGGGAGAACCTGCTTGCCATAGCCAAAAACTTAAAATAAAAATTTGGTTTAATTCTATGCATAACTTCATACACTTTTGGACGGTACAATATTCAAAATCGCACAAAAATTGTTATATCAGCGCCCCCTACCGGCGAATTTTTTCCAAATTCCGGGAGGACCTGCTTGCCATAGCCAAAAACTTATAATAAAATTTTGGTTTAATTCTATACATAGCTTCATACACTTTTTGATGGTACAATGGCGACAAACAGACGGACACACAGACAGACAGACATTTTCTATAAACATGTTTTTTGGAATCTCTGACCCCTAAAACATGCAAATCCGTCGAAAACCGGAAGTCGAAAAAAATTTCGATTACAATACTTTCTTCTATTGAAGATAGAAGAAAGTAAAAAAGCATATATCCGTGCATGAACATAGCATAGATATTAGATACATAAAATAGAATTAAAATAGTTTTAGCCCTTTCTAAGTACTACTCAAGGAGGTTGAACTAATGGAGAAGGCAACGCTCCGCTACGTAATGCTACGAAAGTGAAGCCTGCCACGCCCCCTCATCCTCCCAAAACATTGAAGAACGCATAGCGATACATTGAAAACTAGTTGGATGTGCCAATCCCAAAACTTTCTTCTATCTTATACATCTTAATATTTCAAAACCTAGTTACACATGTTAATACTTCAATATTATTAGTTCAATACTATACCAAATTTGATTTTCATCTTAAATTTCTGCTCGTCAATTAAACGGACTAAAAACGAGTTAATCTATATCATGATATTTGTTAAAATTATTAATTTTTCCTTATTCTGTCGTTATCAGCTGTTTGCGAATAGCCGGCATAGCAGGAAGCGTGTTCCCGCCGCTGCATGAGCCGCCGATGCACAATAGAACTACGAAAAATCAAGAAAAGTATACAAAAATCGCTAGCACGGAGCCCCTTTACCGCGCAATATTTCCAAATTCAAGGAGAACCTGTTGGCCAAAGCCAAAAACAAGCACAAACATTTTGGTTCAATTGTATGCATAATTGTATACGCTGTTCGATGGTACAATAATGAAAATGGCACAGAGATCTGAATTATAGCGCCCCCTTCTTTCGGAATTTTTTCAAGTTCAGGGAGGATTTGTTTGCCATAGACAGAAACATGCACAAAAAATTTGGTTCAATTATATGGATAACTTCATACACTTTTCGATGGTACAATAATGAAAATGGTACAGACATCGCAATTATAGTGCCCCCTTCCGGCAGAATTTTTCCAAATTCAGGGAGGACCTTCGTGACATGACCAAAAATAAACACATAAAATTTGGTTCATTTCTATGCATAACTTCATACACTTTTCGGCGGTACAATATTCAAAATGGCACAAAAATTGTACAAAAATCGCTATTACAGCGCCCTCTACGAGCGATTTTTTTACAAATTAAGGGAGGACCTCCTTGCCATAGCCAAGAACTTAATTTTTTTTTTTTTGGTTCAATTCTATGCATAACTTCATACACTTTTCGATGGTGCAATATTCAAAATCGCACAAAAATGGCTATTACAGCGCCCCCTAACGGCGAATTTTTTGCAAATTCATGGAGGACCTGCTTGCCATATCCAAAAACTTAAAATAGAAATTTGGTTTAATTCTATGCATAACTTCATACACTTTTGGACGGTACAATATTCAAAATCGCACACAAATCGCTATTACAGAGCCCCCTACCGGCGAATTTTTTTCCAAATTCAGGGAGGACCTGCTTGCCATAGCCAAAAACTTATAATAAAATTTTGGTTTAATTCTATACATAACTTCATACACTTTTTGATGATACAATGGCGACAGACAGACGGACACACAGACAGACATTTTCTATAAACATGTTTTTTGGAATCTCTGACCCCTAAAACATGCAAATCCGTCGAAAACCGGAAGTCGAAAAAAATTTCGATTACAATACTTTCTTCTATTGAAGATGGAAGAAAGTAAAAATGAGTATCGAAAATTCCTAATAAAAATAATTTTAGAGTCAAGATCCGATTTTTTCTATGATTTTACATTTATAGAAGACTGTTTATACGTATTAACTTGTTACTTTCTTCTATCTTCAATAGAAGAAAGTATTGTAATCGAAATTTTTTTCGACTTCCGGTTTTCGACGGATTTGCATGTTTTAGGGGTCAGAGATTGCAAAAAACATGTTTATAGAAAATGTCTGTCTGTCTGTGTGTCCGTCTGTCCGTCTGTCTGTCGCCATTGTACCATCAAAAAGTGTATGAAGTTATGTATAGAATTAAACCAAAATTTTATTATAAGTTTTTGGCTATGGCAAGCAGGTCCTCCCGGAATTTGGAAAAAATTCGCTGGTAGGGGGCGCTGATATAACAATTTTTGTGCGATTTTGAATATTGTACCATCGAAAAGTGTATGAAGTTATGCATAGAATTGAACCAAATTTTTATTTTAAGTTTTTGGCTATGGCAAGCAGGTCCTCCCTGCATTTGGAAAAAATTCGCCGGTAGGGGGCGCTGTAATAGCGATTTTGAATATTGTACCGTCCAAAAGTGTATGAAGTTATGCATAGAATTAAACCAAATTTTTATTTTAAGTTTTTGGCTATGGCAAGCAGGTCCTCCCTGAATTTGGAAAAAATTCGCCGGTAGGGGGCGCTGTAATAGCGATTTTTGTGCGATTTTGAATATTGTACCGTCCAAAAGTGTATGAAGTTATGCATAGAATTAAACCAAATTTTTATTTTAAGTTTTTGGATACGGCAAGCAGGTCCTCCATGAATTTGCAAAAAAATCGCCGTTAGGGGGCGCTGTAATAGCGATTTTTGTGCGATTTTGAATATTGCACCATCGAAAAGTGTATGAAGTTATGCATAGAATTGAACCAAAAAAAAAAATTATAAGTTCTTGGCTATGGCAAGGAGGTCCTCCCTTAATTTGTAAAAAAATCGCTCGTAGAGGGCGCTGTAATAGCGATTTTTGTACAATTTTTTTGCCATTTTGAATATTGTACCGCCGAAAAGTGTATGAAGTTATGCATAGAATTGAACCAAATTTTACGTGTTTATTTTTGGTCATGTCACGAAGGTCCTCCCTGAATTTGGAAAAATTCTGCCGGAAGGGGGCACTATAATTGCGATGTCTGTACCATTTTCATTATTGTACCATCGAAAAGTGTATGAAGTTATCCATATAATTGAACCAAATTTTTTGTGCATGTTTCTGGCTATGGCAAACAAGTCCTCCCTGAACTTGAAAAAATTCCGAAAGAACGGGGCGTTATAATTCCGATCTCTGTGCCATTTTCATTATTGTACCATCGAACAGCGTATAAAATTATGCATACAATTGAACCAAAATGTTTGTGCTTGTTTTTGGCTTTGGCCAACAGGTTCTCCTTGAATTTGGAAATATTGCGCGGTAAAGGGGCTCCGTGCTAGCGATTTTTGTATACTTTTCTTGATTTTTCGTAGTTCTATTGTGCATCGGCGGCTCATGCAGCGGCGGGAACTCGCTTCCTGCTATGCCGGCTATTCGCAAACAGCTGATAACGACAGAATAAGGAAAAATTAATAATTTTAACAAATATCATGATATAGATTAACTCGTTTTTAGTCCGTTTAATTGACTTGAGCAGAAATTTAAGATGAAAATCAAAGTTGGTATAGTATTGAACTAATAATATTGAAGTATTAACATGTGTAACTAGGTTTTGAAATATTAAGATGTATAAGATAGAAGAAAGTTTTGGGATTGGCACATCCAACTAGTTTTTTATTGTAAAATTTCAAATATTTTCTCATTCATGCGTCTTAAACACCAAGTGGAAAAAAAATTATTACTATGATTATCAAGCAGGACGGTCGTTCTGCCAAGCCAAGCTGAAAAAAAATGCTAACCTCGCCAAACAAACAAACGCCAAGAATAAAACGCAAGACACCGTAACTGCTTATTATACTGATGACAACTTCTCCATGTTAAATCAACCAAACATGCCAGCGTGAAATTTCCCATATCAAAAGAACCAATCATCGCAGAAAAATAAAACCAAAACCAGAAGGACCTAATGGAAAAGATCTTCAATTTGAGACCAAATGCATCCTCATAAATTAATTATAAACAGAGATATAGATTTTTTAAAATAACGTCGAGATACTGAAAATGACCGATTTATTTTCTTCGTCACAATCTATGGTTCAATCAAGGTAGAGACTTAAATAATGGACATAAAAAAGTAAGGATTGCATTTTTGGACAGATATTTACTCAATCTACGTTCTTTTGTAAAATTCAGCTTTAAAAACACAAATTTTCTATTCTTAATTAGCGAAAAACTGTTAATTAATTCTAAAGTTTATAAATTATGCCAAACAGCGATAAACCCGCCAAATCATTTTAGAAGTCTTTTAAAATTTTTTATATTATCCTTTTGCATTGATTTCATCGAAGAAAACTATGACCGAGATCCAGATAGATTTTTCGCTGTTAGCGAAATGAGTTTGACCAATCAGAAGCCAGAATGTTTGAGAATTTTTGCTGCTTCTGGATCCCGGCCTATGTCATAAAAGTTTTGAGTCATTTTCTTAGCGCCATGGATGAAGTGCAATGTTTACAGAAATTTAGGCTGGGATCCAGATGGATTTTTCGCTGTTAGCGAAACGAGATTCACCAATCAATAGCCTGCATTGCTGAAAACAGCGAAAAGTTCGCAAAAGTGCAAGCTTCTGATTAATGAATCTCGTTTCGCTAACAGCGAAAAATCTATCTAGATTGCGGCCAATTATGTTGAACACAATTTTGCATTTCCAAATCCAGGAAGGGTATTGATGTCATAACAACAGTGCGTATTCGCAACTATTTAAGGCATTGATTCTGAACTCCTTTGCTATACATTTCAATATTAAAGAAGTTGTTGTTTCAATAGTTTTAGTACTTTTCTCTATTGCTCACTCTAAAACACGAATATCGAAATTTAACCAAAAGCGCTCAGAAACTATAGCGCCTAGAATATACAGTGTTGAAATCGGCTAACCCTGTAATACATAAAAAAGCGCTAAAATATTGTATCCCTTAAATGTGCAATGATACTGCTGTAATATGCAGATCGCAGCGACATCTGCAGGATATTTTCTACAACTGCAAGAAATTGCTAGTCTATACAATGTAATAATAGTAATACGAAAATCCCACAGATGTTGCTGCGATCGACACTTGAAATTTTAGCAGTATCGTCGCACATTTAAGGGATACAAATTTTTAGAACTGTTTGGATAGCATATTTCCACACTAGGTATTCTAGGCGCTGTATCAGAAACAACACCATAACAGAGAGCCTTTATACATAAGAGTGTTGATATATGCACAGGAGGCATGCTCATTTCAAGCTTTTGTCGAAAGTACGGCAACCCGCTTTCTTGAATAGAGGATATTCAATCTACGTTATGATCACATGGTCAAGGCAAGAACGTCTAGCGTAAAGAAGGGAAGGCTCCGTCTACGTAATGTAAATCCCCGCTAGCCAATGAAACAGTTCATGGGAGAAAGCAGTAGTACACTGTTAAAAATATCATGAAAAATTACCTCTGTTTTTAAAGGCTATCTGTATTCTGACCAATGAGAACGCTTCATAGGCGTTTATGTAGCGTTCTCATTGGTCAGAAAATAGAGAACCTGTAAGAACAGAGGTAATTTTTCAAGATATTTTTAACAGTGTAGTTTCCTGTTTCCCTTCTTATCAGTTAGAAATTCTTTGGGTAAATTATCGGTACCACGTGACTTTTTCAGCCTCGAACCCATATTTGGAATATCCTCCATTAGAAGATACGCGCATGGACGATCTCTATTAGACTAGGGAAATAATTCAGCATGCATTAACCTGACAATAACGGCATGCTCGCAAAGAACTTTAACGATT
This sequence comes from Maratus speciosus, assembly GCA_963932465.1. NCBI lineage: Eukaryota > Metazoa > Arthropoda > Arachnida > Araneae > Salticidae > Maratus > Maratus speciosus. Next base: position 334,177,832 of record OZ010791.1, read on the forward strand.
TGTTTTTATCACTTTTACCAATAAACATTTATTGGCCGTATGTCGCTACTTCGTTATAGAGACACACTTGTTCCGAATTAGATCCCGGCCTTAATGTATCAAAATGCGGAGTTTTCTTTCTGTACTATTCCTGAGCTCAGTTATAGCGTCTAGAAATATAGGTCGGGATCCAGGTACAATTTTGCAAACAGTGAAAAGTTAGCAAAAATTCTGCCTTCTGATTGGTCAATCTCGTTACGATAACACAGAAAAATCTACCTAGATCATGGTCATAGTGTGGAAACCGGCTATTCCAGTAATTCTTTAAAAAGTGCTAAAAATTGAATCCCATAAATATTGAAAAATACTGAATGACAAATGTCGATAGCAGCAGCATTTTCTAGATCTTCTCTGAGCGAAACGTTTTCTTTTGAAATAGTTATGTTGGAATTACCATATGTCGCTATAATCGACATTCGTCGTTCAGCCTCGTTCAACATTTATGGGATACAATTTTTAGCACTTTTTTAATAAGCCGATTTTTAAACTATATCTTCTAGAAACTATAGCTCCGTTATAGCGTCTAGATTATATGTTGTAGAAATCGACTATCCCAGCAATACTTAAAAAAGCGCGGAAGTATTGAATCCCTTAAATGTACAACGATGTCGAATTCCAAACAGTCATTTGCATCGACATCTGCAGGATATTTTTTAAAGAAGAAAGAGACATGTGTAATGCACCGCTACAGCGTCTAGAATACATAATGTGGAAATTTGCTATCCAAGAACCGCTAAAAAGTGTATCCCTTAAATGTGCACTGACGCTAAAATCCAGGGAGATTATCGCAGCGACATCTGCTATATATTTTCAAATTTCAAAGTAAACATCGTATTATTACAGCGGGTTTGACGCCAAGCACACAGGTCAAATGTAAGTTAATAAAACGTTTAAAAAAAATGTTACAGCGTATAGACCAAATTGTCTTGAAGTTTTGGGAAATATCCTGCAGATATCGCTGTGATCGACTGATTGGATTTCCACACTATATATTCTAGACGCTGTAGCGCCGCGGTAGCCTGTCCTTTTTCGTTTACCTCGAAGTAGATGACGTTACTTGAAGCTGTTCCTAAGTGTGGCCAGCTCATCACGTCACACGGAGTTGATTATCTGTACACGGCAATGGACACAAAAAAAAATCGGCGCACCGCTTTGTACTAATCATCGTGTAAAGTTGATCCAACTCCGTGTGACTTTTAAACGTCATGAACTGGCCTATTATGTCATTGGTCACGCTAACACCCTTCCCCTTGCGTCCGCCATATATAGCTGCATCTTGCACTGGAGACTGCTAAATGGGCTGCTATCGGTCAAAATCAAGAGAGAAAAGGGCAGAAGAGGGGGAAAGAACTCGTTTTTTTTATGTAGTTTTTCACACGGGAAGATTGACATGTCTGCTCCTCTCCTTTCATAGCTTCATGGTGGTGAAATAAACAAACGCCCCCTAAATATTTGAGAAAGTCTTGACACGCGTCACAAAAACATCACACAAAGCAGGCAAAGCAAAGGAACAAAATCATTCATTGGCTCGTGGATATGAACGAGCCAATGAATGATTTTTCTTCTTTGTTTTGCCTGCTTTGTGTGATATTTTCCTGACTTGTCAAGGCTTTCTCGAATATTTAAAGGATGTTGAATAGGTCGGGATCAAGATAGATTTTACGCTATTAGCGCGATGAGATTGATCAATCAGAAGCCTGCATTTTTTAAAAGTTTTTTATGTTTGCAGTAAACACTCTGGATCCCGGACATTAACTTTGGTTGGTTAAGACGATTTTGAATAAAATCAAATCAGAAAGCCAATGTTTTTAAACTTTTTTGGTTAGTTTAATCGAAATCTTCCACGTCTATTAATGAAAACTGAGTTACTGTACTTTGGACAAAAACTTGAATATGAGTACACGACTTGTGCATATGTGTCACCACTCTTACATATAAATGTAGTCTGTTATGAGCATGATTCTAAGCGCAGCTGGTTAAATATGAGTATCTGGGTATTAGATAAAGCAATAGTGGCCCACCGTGGCTGAGTGGATAAGACACCACGCCGCTAATCGCTTGGGAACGTAGGTGGGGGCGGGTTCGAATCCTGCCGTGATCCCCACGTGATCTGATATATATGTGTTCAATAAAACAAACAAGCAATAGGGAAAGATACAGTAACGACTTCTTTAATTCGTATCGAAAATTAATGAATAGTTGTAAATGATTTAAGTTTAAAATGTAGGCAAATGCTCTGAAAATATCAATGGCTCCCATCTAGTATTTTACAAAAGTAATTTAATATATTCACATGATGTATAAGTTGATGCAACTCTTACCTAATGAAAATTCTGCAACAAGACTTGTGTAGGTAGATCTTTTCAATGATTAATTCAGAATTCTAAGAACAAAACGAAGTTCTTAAGCGCCCTTCCTCACCCCTCACCCCACTCAAAAAAAGAAATACGATAGAAAGGTATAAGTATTTGGATAATTTCAGTATTTCTGTGATCTTTTGTCAGAGTTTAGAAAAGGTGTCTGGGTATTAAAAAAAACATACAACAAATTTGACGAACGATAAGACTATAGATTTCAGGCAATTTTTAACTGCAAAAAAATTTTATTCTAATGTTTATGCGGCTTTAATAATAGACTATTAAATATAATCAATTTACAGGAATTTTTATACGAAATTATATTCTCACATTTATGCAAATAGGTATGGATAAACAGACTTGAGTCAAATTACATATTTATTCTTTCTTCTCTATAACACGATCTAAATGAAGATGAAGTTATATGTACAGTTTATATCTTTAATTTTTTAGATTTTTTTTATGAAAAATGTTTCATCATCATGTCTAGAATTGCTAGATTTACTTCTTTAGACAGATCTTCGATTCTTTAGATGCCTGCGGGGCTTCATTCTCGGATTTTCCGTAGGTATTTGTAAAGATAAATTTATTTTGCAAAACCGTCAGCAAAAAAAAGTTAGAACAAACAATTAACTGACAGACTAACTGTAAATATATATTTTATTTTGACTCTATTTGATTTTTACTAAATTTTCATCCTTCATAGAAAATTTTAAGGCGATATAAATTGAGAAAGACTGATACTTTGAAAGAAGAAATTGACTTTCGTTACTTTTAAATTATTAATTACTCTAAAAAATGAATGATAGGTAAACAAAGTGTATACTATTGTGTTTGTTCCCTGCTTATAAAGGCTATACAAGGACTAATTTTAGCGAGTAGAATTATTTCAATTATATATAATCTGTTTAAAAAAAAGAACTGATATCTACTAAAAAACAACTTTTCAAAAGTGAAAAAAAAGCCAAGCAAAAAAAAAAAAAAAAAAGAAAAGAAAAAAGGGGAAAGTTGTGGCTAAAAAATAGTGTGATATCAAATTTCCAAGCTAATATTATGGTACTTATTTAACATTTTTTATTAAAAATTTACCATATGTAAGTCGAGTACCTAAGTATGCGTTGATAGAAAGCCTTTTCTCCTTTACTAAATACATCATAACGTGTTTCTGAAAATTAATTTTTTTTTAATTATGCATGATGGGCTTGGCGGCCATCTTTCCATATTTTACACAAATTTCTAAGCAGACAAGCTCGTAATATGTTTGCATTATTAAGAATTTTGAACTTCTAGTTTTGGCTACAGACAGATAAATTAAGAAAGTCTTTTATTTTGAAGAAAAAAAAAACAAATTGATTTTTACTGCTTTAACTAATTAATTAACCCCCTCCGAAAAAAGAGAATCATAAGATGAAACCTGAAGTTACTTCAACTTTATTTTAAGACACAAATTTCTAGGCACTCATTTCCATAAATTAAAAGCATAAAATGTTTGCTTTAGCAACAATTTCGAATTTCCGATCTTAACAATGTACTTGTAACAATGCTTAGAAAATTGTGTAAAATATGGAAAGATGGCCGCCAAGCCCATCATGCATAATTAAAAAAAATTAATTTTCAGAAACACGTTATGATGTATTTAGTAAAGGAGAAAAGGCTTTCTATCAACGCATACTTAGGTACTCGACTTACATATGGTAAATTTTTAATAAAAAATGTTAAATAAGTACCATAATATTAGCTTGGAAATTTGATATCACACTATTTTTTAGCCACAACTTTCCCCTTTTTTCTTTTCTTTTTTTTTTTTTTTTTTTTTTTGCTTGGCTTTTTTTTCACTTTTGAAAAGTTGTTTTTTAGTAGATCTTCTATACTCCTATTATAAAGAGGAAAAAATTGTTTATTTGTCGGAGGTAAGCTCTGGAACTACCGAACCGATTCTAAAAGTAATGGTATCAAAATGATGGTGTTAGTCCAACTTAGAACATAGGCTATATCTTATGTCGGTGCCACTACCCCAAAGGGGGTGTAGGAGCAAAAAACGTTCTAAAAATGCGATTTTAGCGTTACTGAAAGGCCTAGAAATATGAAATTTTGAATATTAGTTACTTATAAGATATAAATGATGTCTAAGAACAGTTCTTAAACAATTCGAAATTTAAAAGGGGTGAAAATGTACAAAAAGCGTTCTAAAAAACGTTCTAAATGGTAGTTTCTACAGAATCTCAGGAAATACCAAACCGATTTAAAAAATATTGGTGTCAAAATAATGGTGACAACGCTTGCTCCAAGATAGGCTATGTTTCATGTCGGTGCCACTAACCCAAAGGGGGTGTAGGACCAAAAAACGTTCAAAAATGCGATTTTAGCGTTACTAAAGGGTCTAGAAATATGAAATTTTGAATATTAGTTACTTGTATGATATAAATGGTGTCTAAGAACAGTTCTTAAACAATTCGAAATTTAAAAGGGGTGAAAATGTACAAAAAGCGTTCTAAAAAACGTTCTAAATGGTAGTTTCTACAGAATCTCATGAAATACCAAACCGATTTAAAAAATACTGGTTTCAAAATGATGGTGACAACGCTTGCTCCAAGATAGGCTATGTTTCATGTCGGTGCCACTACCCCAAAGGGGATGTAGGAGCAAAAAACTTTCTAAAAATGCGATTTTAGCGTTACTGAAGGGCCTAGAAATATGAAATTTTGAATATTAGTTACTCATAAGATATAAATGATGTCTAAGAACAGTTCTTAAACAATTCGAAATTTTAAAGTCCTTCCGGCCAGTGCCGGGAGGAAGAGGTAGCTTTCATATTCCTTATTTTTAAAAAGCCAACTTATATTATTCAAACACACGAAGCTCAATTAAGTGGAAACCGAATGTAGGAGATTCAATACTAATTTTTATCAATACTAAATCATTATGAATGAGAATTTCGCGAAATTAGTCAGCTTTATCCAAGCTGCTTTTATTTAAAGTCACTTATATTTGGCTGCCAAATTCGGCGATTTCTTAAAGTGCCTGCCATTTTAAGACAACATGGTAGATGAGGCTAACCAGTGAACTTGGTCGAGACCTTAGTAATTGCTGTGCACATGCTCACTCATATCGGAATCGGTTGATATATACGAGTGCTGTCGCAGGCAAAAAATCAGATTTTTCAAAATGTCACCCACTTTAGAAATTGAAACTGCTATATCTGAGCCATTTTTTAAGATAAAGACAAACAAAAAATGCTCCTGAATCCTTATATCAAGGTCAAATACTTAAGAAAGAAACCTTTTTCAATTTCTAATTTTTTTGCACCTCACTTTAAATATATATATATATTTTAATTTAATATCCGCCATTTTGAAACAAGATGGCTGATGAAGCTGGCCAGCGAACTTGATCGAGATATTGATGTATACTATCCAAATGCCTTCTTCCATCGAAATAGGCGAATAAGTGTGGTATCGCGTGACAAATACAAGATCGTTTCAAAGTGTTAGCCATGATAGAAATTCAAAGTGCTATAATTCAACCACTTTTTAAGATATAAACAAAAGAACAAATTTTCAGAAACAAAAACTGCTCCAGAATCTTTGTATCAAGGCCAAACACATAAAAAAAAATCTTTTTCATTTTCCAATTTTTAATACCACATTTTAAATTTTAAATTACATTTTTTTAAAAAATGGCAACCCTTTTGAAACAAGATGACGAATGAAACTGGCCAACGAACTCGGTCGAGACATTGGTATGTACTATGTACAGACCAAGTTACATTCAAATCGGTTCATAAATACGCCTGTTATCGCGTGACAAAAATCAGGTCGTTTTAAAATGTCAGCCACAATAGAAATTCAAAATGTTATAACTCAGCCATTTTTTTAGATGTAGACGAAACAAAACCTGTTCCGGAATCTTTGTATTAAGGTCAAACACATACAAAAAAAATCTTTTTCATTTTCCAATTTTTTGGTATCTCATTTTAAATTTATTTTTTTTTAATTTTTTTAAATGGCCACCATTTTGAAACAAGATGGCGAATGAAGCTGGTCAACGAACTCGGTTGAGTTATTTGTATGTACTATGTACACACCAAGGTACATCCAAATCGGTTCATAAATACGTCTGTTATCACGTGGCAAAAATCAGGACGTTTCAAAATGTCAGCCACGCTAGAAATTCAAAATGCTATAACTCAGCCATTTTTTAAGATATAGACGAAACAAAAACTGCTCCCGAATCTTTTTATCAAGGTCAAACACATAAGAAAAAAATATTTTTTTCAATTTTCAATTTTTTGCTACCACATTTCAAATTTAAATTTTTCTTAAAATTTTAAATGGCCGCCATTTTTAAACAAATTGGCGGATGAAGCTGGCCAACGAACTCGTTCGAGACATTGGTCTGTACTATGTATAAACGAAGTTACATCCAAATCGGTTCATAAATACGCCTTTTATCGCGTGACAAAATTCAGGACGTTTCAAAATGTCAGCTTCCCTAGAAATTCAAAATGCTATAACTCAGCCATTTTTTAAGATATAGACGAAACAAAAACTGCTACGGAGTCTTTGTATAAAGGTCAAATACATAAGAAAAAAATATTTTCCCATTTTCAATTTTTTGGTACCACATTTCAAATTTAAAATTTTTTTAAAAATTTTAAATGGCTGCCATTTTGAAACAAAACGATGAAAATATACCAAAATTTTTTGAAATCGCTTTCCTCCGAACGGCTGCAATAGGTAGCTTTTTGTAAAGAAAGCTACCTAAAAGGGGTGAAAATGCACAAAAATCGTTTTAAAAAACGTTCTAAATGGTACTTTCTACACAATCTCAGGAAATACCAAACCGATTTAAAAGATATTGGTGTCAAAATGATGGTGACAACTCTTGCTCCAAGATAGGCTATGTTTCATGTCGGTGCCACTACCCCAAAGGGGGTGTAGGAGCAAAAAACGTTCAAAAAATGCGATTTTAGCGTTACTGAAGGGCCTAGAAATATGAAATTTTGAATATTAGTTACTTATAAGATATAAATGATGTCTAAGAAGAGTTCTTAAACAATTCGAAATTTAAAAGGGGTGAAAATGCACAAAAAGCGTTCTAAAAAACGTTCTAAATGGTAGTTTCTACAAAATCTCAGGAAATACCAAACCGATTTAAAAAATATTGGTGTCAAAATGATGGTGACAACGCTTGCTCCAAGATAGGCTATGTTTCATGTCGGTGTCACTACCCGAACGGGGGTGCAGGGGCAAAAAACGTTCTAAAATGCGATTTTTGCGTTACCGAAGGGCCTAGAAATATGAAATTTGAAATATTAGCTACTTATTAGATATAAAGGATTTCTAAAAACAGTTTTTAAACAATTCGAAATTTAAAAGGGGTGAAAATGCGCGAAAAGCGTTCTAAAAAACGTTCTAATGGTGGTTTCTACACAATCTCAGGAAATACCAAACCGATCTAAAAAATAATGGCGTCAAAATGATGGTGACAACCTTTGCTCCAACATAGGCGATGTTTTATGTCGGTGGCACTACCCCAAAGGAGGTGCAGGATAAAAACGCTCTATATTGCGGCTTTTGCGTTACGGAAGGGCCTAGAATCGTGAAATTTGGAATGGTAGTTAGTTATAAGATATCAATGATCTGTAAGGACATTTCCTAAAAAAATCGAAATTTAAAAGGGGGTCAAAATGCGCAAAAAGTGTTGTAAAAAACTTTCTAAATTGCGATTTCTATGCAATCTCAGACAGTACTGAACCGAGTTCAAATATAATGGTGTAAAAATGATGGTGACAGATCTTGCTCCAAGATAGGCTATATTTTATATGTGTTTGCACTACCCCAGAGGAGATGCAGGAGCAAAATGCGCGAAAAGCGTTCTAAAAACGTTCTAAATGCCGATTTGTTGGCATTATCTCAGGAAGAATGAATCTGATTTCAAACGTAATAATGGGAAATTGATGGTGACAGCCCCTGCTAACATAGACGCTATTTTATGTCGGTATCACTATCACCAAGACGTTGCAGAAGCAAAAAAGCGTTCTAAATTTCGATTTTTGTGATCGGTAGGGGCTAGCAACTTAAAATTAGGCAAGGTGCATATTTATTAGATATAAATGATCTTTAAGAACCGTTTAAAAAAAATTGGAAATTTAAAAAGGGGTCCGAAAAGCGCGAAAAGCGTCCTAAAATCGTTCTAAATTGCGATTTCTACTCAATCTAAGGAAATACCAAAGCTATTTCAAAAATAATGGTTGCAAATCAATGGTGGCAGTCCCTGTTATAACATAGGTTATATTTTATATTGCTGTCACTACTATTTGAGGGTTGCAAAAGCAAAACATGTTCTAATTTGCGTTTTTTGCACAACTGTGGGGTCTAACACTTTGAAGTATGGCATGGTATTTACTTACAAGATGCAACTTCTTTCTAAGAACAGTCGAAAGAAAATTCCACATTTAAAAAAATGAAGTGAGTGAAAAGCGTTATAAATTACAATTTTTAAGCAAACTTATAAATTACCAAACCGATTAAAAAAATAATGATGACAAATTTTGGTGATCGAACCTGCTCAAACATAAGCTATATTTTATGTCTGTTCCAGTACCACCAGAGGGTTGCAGGAGCTAAAAACTTTCTAATTGCGAATTCTGTGATACTAAAAAGGCTAGAAACTTTAAATATGACATGGTAGTTACTTATAAAATATAAATGCCCTCGAAGGATCGTCGAAAATAAATTCGAATTAAAAAGGGGTGAAGCGAAGGGGAGGTGCGAAAAGCATTCTAAAAAAGTTCTAAATTACGATTCTATGCAATTTCAGGGAATATAAACCGATTATAAAAGTAATAGTTGCGAATCAATGGTAACAGTCTCTGATCCCACACAGGCTATATTTTATGCCGGTGATTCTACCACCTGGGGTTCACAGGAACAACAAACGTTCTAAAAAAGGGCTTTAAAAGCTTTTTAAATTACGTTTCTGTGGAATATTAGGAAATAACAAACCGATTTCAAAATTAATGTTGGCAAATTAATGGTGACAGTTCCTGTTTCAACATAGCCCTTTATGTTGAGAGAGGTGGTAGGACTTGGAATTTGACATGATGGTTAATTTTAAGATGTAAGAAGATGGTTTCTAAAAAATTCAAAACTTCAAATGAATACTGAAATGAGCGTATTAATTGAGCATAAAAGTTTCAAAATATTTTCTATATCATTTATTTATTTTTATTTCATTTTATTAATTTAAGTCTCATTTCTGCCTAATGCAGTGTAATAAGGATGTTTAATGAAACTGTGTTTTAAATAGTAATTTTTGAATTATTCCTAAAAGTAATAAGTACCTTTTAATAAAATAAAATATGACCATTTAATAAAATAAAAATTTAGTTAGTAACTTTAAAAAAAAATTAGACATTTAAATATCACTTGGCATATTTCAAATATTACGCTAGCAAAGCCGCGGGGTTTGCTAGTACTTTATAAAACTGGTTATATTCGGAAAAGTTTGACTTTTTTTAACGAAAAAAAATGTTTATTGTAAAAAAAAAAAAAAAAAAAAAAAAAAAATACTTTTTATACTACTAGGAGGAGATATTTTGTTTCAGCAAGGTTTTTTTTTTTTTTCCACATCAGTCTTAATTAAAATGCTTACATTAGATTTAACATAATTTTCAGTCATGCTACAAAGATTAGAAGTAAGAATGCGATTTTAAATATGTTAAATAAGATTTCTGAGGTATTTACAGACTGTAACAAAAACATCCTCTAATTTAGATATGAGCAAACAAATATGTTTCAAGCTTTTTAGGTCAATTTCTTTTATGAAAATATTGTTATTGCGAAGCTTATTTTTATTAAACAAGGCTGTCAAACTGATAATAAAGAATTCTTGAAATGGAAAATACAGAATTAGACTGACATTTGTAGACAACCCCTGTATGTAAATATGTACCTGCTACTAACAAATTCTTAAAGATTAAAGAATGGCTCAAATAATTCTAATTATATATATATAAACACACCTTTTTTTTAATCTATTTTTTAAGTGTTATAGATCTTAGCAATGTCTTCATTTTAAAAGGGAGGATTAGTAATATGTATATCTCTTAAGATTAAGGTCAAATTTTCCTGATACAGAAAAAGTACATTTCACAAAGTTTTCCAGAATCAGAATTGTATTATTAAATTTTGTTTTACTATTTTTGGAAGAATTTTTTTTAATCATGAGATTTTTAAACTTAAGAATTCTGTGCATTATAAAGAAAAGAGACTTCTTTTAAAATAGACAACTGTAAGGGGTCAAGGAAGGATCATTATCCCTCGCTGAATTTTCAAATTTATTTAATTCAAAATCTGTCATGGTTAGAAAAAAAAAGAAAAGAAAAGAAAACTGTGCAATTTAAAATAACACAAAAAAAAAACTAGGGATTTTTCATTGGGGGGGAGCATGGAAGAGACAATGGTAAATTTTTGTGTTTTTAAATTGTGAGCCCACTGCTGAAAAAATATCCAACATTCTTAGAATTTTCAAACAGTTTTATTCAGTTTCTCAAGAATTTAACAGTTATACAAATTTCACAGTTATCTGTAAAATTTAATTATCTTGTAAAAGATATTGCTAGAGAAACTGTCCTCTTGTTCCCGTGAACATCATATGAGGCTCCTAATTAAAATATTTTTTCACTCTCAACAGCTCGAAATTTTCTGAGACATTTTCAGACTCATTTTTAAAAGTAAAAACATGAAACTTGCTGAGGTAATTTTTGAAGAGATGTATAAGAGGCCGTGTGATTTCATTTTTTTCTCAATTAATTGGAATTTGATTTATAAACAATTATTTTCTCAGTATGACCATTTTTTTCATTCCCAGATCTCCCACTTCGGAAAATTCGGTTCAAAACGCCAACTTTAACAGCATTTTTTGCACTACTTTCTGCATTTATCAAAAATCGACAAGTTAATATCGTTAATATATTTTTATTACTATATTATTATAATATAGTTAAAATCGACAATCGGCACATTATATAGTTTCTAAATAAGAGAATGTGCCAGTTTGATGCACTCGAGAGCAAAAATGAATTTAAAAATAAAACAGAAAATAAGCAATTTGGATTGGAATACACCCTTAAATGATAAAACAATGTTTTGGAAAAGGTTTTCTTCTAAATTTTATTCTGAGTGATGTTTTTTATGCATCCAAGTCTTATTTATGGCATACATTTTTATTGCAATTTATAATAACATTTTAATTCTACTAATTCAAACACCGATTTGTGGGGGAGGGGGGGGGGAGGAGAATCGTGAATAAGAGGGTTAAACAAGCAAGTAAATCACATGCAGAGGATTTTGAGAGAGTCGGCTGTACAACAGTTACAAGACTTTGAGGGCTGACATTTGTCAACAACTATTGGGCATGTAAATACCATGGAAAAAAATGTCATACATTCCCCCACAAAAAAAAACGAGCTGGGTTTTCTTAAGGAGAAAAATAGGGGGGAAAAAAGATGTCAAATCGCTATAAGAGCAGAAGTAATGTCTCAAATGAAGTTTGTGTCTTTTTATGATATTGCATATTTACCACTATTTAAATTTGATTACAAAAAAATTACTTCAAAATATTATTAATTACTAATTATTACTAAATAGCTAAGAGCAAGTTTCTCCTTATTAAGCAATACCATTATTTACTATATTTATCATCATACTATTTTGTACCTACAAACAGTTTAAGGGACTAAAAGGAAAATAAAAATTCAATAATTTCCGTTCATACTTTTTACTTCACTTTGTAGCGGAAAAAATTATAAGGTCTCAAATAAAATTTGATAGCTAAAAGATGTTTTTAAAACATTTAAAAATTCAAGGACTATTTTGTCAAAGTTAGCGTTTTAAGGCAATTTTTAGGGTTTAACAGCGACAGAAATGTCGTCATGAGGGAGCAATTAGCAGTCGCATCCTGAAATTCAGTTTAAAACACCAAATTTTAAAGAAGTTTTTGAAAGATTCTTTGCTTTTATTGAAAAATGGAAAACACTATTTAATCACATAGTTTCTGAATAAGTGCACTTGCAAATTTCTTGAGATTAAAAATAATTTCACGGATGTGTCAGAAATTACCTAATTTTGATTTGATTAGAACTTTAAGAAGTTACAAAGATTCGCATTGTTGAGCGGGGGGAGGGGGGGATTGAAAGGATTTAATATATATTTAATTTTTTTAAATGATTTTTAGCATTTTTTGTTGTTGTTGTTGTTGTTCAGGGTGGCCGCGACCCCCTCCCCCCTTGGATCCGCCATTGCGAGTAGGGCTCCACCTCAAAGTACATGATATCAACGTAGGTGAAAGACTATCACAATAATAATCTCTTAGAGTGTGTTCAAGAAGCACGCGCGTTACGCGCGCGAGCTCAGGAGACAGGATCATGGAGTGGGTCCATATCATGTATGGAATAACACGTAGTATGTTCAGGAACAGATCATGGATTTGATTAATTAAGGTGCTAATTATAAAGACATTTTGTTGCAAAAGGAACCTGTGCTGGATGGCCGAATGGATAAGGCAGTGAACTCGAGACTAGGGATTGTGGGTTCGAATCCTTCCAGTCCCACGTTGTGTCGCAATTTTTTTTTGTTGTTGTTTATTGGTTGTTTTATATTTTTCATAATGAATAAGATATTTTTGATGAAGATATATTTTTTATTTTTGTTATACAGAGGCACGTGTATTTTTATTATAATAATAAAATACTCATTTAAATGTGAGAAAATGAGGTATTTCGAGATGAAAGATTTAGATCTGAACGCCTTTTAAATATTCAAAGTTTTGTTTCTAAGTGATTATATATGTAGTATGTATATGTATAATGATATAAACATTAAGCAAATCCAAATGAAAAAATAATATATATTGTGCGAAAATATCCTTTTGCACGTAGAATAATTCCTTGTTTTTTTTTTTTTTTTTTTTTTTTTTTTTTTGAGTACTTTACGAGTGAATTTTTATCGAGACTAGGCTAGAAATCATATTTTACTTTGAACATTATAAAAATAAAATGTAATAGTTGTAAATTATTTTAACTAAAAATATCTGTACATATATTTTTTAAAGAGATAAAATATATAGGTCTGCTGTCTAGTTTGTAATGAATAAAGTATGATTAGAATGTTTATAAATTTTTTACTGAAAGTATAAGTAAGTATTTTGCTTATACTAATAGAATTTTGAATGCCATTTATTTCTCATGTTTTATGATGTATTTTGGTCTGTTATCCACACGGTATTAAAATATGCAATCATAAAATAAGAAATATATATATTAAAACCTACTCTGAAAAACTGTCTAACTAACAGTGCAAATTCCATTGAAATCCACCCAGTATAGTAGATTACAAACAAATCTCATATGTTGATATCACAATCTTGGTTTACTAACAGCATTCTATTCATCACAGAAGATATAAATCAACTTATAAATCATTTTTAAATAAATAAAAATTTTTAGATTACCAGTTGAATTCTTAAATTGTATCAATCAACCTACCAAACAAAGCACAACCAATAACACATAAGCAGAAAACGCACAATCACGTGATCAAATCGCCCACACAATTTTTTTGAGCAGCTCGCGCGGAGTTTGTGTGCGGTTGGTTAACTAATTTTAAATGCTAAATGGGCTAAAGTAGATAAAGAAGGTCACGTGATGTTTTTCCCGACTATTTTAGATTTTATCTGAGTGAACATAGGCATGTATTCCTGTTACGAAAACCATGTTTTGGAAGGATGAAGAAATATAGTCGTTGGTTTTACCTTTTTTGAACCATAAAAATAATGAAATAATTGAATTATGTTAAAATTCCTTTCTTCGATAAGACCTACTCCATGACATAAACTTCTGAGCGCGCGCGCGGCGCGAAGTGCACTTCTGAACACGCTCCATGTCACGATTGCTGTCCGATCATTAACACGTACTTCGAAAATTGCCAATTGTTTTAAAAATAAAGAGTGAAAACATCATAAATTGGAAATCAGATTTATGCTTAAAGCTTTAAATTTAAATTCAACAAAAGTGTAAGCGGGAAACATAAAAAAAAAATCTTTCAATAAAGCACTTTTATACAAGAAAATTTATATACAATGCTATTAGGCGACCCGATGTTTTGGGAGGATGAGGGGGCGTGGTCGCTAGCTCCAACAACGGGGAAGAACGGCTTCTCCATGGTTTAAGCTCCTTGGTACTACTGCTATAGCGCCTAGAATATATAGTGTGGAAATTGGTTATCCCTGTAATACTTAAAAAAGTGCTAAAATATTGTATCCCTTAAATGTGCAACGATGCTGCTGAAATATGCAGATCGCCGCAACCTTAGAAGAGGAATTGAATAGAGAGCGAATCCCATTGTTCTCATCCGTCGAACCCTGATGCACTCATGTCGGAGATTTCATCGCCTAAAGGGTGTCACTTTTTGGCGGTGATCCCTTTCTTGGCAATTTTCCGTTTTCATTCTCGTGATAAAAGAAACGCTCCAAAACGAACTCAGACGAAATAGGTCTTGGTGGGATGCTGGAAAAACCGGTTTGGCGCGCATTCTCCCCACCATCACGTGATGGTGGGGAGCGTGATATGTGCCTCAAGAAGAGGTTGCCATTTCTGCGTCCAGTTATATTAGAAGTCTATGGCCGCAACATTGCAGGATATTTTCTACAACTGCAAGATATTGCTAGTCTATACAATGTAATACGAAAATCCCAGAGATGTCGCTGCGATCTACACTTGGGATTTCAGCAGTATCGTCGCACAGTTAAGGGATACAAATTTTTAGCGTTGTTTGGATAACTACTGCGATAGCCGATTTCCACACTATATGTTCTAGACGCTTTAACGTCAGCTGCCCTTTCCTTATTAAAATCTTTTCCATACCTCTGTGCCAAATCTCGTGGCAACACAGTGACTAATAGTTCATCAGTTTTCGCAGATTTCATGTTTGTGACCTTAATTTTGGACATGTGGACAGTATTTTCGTGACGTCAGAGTGGGAATCACGTGGTGTAATAATAGCGGCTAGCGCGTTTGTTTCGTTATTGCACCATTTGATGCAGAATAAATACAGATAAATGCATGTGTAAAATACTGCAGATTTATTCTGTACGAATTATTTTCGATCAATACTTATATACATACTAATTAAAATCCATATATACTTATTAATTAAAATTAAAAAAAAATATTTTATAAATGTAATGAAAAGTGTACATGCAATTGCTTTAAAATAGAGAAAAGAATTCATGTATAACTCATACCTGACCCTGAAAAAGTCTAAAACTTCGTATGAATATAAAATGTAAGCATAAATTTTCTACAATGCTTTTCAATGGCGCTGTTATGAATGTTATTCCCAAGCAGACGAATTTTTGTAGCCTCGAACCAAAAGGGAAATTATGGTCCCTTAACGGTTCAAGAGATCATTCGAAAAAGCTGAATAATTATTTGTAGAACTCAACTCTAATTTTAATAACTGTTTCAAATAAGAAAAAAGAGTTCAGCAAATAGATTTCCACTCAACTCATAGTTAGCTAAGAGAGTATCAAAAGTTAAGCTCAAACACAGGAAAGAAGTTAGTTCCACAGACTTCTAATATAAGTAAACTCCAAATCGGCAACCTTTTCTTGTCTCCTACATCTCTGCCCTCCATCACGTGATGGAAGGCAGATTTAGCTCGCCAAACCGGATTTTCTCCTCGGAATCTCTCTCCAGATTCCCGCCGAAACATCGTCTGTCAGCGTTTGTCTTGAGTTGACCGAACTTTTGCTTTGCCAATAAAGGGATTATTGCCAAAATACGGCACCCTTTTGGCGATGAAAGCAAAAGATGTTGGAGTCAAAACTTTCCCGAAGGAACAATAGAATTGGGAGTCTACTTATATTAGAAGTCTGTGGTTAGTTCTTCAATCTGAGAAGTTAGTGAGTTTCAGAAACTTGCTCAAGTCGAAATCTTGATTCCGGGTACGTGCACTTCAAAAAACTTCAAGTTAAGTTACTCAACTACAGCAGCTTAAAAAATTGTATCCCTTAGATGTGCAGCAATGCTGAAATCCAAAGAGCCGATCTCAGCGACATCTGCGGTACATTTTCAAAGTTTAGTGGAGTTTTAAAGGATATCTGGCAGATGTCGCTGCGATAAACTCTTTGGATTTCAGCATCGTTTGACATTTAAGATATCCAATATTTTAGCACTTTTTAAAGTATTACTGCGGTAGCTAATTTCCACACTATATATATTCTAGACGCTGTACAGCAAGTATTTGAACTGAATTTTGATCGGTCTCAGGGTTGCCCTTTTCCTTTTACATCACGCCAAATCAAAACACTTCATTTCTATCTATCTCTGAACTCCGTGATTGCTGCCTGTCTCTGTCGTTGGCTACGGATTTTTTGTACTAACTATGGTGTTTTGGACTATATCGGCTAACTAGTTCTTACTTCATCGTACAAGTAATCACACAGACAGAGAATTTTTAGCCACCGTTGCTATGGTGACTGGTGAGATGTTGAATCGTTAAATACGGTATTCTTTATATTATCATTTTTATCTTACTTGATTTTTGTTTATAAACTTATTTCTGTTATACATTTTTTAAACAATATTCTCTTATAATAAATTTTCTCTTTATTTGTAACTTTGTCTTTACATCATATCTATTTTTATGAAAGTACAAAGATATTGTTAAAATCATGAAATTATTATAAAAAAGTTTAATTCCAAAATATGGAATACCCCAACGTTTGGCATTCCTATTGTTCTGTCACATGTGTATGGATATATAATACGCTATTCGAGAAACCATATGCGAAGTACGTTTGAAATGATACTTGTGTTTACTAGTAAATAAAAGAGAAAGAATGGTGTCCACCTGTTTTGTGGATGAGAAGTTCTGTCTGCCCCCCCCCCCCCCCCCTCCCGTGCAGGTGCAAATGCAAGAAGACATTATTACTGTTGAATGCATTATGTAACAAAAAGATATTACTAAATACTTTTAGTAACTAATTCTTTTAAGTGTTATTTGATATAAAGTTATTTTGTATAGGGTAGATGTGCCAGTAATGGACACCCTTAAGGAATTTCTTTTAAAATTATTTTTTTTTATTAATAGTTATAATTAATATATTCTAGTTTTTTCAATATTATATTAACCTTTCAACAATATTTAACCATTCTTATAGACTCATTTCCCAATATGAATCGAAATTTAATTTTAAATAACAGAAATATATAAAAACACCCAAAAGCCCACTAATGGACACCCTCTGGCCCAGTAATGGACACCCTCTGTTCCAATAATGTACAACCCATAAAAAGTAATAAATATAACTGTTTTTATGACTGTATTTAGAACCAGAATTTAATGCATACTAATGAAACAAAATAGTTATTTTCAAATAAATTTAACAATTAAGATACCAGTAATTAATAAAATATTTGTGATAATCATTTACTGTTTGCATCAATTACTGTAATTATCAGAAGATCGATGTTTTAATTATTTTAGATGGATAGTTTAAAATACTAAATATCAGGCAATTATAGCTATTAAATTGAGATAGTGGGGAATTTAAAAGGTAATAAAAAAAAAGTTTTGGAGTATTATTGTATAGTTTCGTCTCACTATTTTTAACAATTAAACTTCCAGAGACTACTTGATCTATTATTTATAATAATTAATATTACAAATATGAAAGAAATGATGTCGTGGGTTGAATATTTTAAATACTAAATAAACTAATTTCAAAATAAAACTGTAGAACTGATGTTTGAGGCCACTGATCTGCAAATTTACTAGTTTCATGAATATTACCTATAACTTTTTTTTTTCTTTTTTTTGTCAAAGGTGAATAAGGAAACATTTAAGACAGAAAATAGATTTTTAATAGCTTCTGTAACTTAATTGTTTTTATTTAAACGCAGAGGAATTAAGCCCTATGAGCCCCTCTTTGACTGTGCTCTTAAACAATATTTTCTGCTTCCTGGCTGGTTTGAAAAAAGAAAGAAAATACCTATTGAAAAATTTTTAATCACATAAAATAACTTAAAACTAGCTATTTATAAAAGTTTTGGTGTTATATTTTTGTAAGTATATAATTTAAAAAATAAATTTGATTATTTAGGTTTGCAGTTAAGTCAAAATATTTTATGCACTATAAACATTACTGAAAGTGCATTTTTAGCAATGTCTACATGGGGGTGTCCATTACTGGAAAATGACTAATTAACCAACACATTAATGGATACCCCCTCTTAAAACCTTAAAAATTAATTTTTTTTAAATGGTCGTTAGTATATAAAATTCTAAGTTTTCTATTGCTACTCAAACAAAAACATTCAAATTTTGCAAGAAAATAAATAATATATAAATTAATTAAACGAAGCCAGCTCTTAGCCTCTTCATTAAGATTTTCATCAAAAAACAGCAAAACTTTGAAACATTATTTTCTGCTTCCTGATTGGTTTGATTAAAAGTGTCAACAATAACCCAGTTTTATAAAATATGCAAGCGGAATTATAAAAAAATAATTAAAGCTAAATATTTATTAGTTATTTTTTTTTATGAACGAAAAACATCAAGGGGTGTCCATTACTGGCACATCTACCCTTGTATAGTGATATTTTATTGACTTCTCTTGAATCAGTAAAGTATGTGAAAAATAAATGTAACCATATTTACTTATCACTCCAAAAAAAAGTAAATTTTTTTTTAGACATTGATAAGATACGGGAGGAGGAGTTTGAGGGATTTGATGATATCGTAAGGGGGGGGGGGGAAGGGGTCCAAAATTACATACATTTTTCGTTTAAAAATTATTGCATTGTCCCTTACCTATCACACCAAAACAAATTTTTGATTGAGGACTTCTTCCTCTTTAAAACTTGTTTTAGTTATTTATTTGACTTAGTTTCTTTGGTTAACCTTCTCTTTCTGAATCTGGAATTTTCTTTCAATCCTTATGACTAAAAACATGTACACTCGCAAAGTAGCATGTGGTTTCCTTCTTGGAATCCAAAGGGGTTGTAAACTGTTATATTGTTCTGTTCGATACATTTTTCCCACACCCATTTCCCAGATCCTATTTGCCAAAACATAGTGCAATTTTCTGTTATGTTGTTGAATTGTTTGGGATTTCTGAATTAAAATTAAACCTTTTAAAGTTTCAAAATAAACGCAAAATATGTATTCAATAGAATTTATTTCTGTTTCACTTAGTTACCTGAATAGGTAACTAAGTGAAACAGAAATAAATTCACTTTGTCAATTTTGTGACAGTTGTCACAAAGAGAAGGATGTGCCAAATTGAAACTTTGCCTCGGGTGCGGTTTTCTCACCACACAGTCCTGCTTAAGTAATATTTAGATATCATCTAATGTCTTTTTAGATATTATACCATTACAATTTATGTAGTTTATCTCATATTTAAAAAAGTTTCTTTATAAAATGAAAATGTGTAGTCCACTTTTGATTCTTGCAGGGTTCGCACAGACTCCTTAGACTCCTTGGAAACTCCTTAGAAATTAAAACATTCCCAAGTAGTACTTAGAACTACTTAGATAAACAAACCACTACTTAGAAACTCCTTATATTCTATTGCGGCTTCGGATACAAGCGATATTGCTGCCGAGGAAAAAAAAAATCGCGATTGAAAAATTCACGGTAAATACTTTATGCACGTCATTCATCTGAAGCACAACATTGATTGGGTAGGGTAATCTTAATAGCAGGGCTCCCACTAGGTTCGGAAAGTTCGTTTTTCGACACTGTTAGCCGACCTCTTTTTTAAATTTTACCGATGTTTGGTATTTAGCCAAGAATCTCGGAAAAATCGCGTTTTTTGCAAATATGTTCCAAAAAAATGCCGTCAAATTTCGTCATTTGATCGCGGGAAAAATTCGTAAATTTTGTCAAAGGATCGTGAAAAAACGTGAATTTCTCCTACAGATCGCGGGAAAACTCGGATTTCTTAAAAATACACGAATTTCTTAAAAGACAGCGAAAAAACGCGAATTTACTCAAAGGATCACGAAAAATCGCTAATTTCGTTAAAGATCGAGAAAAAAAGCAGATTTCTTCTAAAGATCGCATAAAACGCAAATTTCCCCCAAAAATGCGAATTTCCCCCAAAAATGCGAATTTCCCCCAAAAATCACGAATTTCCCCAAAGGATCGCTAAAAACACGCGAATTTCGTCAAAGGATTGCGAAAAACACGCGAATTTCGTCAAAGGATCGCGAAAAACACGCGGTTTCCATCAAAAGATCGCGAAAAAACGTTAGATTCGTTAAACAATTAAAATAAAACGCGAATTCCATTAAAAGATCGTGAAAAAAGCGAATTTTGCCAGAAAGTCGCGAAAAAACTGAATTTCTCCCTGAAAATCGCGAAAAAAAAACGCGAATTTCATCATAAGATCGCGAAAAAAATGCGAATTTGTCAAAATTTCACCTTTAAAGAAAGCGATTACCGCTGTTCTAAAAGAATAAATTCAAAACTTGTTATATTTTTTCTTGTATAGCATTTAGCATTCTTTTTTTTTGCCTTTTAAAATTTTCTTTAAGATGTATCATGCATGTGATATACACAATAAGTGTTTAGGGTTTGACTGATCTCTATTTATATGACCTAGGGGTGATTTTAGTTAGAATTTTCCGAAAATGTAAGGAAACGATTTACGAAAATTTTAAAAAAATCGGTCACCAATCCGAAAATTCGAACATATAGTCGCCTAAAAAAATAAATTTTGTCAATCGCTTGCAGAAAAATGGCCAATTTCGTCAAAAAATCTCGGGAAAAACGCCAATTTCGTCAAAGGAACGCGGGGAAAACACCAATTTCGTCAAAGGATCACGAAAAAACGCAAATTTCGTCAAAAAATCCCGCAAATTCTGTCAAAATATCGCGAAAAAACCCTCAGATTCCGTCAAAATATCGCTAAAAATCCCACAGATTTCGTCAAAATATCGCTAAAAAACCCACAAATTTCGTCGAAAGATTGCTAAAACCCACAAATTTCGTCGAAAGATCGCGAAAAAACAGCAAATTTCATCAAAAGATCACGAAAAAAACCCACAAATTTCGTCAAAAGATCGCGTAAAAACGTGAATTTCGTCAAAGAGAAAATGCATAGCTAGTGTCGGGAGTAGATTTCATCCTCCCCCCCCCCCCCCCTCTCTGGTGTAACTTTTCAGAAGATTTGCTGTGAATTTCAGAATTTTCTTTTTACTCAGATCACCCCTGTGACATGACCATTGGTCACTGCATAAAAAAGTAGATTGTCAATTTTGTATTTAAACTTACGAAATCAATAAGCAATATATTGTGAGTACTGTGCAATTTCAGCACTAACAATTATATTCTAATAGAGTAAAATTTGTTTTTGAAATGTTTTTCTCTCCAAATTGGGCATTAAAAATTGGAGTGTGCATACCACATAACGATGCAGCACATAAAAGCAACAATAAAAAATGGCAAATCCTTAAAATTTTTTGGACTCCTTGAATTTTTCAGGTACTCCTTGGATTTTTTCTTCCCAACTCTGTATGAACCCTGTTCTTGCATCTTATTTATTAAGTTGCCCATGTCATCCTGTGGGACCTTTTAACGTAAATAAATACTCTAAAAATCAGGTTGTAGCGGGTAGCTCCCCGGGATGTTTTTTTCTTCGGCTTCCACTTCCACATTGGATTTTAGCGTCATATAACAAAATATTAATTTAGAGGCTTTTTGTAAACATGGTCTATTTCTATTTCTAATCTTGTTTTGGATGAAAGAAAAATTAGAAAAAATAATGATACAGTGATGCTGATGATGCAGGACATCCCTGAAGATGTTCCATTCCATTCTGAATCTATTCCAGTTTTACTTAAATTCTTACACCATAGTGCAGGTGAAATAGTGTTTGTAATATCTTTAGAAAAGGTGCATCTTCTGACTTGAACTGTATTGTGTATTGTAAGTACTTTGGGTTTAAAGTCCGCAAATATTCACAAGCAGATTCCTCCTCATCTTGTGGTAACTTTTTACCTTTATATTTCGGATTCATCAGGTGTGCCAAAAAATGGACAGGGGTCATTGCTTTATCAAAGCTAGATTTCACTCTGCTGAAATGTGGATTGAATTCTTTATTTTGAAGAAACTCTAAATAAATTTCACAAGCATCAGCAATATTGGCATTATTATCGTGTTGTAACTTCGTAAGGGCTTTTGCAACTGGTTCTAATTGGTTGTACATACTTTTTGCTTCTTTATACAGATGAAGATTATTTACTAAACATTATTCTCACTTAGGGTGTAAAAAAAATCCTTTTTTTTTTTAAATAAAAAAAATTAGATTTTTATGATTTTTTTCCCAGCGTTAAAATATTGAATAGATACCAAGAGTTTTAGGTTTCCAAAACAATTAAACCTCTAATTGCTAACATAATTTATGTTTTTACACTTTAATTAATAAATTTAATTATTAGTTAGTAATTACAGAAATTATAAAAACTGCAAATTAGTAGTTTCATTAGTTAGCAGAATGCAATAAAGTTGTACACATTAATATTTGTAATAATTATGTAAAATTATATTAAATACTAGTGATATTTACATTTATTATAATTATCAGTAACTGCATTTAATATTAAATTGTTCACACTACTTAATATTAATAATTATTAAACAATTAATCTCTAATTAGGTATATAATATACAGTGCGTCTCATAAATATAAAGACACTGATATTTTCAAAATAATATTTTAATAATTCAGTAATCAAAATTATATTTATGCATATAACGAAAAGCATGTGCCAAGAAAACATTTTACAGTAAATTAAATTAGAATTAAATAATTTTAACTCGAAAAATGATAAATATAAATACATTTGCTGTCTCATAAATATGAAGACATTTTACATACTTTTGAATTACCGTTCAATAAAAGATCCATTTCTATTAATGACAGAAAATATTCTATCTAGTATGCTGTTTATCAAGTTATATAACTATTTGGCTTTATATCAAACCAACTTCGTTTGATTTCTTTTTAAGGATGTTTGAAAATTGTCTTGCAGATACATATACACTGTGGATGAGAATGCCACAAATATTCTTAACTGGATTTAAATCAGGGTTACGTGCTGGCCACACCGTGACATGAACATTGTTAACGGCAAACCATTTTTTTTGTGAGTCTTGATGTGTCAATCGATGCATTATCCTGATGGTACAAATAATTCCGACCACCAAGAGTTTCAGCAATTGACAACAACCGACTATCAAGCAGTTCTATATACTGTTTAGATGTCTGTTTAACTTCCAGAAAAGCAATATCTGTAGTTCCATTAAAAGAGAAGGCATCCCAAACCATAACAGAACCTCCCCTTTTCTGCCTACTGAAGAGGGTTCGAGATTCAAGTCTTAAATCGTGAGAGTAGGAATTCCAACCATCTGGGTCTTCCCAGTTAAACATCTTTTAATCTGAAAAAATGTGTTGCATCCATTCGTCCTTCCAGTGCATATCATCTTCAGCCCAGATTAACCTCCGTTCTTTGTGTTCTTTTTTCAGTAAAGGAAATCTGCATATATGCCGGCATACAATGTTTTTTCTTTCTTTTATATGACGATTTACTATATCCTTTGGGATCATACCATAAACTCGTTGAGAAACTTATCGGAGGGACATTTTTTGCGACGAAACATGTCGAATGATCTTGCGATCAAGTCTTTCACTAGTCTTTCTCGCTCTGCCAGATCGATATCTCGAATATAAATTGTAAATTTTTGATAAAATTTTATAAAGTGCTGCTCTGCTTCTCCCAGCTTTTTTACATATTTGACAAACTGTTAAGCAATTGGCTTTAAATTCCCGTATTTTACAAATCTCATCTTTAGAAATTTCAATGTTCCACTACTTCTTTGCAACTGAAACAATTCAAACAACTTTGCTCGTTTGGGAAACTTAAAGTGTATTCTGCGCGTACGCATTAATTTTGTACGCGCGCATTTGAAAAAAAATTGCATATGAAGCAGTTTCAAGTTTGTCTTTATATTTATGAGACAGCGTAATTTATAGTTTTTTTTATTATTTGAGTCGAAATTATTTTATTTTAATTAAAACCCCTATAAGAGATTCATTTCAATGTTCTTAATATGAGGTATAAAATTTAATTTCTTATAACTGAATTAATAAAATGTAATTTCAAAAACATCTGTGTCTTTATATTTATGAGACGCACTGTACATTTTTATGCTTTAATTACCAAAATGATAATTTAGTACCCATTCTAAAAGGGGCAAGGGGCAGGATGCTAGTTCCAAAAAGGGCACTATTTCATAAGGAAATATTTTAGTAATGTGTTTAGTAACAATAAGGAAAAAAAGTATATAATTTTTTATTATGATAAATAAAAAATCATTAATTCTTAATAATTTTATAAATTACAATTTGAAAAATACAATTAAATAATACATTTTAATAATATCCTGTTTTTTCTGAAGAAATAAAGTTCTATCATTTTTGTAAGACCTTCGGCACACACATTTAGAAGTACTTCAGTATGGAGAAGTTTTTTACAAAAGTGTCACTGGCTACAACTACAGGTAAATTTCACTATTTAAAAAAAAAGCAAGGTGTATTTTGCCAATTTCAAAAGGGGCAAGGTGTGGCATCTTTAAAAAATGGTCTGGGTGAAACAGTAATTAATTACAGAATTAATAAAAACTGCAAATAAGTAATTTCATTAGTTAGTAGCAGGGTCAATCCATTTCAAGTGGTTCAGAAAATCATGTATTCGTTGCTTGACCATTTTTAAAAAATCTGAAATTTTTTGTACAACAACCCTAACAGGATGGAAGTTCAAGATGACTATTATTTTAATTTTTGTTTGTGCATGGCGGCCATCTTTGTTTCATCGTCTGCAACAATTTTCTCGCAAGAAAGGTTTATGGAATTGTAAATAATTCATCGTTTATTTATCCAATTCAACTGCGGATTAAAGCAATTTGTACAGAATACTTTGGGCTAAAAATCTAGTAATGGAGTAGTTTCCGAAACTAACTGCTTATTGGTAAAATTTAAGCATAAAGTTTCAGTTTTTTTCCAAAATTTGTCAGTTTACAAGAGGAAATTTTTCTAGCAAGGAATACTGTCAACATGACATAATTTTTTTTACAAATAGGCCGAAAGTACTTGTACTCACACGTCGAGTTCCAGATCTGGGACTTGCTTTCTCTTTGCTAAAAAAATCACAATTTTTTTAAAAATGACAAAAATCGCACTTTTCAGGCTTTGATATCTCTGGTGGGGCACAAGATAAAAATATGAAATTTTTTTTTATAAGAGTATTGTATGGTAGTGTTATGCACAAGAAATTTCAGGATGGAGATTTGACTACAAGCTAAGATATGGCAAGGGCAACATGTCAAAAAAATACTGCCAAACTATTGTTTTGTTGTAGTCACAGCTAAGTATTTATCTCACACACACAAAATTAAATTAAAAAATCCAAAAACTAATTTAGACATACAGGTACCTTACTGCTAAATCTTGTAGCTCTACATGCAGCATCATTTTGGTACTCAAACTTTTACCTTTATTTTTATAGATGTAGTTTTGTTTTTAGTTTTGATGTAGAAGTATATCCTATCTAAAGAAAATCTTAATTTCAATTTCTTCTTTTTTTTATGCTCTCTTCAGTTTGAGTTTGAGTTGGGTGAGCTTTGGGATCTATAGCAACAAGGCTTTTATCCCGAATGATCCAAAAATCCAACCACAGACGAAAACTATATCTCGAGCAGTGAAGAGAATAAGCACATGAATCAAGAGAAAGCAGAACAGCATACCACTAGAACCGATCAATACTATGAAGAAAGTTTAGAGTAGAAGCACGGAACACATGACAGGCACAAAATTTTTTTATAAAACACACAAAAGACTTAAAGCACTCGCTATTCAATACAGCATTATCCCAACATTGGCTGCGCTGAGACCGATACCTAGGACAAAGAAATAAAACGTGCTCCAAGGAGTCAGACACACCACACGTACGGCAGCTACCGTCAGTAAGAAGCTTGAAACGAGCTAACATCGCAGGAGTTATCAACATTCTACAGAGGAGCCGAGTAATCAAAACATCATCCCTCCTGTTGCCGGCCCAACCATGAGTACGCTTAACATTAAGAATGTCCCCGTGCGACGAGAAATATTTACCAGACTCATACAGCTGACTAAAACTCAGCTTGACCTTCATCTTATAGGCATAGATTAAATCCTCTGGAGCGATCCAATCAATCAAAATGTCAGAATCCCTTACACTCCTTGCAAGATAGTCAGCCTTTTCATTTAAGGGGATCCCCCGGTGACCCGGAACCCAGTTCAGATGAATAGAAGGAGAGAGAGACGAAACCCTAATGATTTTATTATGCAGCCAGATGATGACCTTAGGAGACTTAAGAGAGATCGACTGAAGAGCAGAGAGAACAGACAATCTGTCCGAGAGAATCAAGACCGGACGAGACAAAGAGGCTAACTCATCAATAACCATGCCAATAGCAAGAGCCTCCGCAGTGAAAATCAAATTCACCTAGGAAACCCGGTACCCAAAATGACCAATAGCTGAACAGCCTGCTATCCCAGTGAAGTTGTCTTAGATGCATCCGTGGCGATGATTTCCCAAGAGCCAGAGAGATTCTTGATAAATTCTGAAAACAAGGGAGCCAACGTGTGAGTAACCAGATTCTTACTCTGAAAAGAAAGACCTGAAGTAACAATATGAATCGCACTCACATTCATAGGCAGAGGGATTTGAAAGCACAGCAGGTGATCTGGCAATTCAACTCATTAAAAGTATCAGAAACACAAGAGATAGCAGTGATCGATGCCAGACTCGCATCCGTGCCTCGCACAGAGGGGACCAACTAGCCAAGGCCAGGTGCTTGATCCAGAATCCAAAAGCCAAAATACCAATCCTGTCGATAATAGGGAAAGCATCAGCGTGTTTTCTTAATATTAGGTTAGGGGTCCACTTTGGCAGGCCCAACGCCACCCTAAGGGCACTCGTCTGAAGAACCTCCAGTTTTTGGAAAAAGGAAGGACAGGCTAAATTAAGGATAGCAGCACCGTACTCCATGATACTATGAATGGATGCGGAAACCAAGGTGAGCAGGCAGAATGATCTTGCACCATACCTTTTCTGAGCCAAAGACTTTAAAATGTTTATTCTGGAGAACAGTTTCTTCCTGAGGTATTCAGCATGTTTATGGAAGACACCCCGTTGAGCCACATAGAACCCAAGAAACTTAATTTCTGAGCACCACTCGATGGTTCCTCCGTTGACACTGAAATGAGACTCACAATCCCCTAATCTTCTCGATAGGTTGATAGCCTGACACTTATCCAGTCTTATAGACAACTTCCAGTAGTTACACCACTGCATGATCAGCTTTAAGGCTTCTTGCAAATTAGACCAGCAGGACTCCAAAGAAGCACAATCACGGTAAACAAAGATGTCATCTGCATAGATTAAAAATTTAATGCCGAGGCCCTCCAAAACTTAAAAAAAGTCAGCCATAAAGATTGTGAACAGAGTAGGGCTTAACACTGCCCCTTGAGGAACCCCTCTACGAATGATCCGGGTAGACGAAGTGACACCTCTCCAAGCTACTTTAATGGATCTGTCGGATAAAAAGCGGTAGAGCCAGCGAAGCATCCGGCCAGATATGCCGATTTGAGCACACTTGTAAATTAACCCGTCAGTATAGACCGAATCGTATGCTGCCTGAAGGTCAAGAGCAACCCCCAAGATATACTTCTTCTCCCTCCTAGCCTGTTGAATATCGAGATGCAGCATCGTCTGCGCCGTATGGCTATCACGAATTGGTTGGAAATCCAGATGTCTACTATGAAGGATCTTATTTTCAAGAAGGAGGCGAGTAATCCGCTTTGAGATCATCCTCTTGCAGATTTTGCACATGACCGAAGTCAAGGCTATAGGGCGATACGAGGAGGCATGTATTTTTGGTTTCCCAGGTATCGGCAGAATCACAGCAGAAGTCCAACTCGACGGAATGTCACCGGAGGTCCAACTTTCGTTGAAGAGCTGCAGCAAACGTTCAAGCGCGAGGTCATCTAAGCCTTTAAAAAGCACGGCACTAATCTTGTCTTCCCCAGGAGTGGAGGTTTTTGTGCGATGGATGGCATCTTTCAATTCCGGTAACGTGAAAAGGCCGTTGAGAGAGGAGCTGCCTTCTTCCCCATATGTGAGAGAAATTGGCTCATGATCACAATCCGCACTGAAGTGGTCAGCCAAGATTTCGGCCTGAGACACCGCATCTGCACCAAACGAGTCAGCATCCTGTAGGAGAATATGGGAGCTAGCGGGGGTACTCGTGCGATTCTTAATTTTTTGAAAGACTTTATACGGGAGACGAGGGTCCCTTGCATCGCTGCACATCTTATCCCAGAACCGCCGCTTAGACTCTCTGACAACCTGTCGAAGCTTAGCCAAAGTCCTCTTGTACTTAATCCAATAATCGCTTGAGACCAGTAGACGGGCCCTCTTCAACAAAAACTTCTTCTGCTTGCTGAGGTTACTGCGCCTAGTAGTCCACCAGACCGGGAGGCACTTCGACGGACCAGGGCGAACAAAGCTGAACTTAGACATAGCACTATGGACCATCGACTGGAAGGCATCATCGTCAATTTCAGAAAGAAAGTGAAGGTTGTTATTTATTTCCCGGCAGATCAGCAACCAGTTATAAAGAGTGGAACTAGGAAGAGGCAGTGACCGAAGGCCAACTGAGATAGCAATCGGGAAATGATCATTATCATACAAATCCTCATCCACAGCCAGTGTGGAGCAAGCATAAAGGTCCAGAGAACAGATCGACAAATCTATAAGAGACGAGGAATCATTAGGAGCCATGTGCGTGTGCTCAGTAGTATTCATTAAATAAAATGGACTGTCCGAGATCCAGTCAACAAAATGCTCACTGGCCCGGGACGACACCGGGGAACCCCACATCGAATGGTGCAGATTAAAGTCGCCCAAAATAAAAGAACTACCAGACAAAGAGCAACAGATTTCATCAAGGTCAGACACCACCAGACCCGACGAGGAATAAATATTAACAATATTGAGCTGCCCCGAGTTCAAGAAAACCTGAATACCCATCACTTCATTGGACCAATCGTAGTTTGTGAGGTTCAGCTGCTGAGAAGACCGCGCGGAGTTCACCGCAATGGCAAGACCACCACCCGGGCGGTCCACAACCGGGGACTTGTCTGAAGATAAGAAAATCTCTTGGAGAACCAAGATATCTGCAGAGGCTAACAGAGGACACTTGAGCCAGGGGTCTTTATTCAAGATACTACGGCAATTCCATTGTACAAATTTAATACCCATAGGGCCACAAAAAGAAAAACAGCTGTACTATAAAGTACGAACACCAAAATCAAATAAGGCGACTGCCCCTAGCAATGACTAACAGAAAAGTATACAATAAACCTCCAAAAAACATTCCCCCCCCCCCCCCCGCAAGCTGCTACTTGCGATCGCCAGCAACAAAACAATAAAAGAAAACAGTCCATAAGGCAAATGCTACCTCATCTGAGAGGCACTGCCATTATTGTGTTTTTTTCATCTCTCAGGTGAGAAATCGTTCCACTTTGCCATACACTTTACGAGCATGTTGCTCATATCCGTGATGGCTTCAATCACTTTCTCTGATTGTTTGGTAAAAAGATCAACTATAATTTTCAGCATGGCGTTGGTGCGAACTTCAATGATTTTTTGAAATTCATCCACCTCTGTTTTCTGGACACTAGCTATTTTGGCATAGGACTTAACTTCAGATTTAGGAGAGAATTGTCGGCAAGCATCTATGAAAGACAAGAAGTTCTGGCATTTGAATCGTAAAAGCTCGACGTTTTTAAGTCGAACCGGACACTGATTGAAATCTGATCTGTGCTCCGCACCGCAGTTGGCACACGAAAGAGGGAATGTGCAAGGACCATCATGGTGAATACCACAGGTAGCACACAGTTGTTCTGATTTGCAACGAGTTGTATTATGGTTGAACTTAAAGCATTTTGAGCATTGGCGTGGCCGGTCAATAAATTGCCGTATGCGCTGGACGGAAAACCATGTTTTAATTTCAGGCAGAAGGGAAATACCCAAAGTGCTAAAAAGCACTGGAGACATTTCATTTTTGCTGTCCTTCTTCATAAAACGACGCACTTCTAAGATATGTAGACTGTTTGACTCCTCTATCTCCCGAGCAATATCTGCTAGTGGGATATTGAACAGTAAGAATCTGTTTGAGATATTTTCCCATAACACTCTGGAAGAAACCTGAACACAAGGAAATGAAGATATTTTACAAATATTTCTGGCACACGAAACGTCCTTGGTAGAAAAAATCATACATCCAGCTCGAGTGAATTTCACATTATCAATTTTCTTAGAATTCTGGACTTTTGACCGTATTTCGATTTGAACATCCCGAGGGTTATGTTTAGGGATTGCAGCTGACTCTGTACTAGTTAAAAAGATGTTAAAGTTCCTGCCTCCATTATCCGCTGCCTTCATCAACAATTCTTCCACAGAAGCAGAGGAACGGTCGAATAAATGGTTATTTTCAACAAATTGATCACCGCCATCCACCGCTTCAGTCATATCCATATTCACACTCTCATTTCCGGAACCTGACTCAGAAACATTATTTAAGATAAAATTCTGCATTTCAGAGCTCAACATAGCAACATCATTTATTACCGCATTAATAATTTCTGGCCTCGAGTCAGGAACCACTTTAATAATAGTATTACTCATAACCGTAGGTAGACCTGCTACACTACACAACACAAACACAACTGGGGAAAAACCCCAATTACAGCCCTAAATTTAATACAAAAATATAACTAAATATGCTTACCCCAGTTGCAGACACAAATATAATAACTAGAACACACCAGCAGTATCAAACCACTGCAGAAATTACAAAAGGAAAACACACAAGAACAGTACACCGGCTGCCACGTTGGTTTACGCCCCCCCACTTGAAAGCGAAGAGCTCACCCACATGTGCACATACAAACCATCAAATAAAATACCATCCATGCTCTCTTCAATATATATATCTCTATTCTAAAAAACAAAAACAAAAAGTAACTAACATTGTCAGCGCTGCCACAGTAAAATTGTTGAATTTTTTGAAAGTTGAATTGTTTTGAAGTTGAATTTTTTGTGACTGGAAGTCTTTCTTCAATAATATTAAGAAATCTATTGCATAATATGAAAATTGTTAGTATTATACAGAAATGATTGATAAACATGCTGATGCAGACAGTTTCTCAATTGAATTAGTTTAAGAGTTATTCAATGTTAAAGTTGGTTAAAATTGTTCTATTTAAAAAAATTTATAGGAACAAAAACTATGCACAGGAATTTAATAATTTTTAAGGATTATACATTACAAGCTTGTCGTGTGTAGACTGCATTTATTTTTTATTTTTTGACTTATTTTTTTAGTGTTTTTTTTTCAACTTTTTATTAAACTTTTCATCACTTTAATAGTTTTTTTTTTCACAGTTAGAAAAGTCATTATTTTAAATTGTTGCCAATTCTAAATACAGCACAAATAAAACCTCCTTTCAATTAAAAATGTACTTACACATGACTATTAAAAAGGAGAAAAAAAACTTTAAAATAAGGATTCAATCATCACATATATAAAATTTCATAATAAAAATTGTATTTGCATGTAAATATTAAAAAAGAAAGAATTTAAAAAATTAACATTAATATGCATTAAAATCAGTAAATTGGAGAAATTATAACATATTTAAATTTTTCAAACAAGCGGATCACATTAGCCTGTTTCTAGAGTCTGTGGTGTCTGAATGGGTGTTAATGAGCGTAGCCTGTAGGGGGCAGAGTGCACAAATTTTGCAGTAGAAGCAGGAAACTGAGTCTTTGACTACAGGATACACCAACCAATTTCTCTGAATTTTCTTTCTGTTGCTGAGATCTCTTGCATAGTTGTTTGAGATGAACTTACGTTCGCTGGTATAGGGAAATCAAACTTGTACATTGGGAATGCTGGACCTGCTTCCAAAAAACAAATTCTTTCTGAATCAGCAGAAATACATTCAGTATCCTGGATCAGAATTCAAAACCCAACCAACAGGACGAACTTCATCTGTCTCTATCTCCATCTGCAAATACGATGCATATTTTACCTCTTTCCCTTCATCCTCTTCGTCTTCTTGTTACTCAACACGATCAAGCAGGGGCTGATTAAATTCTGAAGCTATGTGAAGCACAGTGTCGTTTCAGGGCCCCATTTCATTTGAGAAGTTTTCTAAATTCCACATATCTGGAAATCAGGCGTGCAGAAAATGTTGCTACTCCCAAAGTTTCCCCAATCCACATAAAATTTTCCCCAAAATTTTACGGTATGTTTATAGATAAATGCTGTATTACCATAGGAATAGAAAATTTATTTTTAAATATTTCTCAACTTATGCGCGAGTATATATGGCAGGGGCGATTGTGAGTGAAAAATAATTTCTGAAATTCACAGCAAATTATCAGAAACGTTACAGCAGAGTGGGGGAAGGGGGGGGGGGGGGAATCCATTCTCAGCACTATGTTTTTTTTCGCAGCCCTTTGATGGAATTCGCGTTTTTTCGGGATCTTTTTACGAAATTTGCGTTTTTTAGCGATCTTTTGACGAAATTTGCTGTTATTTCGCGATCTTTTGTCGAGTTTTGCTGTTATTTCGCCTTCCTTTTGATGAAATTCGCGGTTATTTCGCCCTATTTTGACGTAATTCGCGATTCTTTGACGAAATTTGTGGTTGTTTTGCGATCGTTTGACGAAATTCGCGAGTCTTTCGTGATCTTTTGACAAAATTTGAGGTTTCTTTGCGATCTTTCAACGAAATTTGCAGTTATTTCGCCCTTTTTAGACGAAATGCGTGATTGTTTCGCAATCTTTTGATGAAATTTGTGGTTATTTCGCGATCTTTTGAAGAAAATTTGCTTTCATTTCGGGATCTTTTGACGAAATTTGCGTTCATTTCGCGATCTTGTGACGAAATTTGCGGTCATTTCGGCATGTTTTGACGAAAATCGCGGTTGTTTCGCGATCTTTTGAAGAAAATTTGCTTTCATTTCGGGATCTTTTGACGAAATTTGCGTTCATTTCGCGATCTTGGGACGAAATTCGCGGTCATTTCGGCATGTTTTGACGAAAATCGCGCTTGTTTCGCGATCTTTTGACGAAATTTGCAGTTGTTTCGCGATCTTTCGACGAAATTCGCCGCTATTTTACGATCTGTTGACGAAATTTGTGGTTGTTTCGTGATCTTTTGACGAAATTTGCGGTTGTTTCACGATCTTTTGACGACATTTGCGGTTTCTTTGCGATCTTTTGACGACATTTGCGGTTTTTTCGCGTTCTTTTGACGACATTTGCGGTTTTTTCGCGATCTTTGGACGAAACTTGTTGTTCTTTCGCGATCTTTGGACGAAACTTGTTGTTCTTTCGCGATCTTTGGACGAAACTTGTTGTTCTTTCGCGATCTTTGGACGAAACTTGTTGTTCTTTCGTGATCTTTTGACGGAACTTGCGGTTCTTATGCGATCTTTTGACGAAATTTGCGGTTCTTTTGCGATCTTTTGACGAAATCTGCAATTATTTTTTGATCTCGTGACGAAATTCGCGTTTTTTTCCATAATGTTTTACAAAATTCGCGTTATTTTTATGTCAGAATTTTCGGATTCATGACCGATTTTTTTTTAATTTTCGAAACCGAATGCCTTGCATTTTCGGAAAATTCGGAACAGAATCGCCCTTGATATACGGTACATATTATTCTGAGATCGTTTTTGTGAAGGTCGCCATATGGATCTTTTATTTGTAGTGAAATTTTTCTATCTCAGAAAATTATGGAATTCGTTGTTAAAATCGAAAGCAATATGTTTCTGCAAAATTTTCCCCGATCCTAGATCGCCGGATCGGACATATTCTGCACCCCTGCTGGAAACTCACCAATACTACAAAAATTATACCAAAGAGTGGCTCAGTTAATATCACATGTATTTCATTAAACAACTACTCTTTTATGTTCCACTTATATAAAAATTGGATACAACTAAGAACAATATGCAACAAGTAAAAAAAATCATGCGTTAAGCATAGATTATGAAACACTTTCCAACACTTCCTGAATGCTTTAACAAAACTTCGTTATTTAGGGAAATAAGGTATATAAGTGAACTAAGTAAACATTTGAAAAATTGATTTCAGCAGTTACCGTCCGTAGCAAATATGTATTCCAATTCTTTTGAACAGCCCTGTATTTTACCTGTAGGTTGATATACAAATACTATATAATGGGGAAATTTAGTTTAACAAGAAAACGAATAACAGGTTGAAATTTCCCTTTCAGCAATTTATACTAATAGATGGAAACATACTTGTATACTTTTGTACAGTCAAGTAGTTCACCTAGTACCTTTATTACCCGCCACTATTTAGCTAAAGTTTAATTCAAAGTAAAACACTCTCAAAACTACTGGAATCACATTTTCAAAAATTATCATTTATAGACGGCCATGTATCCATTTCTTTGCGTGACCCTGTATATCATTTTATCTATGTTCTATAAACATTTCTTAGTAAACTAAATGCAGTTTAGCATAAAAATGGATGACTCCTTTAAGCAATTTGCAATCATGCCCAGTGACCATTACGAATTCTTTTGTGTAGCTCTGTATATGGATTACAGCATTTATACACACCATATACAATGCAAAAATATATAGTGAAACATAAAAGCACATACCATAATTAAAAATGTATTTCCAGCAATCATCGCTACCATACAGTACTTTGGATACAATATAGTATCTCAAATCTTTTGTGTGTCCCTGTAAATGCTATGCACTTCATATTATACATGAAATAGCTTATAGTGAACCACAGCAACGTATATCAATTTCATTATACATGAAATAATTTAACTATTAAGATACGCCGGAAAAATTCCCTCAATCCCTATATCATTATGTAACAGAATTCTTTTGTGTGGCCCTGTAAATGAATAATAATTATTCTTTGACCCGCATGTTCTACAGAATGCATATTTTAGTACACTTGATAAATGCATATCAATTTTATCATATTTGAAAGCATGTAACATCATTAAAAGTCATTTTAAACTAGTTTTTCCCATAGGCTGTAATGTAACGGAAAACTTTTGACTGTCTCTGTAAATGAACTAAACGTGCTACAAACTTCATTTGCAATAGGGTTTGTGCTATGGTAAAGGTCACTAACATCCAAAAATTTCAGAACGATCCGAGTATATTTACCGGAGTTAGAGCACGGCCAGACAAACCGAAGTCATAAACACTTTTCAACTTCGTTGGAAAGTGTTAAAAAGGGTTTTGCATAATGTCAGGTTCTGAGAAACATCTGCTATTGGAACTGGGGTTATATATTATTCTTTTTACTTGTATATTGTATTCATGTCGCTTGGTCTGTGCACTGAGAATTGCAAAGTAACATTCTTTTCTTATCTAAAACTTAATCCGGGTTGGTGAGGTAGACAGAGTGGGTGAAGGGAAGTAGTTATAATAGAAAGGAGTTTGCCCTGCTATTCAGGTGCCTGCCTGAGATAAGGAGACAAGGATTTCACCAGAGAGGGAAAGAGCTGACATTGGGGTCAGAATGAAAAATCCCGTTTTATGTTGTGAGAGGAGGAATGATTGAGTTAAGGCACAGAGTTTCTGTTGAGTAGTCGCTCTCTTGCAGAGGGTAGTTGAAGTCTGGCACGCAAAGTGTAATGTTGTTCCTGTGTATAGCTCTTAGATAGAGCGTAGGGTTGAGTGAAGCTTGCCGAGCTTAGAGCCCTTGTGTTGGGAGATTAAGAGTAATCTCCGGTAACGCTAATTTAACGAGTGTAGAGTGAGAGTGATATAACGTAGTTTAACAGTACACAGCCAGTATTTACTATTTAATTTAATGTTGAATTGGATCCCCTACATCCGAGTTTTTAAGTGTAGATAGTGTTTTGTGATTTGTAAATAGTGTGTAAATAAACTGTTAATTTAGTTAACTGAACGAGTTGGTTTTCATTTAAACAATCCTCTCAGAGCGTGACCGGTATCACGTAATCATATCGGTGGTGGCAGCATATAAATAGCAAAGGATTTTCTTCAAAGTTGTGCGGACTAAGAGGAAACTCCGACACATAATATTAGCATAAAAATATAATTTGAATAAAAAGGATTGAATTCAGCATGTTTGCACAACATAAACTATCAATATTTTGAAACACTTCTCTCAATTTTGGCAGTAAGTTTAACCCTCAAATGCTGGGTGTTTCTTTTCGGCAACATACCCAATTTAGGCTTCTAAAATATTATTAGAATAATATTGAAGCTATAATGCCTAATGTTGCCAATAAAATACATTCTGAAAATATTATTAAAGCGATTTTCAACATGTAGATGGCAACACTTGTGCTGTTTAAGAATAAAGATAGATTTATTTTTACGATTGTTACTACTTGTTCTTTTTGTTTTGATTGGAAGCTTGCGAAATACCCTATTTTGTTCTGCAGTGAGTAAGTAAAATTTATTTCCTATTATAGTTCCTAAAATTCTTGCGTGTTTGATATAGAATTTTATCAATGAAAATTATTTTTAGGGTTCCGTACTTAAAAAGTAAAAACGGAACCATTATAAGATCACTCCTGTGTCTGTCCATCTGTCTGTCTGTCTGTCACAGCCATTTTACTCGTAAACTATGGAACGTGGAAAGTTCAAATCCGGGGAAGTAATAAAGACCATTGACCCACATATTTTCAGATTAATAAACATTCATAAATATATTTAGTAAAAATGTAGAGGGGCTAATTATGATACTTGAAAAAAAATCTTTTCTTTGTATATCATGTGGGGTATCCTGTAAAAGCTTTCGTAACGCTGAACTCAAAAATACATTCCTTTTAATTTTAGGTATTATATTTTCAAAGATATTGTCGAAAATGTAGCGCAAAAATATTCCCCCCCCCATCTAATTCCAAATCTACTGAAACTAAAATTATGAAAAAATTAGAGGTAGTAGACGTTAATATAAACCTTGCCGGAAAATTATAGTGATTAACTTAGGCCACATAGTTTTTGAGAAATTAGCATTTTTCTGTTATACACAAATTTCTATTTACGGGTATTCAGTAAAATTGTTGAGCATCGGTGGATATACATATCGTTGCAGAGGTGTAAAAGCATTGTTGATAATGATTTTCGAAAAAAATCATGGGTAATTAGCCGAGATATTAACCTTTAAAGATATGGCCAGTTTGGACATACAAAAGGTCATGGGCGTCGTACTCTATGCCTAGTTAACAACTTTTAATGATATATATGTGTAATGTAATGTCCAGTAACAGTATAAAAGCAATAAACGTCAAATTTCTAAAAACATACTAATTTAAGGGGTCTCAGGAACCTAAAAAATGAAAAAAAAGACCATTTTCAAAATTTAATGTCTTAATATGTATATGATTTTAAAACACAATTTTAATTGGGATGAAAGATATAAGTAAGTTCTTTCATTTCATGTATTTAAAAAATTGCAAGATACAGAATTAGTATTTATAGGGGGCTCGAAACTGTTAGACATTTGTCGAAAAAAAATTGGCATAACAGTTTACGCGCAGGATTACAAAATAAATATTGCAACTAGAATGAAAATGTTGGTGCTTACTTATACTTCAGATTGTAACAATTTCCCTGAACTTAAATAAATTTGTATTTAAAGTATTTTTATATTTTTAATGCAATGTTGCATTTAACTAATACAAAATTTTGAAAATTCGAACAGTAAAATCATCTAAAAAAATATTTTTTTGAACAATAAAAAGGAAATTTTAGGTTCAGTTTATACAGACTAACATGAAATATATGTTTTGAAAATTTCATGAAAAAATATTCAGAAGTTTTTGAGGTATCCTGCGCGTTATGCCCAAAACACGCCATTTGGAGAAATATGACTTCAAAGTTTCAGAAACGCCCCTTCAGTTATTGAGCAGGTATAATTCTAAAAGCCATAACTTTTGTTCTAATGGGAGTTTCAAGGAAACAATTATAACAAAATATTCATAAAAGATAGGAGTTTAACATCTAAAAAAATTAAAATTTCTTAAATTTTGAAGCTTTAAGAGTCCTACGACCACTTAACCCTTTTTGGCGTGGAGTAATTCTATTTATAAACTTATGAAATAATGAAGTGACACCAGAATTTATGAACGAATTTATTAGAAAATGCGAACTTGCTTATTTTCACGTACATGATAAAAGGAAAATTTTAATTAAATATCCTTGATGCTGTTTGTCTGTTTTGGAATTAAAATTAGGTGTCCTTTTTTTAAGGGCACTGCCCTCGGAAGGTTTAATTACAATGAATCGCATAAATACTGTGGGATTCGCGATAGTTTGCATTGAGTGTATCTCTCAATACGCCCCGAGTGACTTTAAAAGTTAATTAAAAACCTATCTGTAAAAACGCGGCACTGACCAAGGCGGCATTGCAACTTTGAGACCTCCTTTCGGAACGCGCTTTCGATTGCACTTAGCACAATGCCAAATTTAAACTTTGAACAAAGGTTTTGTTTTAGCTACACTGTAGAAATAAAGGTTATTACTACGCTGAATTTAGTTTTATGAAATGCCAAATGAAGTTTAACTATGCACTGCTTTTATTGTCAATACCGAGTTAAGTTCATCATAAACAGATTAGGATAATATTAAAAAAAGTTATACAAATAGCTATATTTGATATTATTTAGGTTTCATATCACTTTGAACTTTCATGGTATAATATTTACACTTTTCTAATATATACAGTTATACCCAACCCTACATTGTATAGTTTTTTACAAAGTCTTAGTATTCTTTTGGCAACTTTTTTTTTTTTTTATGATACAATTACAAATTCCTACATTTATTCTACGGAACCCTCTGTGCGCGAGTAATGCTCGCACTTGACAATTTATTTCAATTAAAGACCACTATTGCCGATAAGTAACAAACTGTTTTTTAGCCGTAAACCATACTTAAAACAAAATACGAATTTTTTAAGTATTTTTCCCATGATTTATTTAAAAAATGAAAGCCGAAAAACATTATTACAATGATTTTTGAAAAATCAGGCATTTAAGGGTTAAATTGTTAATATATTATATGTTGTGCATGTATGCCAAATTCAATATGTAAAAACATACATCTAACAATCTAACATTACAAATACATCTCAATAAATTCAATATAAAATTTGGGGCCCCCTACTTTCTGAATTTCTGGCTTCTTGAAAATTTTCTAAGGGAAGCACTTGCTTCTCGTGCTTATTCGGTAATCAGGGTCTGCGATCAAGCACTGACCTACAGAGCATTCTTCAGAAGATTGCTTTTTTTCACATTTTCTTTTGTCAATTTTACACTCCTTGATTTTTTTTTAATCCGTGTCGGGGCACGGCAGATGGAATGTTCACCTGACTTTGAGTGCAGGCTCCTTTAAGGAAAATTATCAAGGTGAATGCCAAAATATTGAATAATTTCTATTAGGGTGAATAATTTCTATTAGGGATGCACCGAATATTCAGTATCTATTCGGTATTCGGCCATGATACTGAATATTCAGTTAGGCTAGACATTATAACTTTTTTAATACAAAAGGCAATAAAGGTACAATTTTTTTTTTTACTTAAGGGCAAGAAAGGTGAAATTTTTTTTAATGAGGGGCAAGAAGAGTGCTATTTTATAAATCAAAGGGCAGGTGGAGTGCAGCACCCTCTTGAAACTGTCTGGGGGAAACTTTGAATAAACACTAATTTGCCGATTTTCTTTCATAATCTTTAAATTTGATAGTTTGAAGAAATTTGTTGCTTAATTAAATTTCTTATAAATATTTTAAATCTAATTATTTCCTTGCTGTTTTTCATTGAAAGTCTGTTTTAGCTTTCTTATGATAATGAATAAGTTTTAAAGTATGTTTTATGTTATTCTAGGTTTTTGAAAAGTTTCTTTAAAAAAAAAAAAAAAAAAAGTAAAATTATTATTTCTGTATTTAAATGTATTCTGTGGATGGTTTTGATAACTTTGGAGCTATATTAAAGGTATTCTTATATTCTGTGATAAACTTTACTTAGTTGTGCTAATTTAAGAAATACTTCAAATAATTTTGTGAAATCTACTTAAATTGCCTTCATAAATCAGCGATGATTTTTTGAAGTTTTTTCTTTTTTTATGCCTATTCTATGTGTTTTTGTATATAGTCTTAATTTTCTTAATATTTAAATATATAATAAAATTTTAAATACTTTTCAATTATCAGGATGCAGTTGCAATTTTGTGCTAAATATGGTTGAATGTTTATTGTGTAAAATGCATTTTGTGTTCTTAAACCAGTTATTCATTTTATTAAACTTTTATATCATTAGACTTACCAGTTCTATATCTTGTTTGATTTTGCATTTGTTGCCAGTTGTGTTCTGTTAATTGAAAAGTATCAAATTTTAAGTACCTATAATTTGTTAAATAGTCTGAAAAAATGGCTTTCTAATCTTATTTTTAAAAAAAAATGTATATATATATATATATATCATATTCACAAATATATGATACAGTGTGTCCTCAAAAATCTGGCATTCGGAAATCTGGCAATTTAAAAAATCAGACTTCAAAGTCATCTTCCCTCTTTTTTTTTCACTTCCAATTTATGGGAAAAAGAAAAAAAGCAATTGTTTACGAATTAAAAACTTTGAGATAAAAAACTGTGGATTAACTAACAGTGAGATCGCTGATGTTATGCTTAATAGAACTGCCGATAATGCTAGTAGCAGCTCAGAGGTACAGGGTCGAGGATCCGGCAGAAGAAATGCACTGGAAATATGCATACTGGAAAATTAACATCTGCTTCAGAAAAACAAGACTATATTTCCGAAATCGATATTCTTCACGTGTATAAAATTTGAGAAAAACATGTTAAAGAATGGCCAAGAAAATTGAAGCAAATAAAATTTACATCGACATTTCAGAAAATACACACGAAGAAATGATTTCACTGTTTATTAGAAATTTTTCTGTAATATAGAAAATATGAATTTAAATAAGTTTTTTTAAATATTTAATTATCTCACTATCTCAATTATTTAATTTCTCACAAAAATACCATTTGGTTATGAATTAAATTATGAATAAAGGTACCATTAACAATCTCGGAAGTACTTTTGATATTCTTTCAGAAATCCGGAATTTTCAAAAATCCGGCTTAGTCTGGGTCCTGATGATCGAGGATTTTCCAGATTATACTGTACTAGCAATTTATGAAAACTACAATTCACGAAAGTGTAAAACAAATTTGATTAGCAAAGGTAGCTTTATTTTAAAGTAACAGTACATCAATCTTTTAACATTTTTTAAAAACTTCATATTATTAATTATTATTATTATTTTAATTGCATTGTTATCAATTAAAAAAAAAGCTCTGCACATGCTCAAAGTTTAATTATTTAAGATATTATAGTCAGTCTGATGTGTCAGTTGATTATTATGACATACTTTGATATTAAGACATTAAAAGTATTCTAAAGTTAATTGACTGTTTCATTCTAAATTCTCTTAAAATTTCGGTTACAGTTTTTAACTCGCATCAAAAGTGTCTCTTCTATTTTATTTATTTTTAAAAAATTTTAGATGCTTGAGATGATTTAAGATATAAAATATGGAATTTATTGTGTACTGCTTTTTTAAAATGAATAGAGAACCAACCAAAAGTATGAATTATAATATATTACCTTCAGGGGTCGATTTAGAAAAAGAAAGTTGCATAGCAGTAACTGCTATACAAAGTCAGCTTTGAATAGCAGTTAGACACTTTTGTATAGCAAGTAAAAAATAGCTAACGTAACTTTTAAATCTTGAAAATTTACAACAAATTTTTTTTTTTAAAAAAAGCGTACTTCCTCGCTGTACTTCCATTGTAAATAAACACTTGGGGAAGGTGAAAACACAACGTATGTCGTGTAAAAACACCTTTAAATTTTAACTTTAAGCAGTGATGCCGCTGTACTTGAAAAAACCTGGGTCCCCGGGACCCAGGATTTCCAAAAATCTGGGTCCCTTTTTTACAAAAGCGGGTCCCCATCAATAATAATTTATATTTTAAAGGAATAAATGAAAGTTGTTTATTAAGATAAATGAAATGCATTAATTATTGTTTTAACAATAATTAAATAATGAATTAAAACCAGCATTATTTGCACTCAAATAAGATATTTTTAAAAAATATTAAGAGAAATTTTCTTTACTTTTTTAAAAGTAAAATAAGTAAAGCAAGATACAATTTTAATTGTAAAATAATGTTTATTTGAGAGTAGAATATACCAAGTTCCACTAACAAGTATCACTAATGTTCGCATTCTTTTAAAAAGAGGCAAGGCGGGTTTATTGAAAAAGATATTTTTGCTGAAAAAAAGAACACTTATGTTAAGTAAAGGTGTACTTTTCGTTGAATGAATGGGTGCTTTCATTATTATACTTCCCATTGAATTATTTGTCAGCATAGATCTGTGTTGGAATCAGACATTTTCCTTGGAAGGGAAATTTATATCTAAATCACTAATAAGCATCAAATCTTAAATGTTCTGAAGGCGGGAGACATTTCAATGCAGTAAGAACGAGGGGGGGGGGGGGGGGGTGATTTTTACTGTTCCACCTAATGAATATAAATATTATCAAAGTACACTGAAATCATGCTGTATTTTTAAGAAACTCATAAAAAAGAAATTAAATCCCATTTTATGAATTTTCTACCTATAAGTTTAGTTTGCACATCTTTTTTGGTGCTTTGACTAAATTCACGTTTTTTCCGCGTTACTTTGACGAAATTCGCGTTTTTCCGCGATCCTTTTGTTGAAATTCGCTATTTTTTCGCGAGTCTGTCACGAAAATCGTGTTTTTTTCGCGATACTTTGACAAAATTCGGCTTTATTCCACGATTTTTTGACGAAATTTGCTATTTTTTCGCAATCTTTTGTCGAAATACACTATTTTGTCTCAGCCCTTTTACGAAAATAGCGTTTTTTTTCGCTATATTTTCACGAAATTTGTGCTTTTTTCGCGATCCTTTCACGAAAATCGGCTTTTTTACGTTATTTTTTGACGACATTTGCTATTTTGGGGGGATCCTTTGATGAAAAACAACTATTTTATCGCGATCCTTTGACGAAAATCGGCTTTTTTCCGCGATTTTTTGATGAAATTTGCGCTTTTTCGCGATCCTTTGACAAAATTCGGCTTTTTTCCGCGATTTTTTGACGAAATTCGCTATTTTTTCGCGATCTTTTAACGAAATACGCTAATTTGTCGCGGCCCTTTTACGAAAATCGCGTTTTTCGCAATATTTTGATGAAATTTGCGCTTATTTCTGCGATATTTTCATGAAATTTGCGCTTATTTCCGCGATTTTTTGACGAAATTCGCTTTTTATTTCCCGATGCTTTGACGAAATACGCTATTTTTTCGCGGCCCTTTTACGAAAATCGCTGCTTTTGCGCGATATTTTGATGAGATTTACGCTTT
Organism: Maratus speciosus; assembly: GCA_963932465.1. NCBI lineage: Eukaryota > Metazoa > Arthropoda > Arachnida > Araneae > Salticidae > Maratus > Maratus speciosus. The sequence goes on from OZ010791.1 coordinate 334,221,915, forward strand.
TTTCGCGATTCTTTGACGGAAATCGTCTGTTTTCCGCGATTTTTTCACGAAATTACGCGTCCCACGGGACGCGTAAGAGCTATTTTTTTGCGTCCCGTATCCGATTTTTCGCGTAATTTACACGCTATAGCCCGTCCGCGGCATCCCTGCTTTAAGTGTACATGACATAACAAAGGGTGTGGGAAATATGCATCGCAATGATTGCGATTTAATGCATTTCTTGGATGGCATTTTAGTTAAATTTGAATCGCAAATTGCGATGCGATACCGCTTAAATCGAACCCTGATTACCTTCCTTCACAATTTATCGAATTTCTAAATAACTTTTTTAATTTTAATTGCATAAATCTAATTTGTATGTTTGATGAGAGCGCTGCTTTTAAAATAATGCTTTACTGACGTGTTTGTATATATTCCTTTCATTTGTTTTAATTCCAACTTCTGCTTTGTAAAAGAGAAACTATATATGAAAACTACCTACCATATACTCTGGTTCGAAACGGATCAAAATTTACTGGTCCATATTTTTAACTGGTTATAACAATGAACAGTTAGATATTAAGAAGAAGAAAAAGATGATCATAAGAACTAAGATTTTTAATTTCATAAACACACTATTTACATACAAAAAGTAATTTTCGCTATCGGATTACATGAAGCAAATAGTATTACCTTTACAAAATCTTTATTTCATTCTTTGTTATGTATCTCCTGAAAGTTTCTTTGCAAAGAAAAAGCACATTATACAGCAAATATACCTAAAAATAGGAAAATGAAGTGTGGAATTTTAGGCGTGTGCTATAAGCCAGAATATTTATGAATTTCATAGAATGCACTGAAATTGTGAATTTAAACCATTTATCAGATATGTTCTGCTCATATCTGAGTATCAATATGAATTGTCATTGATTTATTAGAAAAAAAAAAGAACTTTTGTTTAAATACATTTATTATAATTAATGTAACCCAATTAAATATATTAAAGAAGCTTCATGTTTAAATATTTTCACTTATGAGAAAAATAAAATGATTTATTTTCTATATATACATATTAATTTTTTTTTCCTAATTTTAACAATATTTTTGTTCTGATGGCAACTTAATTGCTCCATTTTTGTAGGGAAAAAAGGAGGAAAGGGAAAAATATACGGATTAATAGATTTTTCTTTTTTGTCATTTTCAAATTGAAATTGAAATTATTTTTTATTTCAATCGAAAGTGAAGAAAATATTATGATTAAATTAAGTTTTCCGGGAAAATTTGGAAAAATAATTCATTAAATAATAATAATAATAATACTATTAAATAAATATTAATTTCTTATTTATTTTAATAAAATGTTCCTTGTTTCAAGAGAGATTTTTTTCATGTTTTAGAAAAGGATACTATTTTAAATTGTTGCCAACTGTTAAAACAGTGCAAATAATAATACTTCCTTCCAGTTAAAAATTTATTGACATGTGACTATTATAAACAGAAAAGAATCTTTGAAATTAGATTTAAATGATTATGTGTTTAAAGCAGTAAAATATTGAAAATTACGTCATGAAAGTTGTATATTAGATGAGAAAGAAAACTGTACAATAATAAATTCATTAATATGTGTTAAGAGTAGTAAATGGGGGAAATTATGTCATATTTAAAATGGCCAAATAATAATACTGCAAAACAGTTTAAATTAAAAAATATATTTACGAAACATTTATTTCATATTTTGAGATAATTTTTTTTAACTTTTGTTGCCGATTCTAAGGCAATGCCAGGGACTAAACTAGCTTTTTTTTTTCCACCTGGGGCAAACATGGATTTTGCCCCCCCCCCCCCCCTCCTTCCTCCGTAAAGTAAATTTACAAAGAGAAATTTACGAAGTTTCTACTAGCTGACTGACTTTAAAATTTAAAATGTGTAACAGTAGAATATGCAATATTGAAATACGTAATTAGCTTTGTCAAATATTTATTCATTAAAACCTGGGAAAAAGAAGTCGAAACGTAGCAAAAATAATCCTGCTTTATATAGGTTTCTGTCTTAGCAGGTATAACTGTTGGTATTCTTTCAGTTGGGACCATGTAGTTTTTTCATTTAAGACAAGATTCCATTATAGACAGATTTCATTTTTTCAGATTTTACTATTGTTGTAGTATTACAAATTATTACAATTGAGGCATTTTAAGTCTTAGTGATATGAGTCCACATTGTCTTAGGAACTCAAAAACTAGGATTTGCTGTAGGCATAACAATGAATTACAGTACCGTAAAATAGCTTTCTGTACTATCTACACTCATTTTGTGGAATTATCACTTATACTTCTCTTCCTATTTATCGACTGATATGTCTAGATATTTTTCTGAACCTAATGCTAATTTTCAAAATTATGTGTGACTCAAAACAACAACAACAACAAAATTATTAAGTTTTTATTTTTTATTTTGTAAATTTTCAACCACTTGGCTTTTATTGCCCCAGGTAGTCACCTGTCCTCGCCCCCTCTAAGGCCAGATGTGGCTGTAAAAAAGTAATTGTAAGAAAAGGAATGGGGTTATTCCTTTGCTGTATTGTATATTGCAGACAAATCTTTTTATCTGTTTGACAATTTTAATGCACTTTACTCAGCTTTTCTTTTTAATCTTTCGGCTAGAAAATACTTTCAATGCAAATAATGTCTCCTTTCTAACAACAAAAGTATTTTCACGTGAATATTAAAAAGAGAAAGAAAACTTTAAAATGATAAATTCATTAATATGCTTTAAAAGCAGTGGGAGAAATTACATCATATTTAAAATGGCCAAATAATAATATTGACAAACAGTTAATAAAAATTAAGAATATTTTTATGGAAGACATTTATTTTATATTTCAAGATGATCTTTTTAACTTATGTTACCAATTCTAAGACAGCTCAAATAATAATATTTCCTTTCTAAAAGCAAAAGTATTTTCATGTGAATGTTAAAATGAGAAAGAAAACTTTTGGTAAAAAATGGCTCAGATTTAAAATGTCTTATTTAATTTTATATTAGCTTATTTTCAAATGTTTAACTGATGGATGTCTTAACAACTGCTGATTCGGCCTTAAATTTTCCACGGGAAAGGAATGGAAACCCACTTAAAGGGAGATCGCTATTCTGTAATCTTTTTAAAACCGATTAAATTAGTGTGTTTTTAGAATCAGAACGGGGTTGGCTAGCACAGCTTACACAGGAGGCAGAGCCCCCTAGTATATGTACTACATAAAATACCTTTGAATCAAAATTTATCTTACAAGTTCATATAACAATGTTAACATATATGTATGTGTTTATTAATATCATTTACTAGCTCATGTACAATTTAAACATGATATGTTAGTTGGGGATGCTTAAATAGATTGTTTTTTCAAATTTGAATTCATACTGAGCTGACTTTTGCATAGTTGTTCGGTTATTTTGTATCAGTATAATATTTAAAGTATTTCTGCTTTATCCACATAAGTTTATTATTATATCTAAAAATGCATTTTTCATAATGTGCGTATGTAATTAAACTGCTTTTCTGAAGTTTTTTTAATGTATACTATTTTTTAATATTTTACTACATTTGTTTTAAAGCAATTAGATGAACTTGACACAAGACATTATACTCACAAAAAAAATGGTTCTTCAGAATATTTGAAAAGAATGGCTGCTTCTTCAGATTTGGGCCAAGACGACAATGGTACCTATATCTTTTCTTATAATGATGTTATGAATTTATGATTAAGATCTTCCTACATCTATTTGTCAAAATAAGGGAATGTATACAGTGGCTCCCAAAAGTATTCATACACTTACGAATTTCAATGAAATTGTGTTCTATCCACTAATTAAAATTAATATTTCAGTAAGAGTATTTAATAATAAGAACTACAACTTATTCTTAACTTAACTATGAAAAATATTTTAAAAACATAGTAAAACGTTATTTTAAAAAAATCAGTAATCAAAAAGTAACAAAAAAGTTACCTCACAAAAGTCTTCGTACACTTAAAAAAAATCTTTACATATTAGTAAATACTGTAATATTTCGTTAAATTAGTACTGAATATGATATCCTTTAGTATAAACAACAGTTTTTAAATGTCTACGAATAGATTTCACTAGTTTTTTTTTTGTAATTTTTGCATCAATGTTCATCCATTCATCGATCATTACTGTTTTTAGTTCGCTTTTCATTTTAATGTCATGTCTTCATTCACTAACCTCCATTTCTTTCCAGATATGCTCTATTGGGTTTTAATTTGGCAATTGAGGTGGTGTTTTGAGAATTTATTTACAATTATAGAGACACCAGAGGCAAAGTGCCGGCAAGTAACAACTTATGTTATAAACTCCCCGTTATCCTACATTATCTTAGGTTTACATGAATGTGGTAAATTTGAACTTACTATTGATTGCAAAAATCTAAATGTAAAAGCGAATTATATGACTTTAAAAAATATTTACCAACCCAACACAGAAATTTTTCATTTTAATTATGCAGAAGAATGTAGTAAAATTAATGTTTATTTTCACAAATCTGAACAAACAGGGAATAAGGAAAATGTACTTAGTCTCTGAAGACAATGTCAATCTTCAGATTGCTAAGTGTAGAAATGAGCAGTTGAAAATTTTACTTCTTAAAAATAAGGATATTTTTGCCAAGCACAAGTATGATGTAGGTAAAATTAATGTTGAGCCTCAAAGAATTTTTTTTACTTCAGACTTACCCATTTCTCAGAGATCTTATAGAACCTCACATCAAGGAGAAATAAAAATTGATTCTCAAGTAGAAAAATTATTAGAAGCAGGTTTAATTAAAGGAAGTAATAGTCTGTATGCCACCCCTGTCACTTTAGCATTTAAGCGGGATGAAGGAAAGAAAAATTGACTATGTATTGATTATAGATAACTTAATGCCCTAATTAAAAATTATGCTGAACCTTTACTCAGAATTAATAATATATTAGATAATTTAAGTGAAGGTAAATTTTTTTCTACTTTTAGACTTAGCTTCGGGGTACAGTCGAACCGCCTTATAATGAACTTCAAGGGACCGAAGGTTCTGTTTTTTATATCCAAACCGTTAAGAAAAATGTTAGAGTTCACAAAATATGTAACTCATTAGTTGCTATGTGTATATTCAATAATGATTAAAAAAAGTTAAAATCTATTAAATATGATCCTTAATGAATTAAATTAACTAATAATGAAGGTAAACAGAAATAAATTCATTTTACCTTTAATTGTTGCTCACTGTTTTAATACAGAAATAATCAGTAATTTTCTGCTGACGTGATGCCGATTTCAAAAACATGTTATGAATTTCTTTGTCTAGTACATCAAATGACTCCAACACTCTTTCTTCCGCTGTTTGTGTAGATAAAAACTTATTAATTACACGCATCGCTGCAGTAGCATCTGAGATTGTGAGGATTTCATCATTTATGTGCTCCTCTTCATCAGCATCAGATGCAGAATCTTGGATTTCAGAATGATTCATTTTAATTTCTTCCACAATCTCTTCATCAATCGGATCTTCACATGTAATAACTTCATCATCACATGTTTCGAACAATTGCATTTCACAAACTGAGAATGATGAAATTTTGTGCTTTTCTATCCACACCACGATAGGTAAATTTTCATCATCTTCTTCTTTAACATTCTTTGCTTCTTCAACATTCTTTGCTTCTTCAACATTCGCTGTATCTTCAATATTCTTTGCTAGACCTGCATGTCAAAAACATTTTCTAATTGTAGAATCCATAACAAACCACCCCGATTTTTCGAGCTTTATAAGTGCATCAAGAAGAGAAACGTCACATTTCACATTTTTATCATATCCCTCTAAAATTCGTTACATGAGCTGCTTCCTGTAATGACATTTAAGATTTCTGACATCAGCCTGGTCCATAGGCTGTACTACAGATGTTGCATTCAAGAGAAAGAGTACAATTCTAATCGATTGAAACTCTTTATCAATTTTGTGTGCACTACAAATCGTCAAGCAGAAGTAAAATATTCCGCTTTTTGACAGTTCACGATCCCACTTTCAAAGCTCTTTTTCAAACAGTTCCTTAGTCATCCATGCCTTGCGGTTTGCTTCATAAGCAACAGGAAGACGTTTTATATTTTTGAAGTATGTGTGGTGCTTAGATTTTCCTATCACTAGAATCTTACAACAATCGGTACCACTCACATTAGCACACACAAGAAATGTGATTTTGTCTTTTGACAATTTTCTGCCATTACATTTCTCTCTATTAAATTTTAATGTCTGGTTTGGTGTCATCTTGTAAAACAGTGCAGCTTCATCAGCATTATAAATGTCATTTTCGTCATATTCACAAGAGATTTCATTCCAAACTTTTTCTTTCCTCGTATCGAAGTCAGATGTTGAAACACATCCCAATTCTCCGAGAATTTTTCCGGAAGATATGTTGTTCCGCCTTTTAAATCTGTCTAACCATCCATTGGAACATGAAAATGGAATTCCAAATTTACTGGTAAATTCATCAGCTTTTGACTGAAGCATTTGCCCAGAAACTGGTACATTTTGGCTTCTTTGAATGCTAAACCATTTTAATAAAGCCCTCTTCCACTTCTTGATGTTCAGCTTTTCTCAATTTTTTTTTAGAGTTAAAATTTTTCTTAAAAGCAGAAAAGCAGAAAGTATGCTTTCTCTGTTTTTCAATATTGTTCCAGCTAGAGGTCTGCACAGACCAAAATTTCCAGGCCTGATCCGGCCCAATAAAAAACTTAAAAGTTCGGTCCGAGACCGGCTCGGCCCAAGTGAATTTCTACAAAACATTGATTTTTACATCGATTTGGTTAAAAATTTGTGTCGTACGAGGAATTCTGACCAAAAATATTTATCTTAACTTTTTTTTTTTTCGTGTTTATAATCTTCCTTTTTGAAGAAGTGCCACAGGCTGCGATATTTTTTTATTTTATTGAATCTCTATTTCTCGTATGTAAATGCTTCAGTTATCATTAATACTGTTAATCCATATTCCATGCATTGAAGTGTTCAAAATCTGAAAAATGCTATCAGTAAAATCTTCTAAGACGGAATTGCATAGAAAAGAAAAAAAAAATTGTGTTATAAACAAGTTCCCTTCTTAGCAAGTGTAAATGTATTATATATTCTTTTCTTATGTATTAGTATATTAATTTTGCATGGATCAATACATTTTTCAGTTTAAAACAGGGTTCTGTCATAGGCAGGTTCTTTTTTACATGTTTTACTATATTTTAATAAGTAAGGAAATCTACTATTCTTTAAAAAGAATAAATTTTAATGTTTAAGTGTAGAATAATGGCGATTTAAAAATGTATGCATTTTTTGTATTAAAATTATTAAAATTTCATTCATTAAAATTATTAAAAGAATTCTTAAGAAGCATAAAATCAAATTTGCTTATAGTTATTTTGATGATATCATAGTTTACACATCCTCAGGACAAGAGCACATGCAACATTTGACAGAACCTTTGAAGTTTGTAAGCAAGAAAATATCAAGTTAAAATTATCTTTTTGCACAAAGCAAAATTAAACTTTTGGTTTATGAAATAGAAGATTGGAAAATTAGGCCTGATGATGTAAATATTGAATTGATTAAAAAATTAAAAACTCCCTCTAATGTCAAAGAACTTCAGAGATTTCTTAGTTCAATTAATGTATATCATAAATTTATTGATAAGTATGCCACTATCCAACAACCACTTAATCAGGTGCGGACTGGCCCACCCTGCTAACCCGCGATCGCAGGGTGGGCCAAACGGGTGCAGTGGGCCAAAAAGAAATTTAGTTTTTTCTTTTTAATAAAATGAAAATATATATATATTAAAACTCAATAAAAAAAAGTAAAACTCAATAAATTTTTCTTTTCTTTTTTGTTTCGTGAAGCGTCTTTCTTTCTTTTGTTCTTTTTTTTATTATCGTGTAAGTCCTAATTTCTTCTTTCCCTCTCCCACCAGCAATCTTTGCAAGATCTGTGCAGATTACTCATTTTGTATAGAAACCGAGAGATAGGGTATAAACGTATAAAGGAAAAAGCAAGCACATACGGTCAGTGAAGGTTGGGAGGGAAGTTTTTTGGTGGGATGGGTCTACATGCGGACATTTGGCTAGTAACAAATGAAAGATTAGGGATGATCTACAGATCTACAGGTCAAGGAATCTTGGAAGGCAAGAATTAGCTTATAGAGAAAGAAGAGAGAAGGCAGTGGCAGACTTGAATAAGGCATTAAACACGGCAATTTTTTACAATTGGTAATGCTGCTATGAAAATATGATCAAATTTTGCACGGTTATGTAGCACAGACTATCAAGAGAAGCCAAGAAAGAAGATCTTCAGAAAGTATGAAGAAGGCTAGGATAGAGCAGAAAGAAGAACAAAATCAAAATCCTAAATGGCATGGAAGAGGTTCGTTGATTGCATTCCTTGTCCAAGTCATTTATAAATAAGTTAAATGCTCATCTCTCCTTTCAGATCCAAATAAACATTGCCAATGAAGAAAAGCAGTCAGATTCATTTAGTATTGAAGTAGATTTCACACAATATATATCGGTAATGTTAAGTCAACGCAGGTGTTTAAGGAGTACTTACAGTGGGTCGCGACCCCTCTTATGTTGTATGTTATGATGTTTAATCCATCAAAAGTGCGAAAAACATAATATTAAAATTAAATAAAGCCATGAAAAAAAACTGTATAATTTGGATACTCGGGTGGAGCATGAAAAAACAAAACAAAGTTTCTTCGATGCATTTCCAAGTTAGGAGCACCGGGATTAAATATAACCCCCAGTGGCGCAATGACTTTCTTAATTAGAAAATCATCACTACGTTGACAGACTTAGGTGGTAGAGATAGGAAAGGCAAGCATAGGAGGTACCAACAGGCCCAGAAGAAGTTCAATGATGTCAAATGAACCTTCCAAAAAGTCTAAAAGGGCACTGTAGTACTAGACATCGAGATCAGCCCGAATGTGAATAACATTTCGGCAGTCAGTAACCAGTAATGTAGCTATTGGAACTTTGTGTTCGCTATGTGCAGCGCAGTAAAGTGAAGATTAATTTTAAAAATTGGTTGATGCCCCCAAAACAACAGGGGAAGCCCATTACAGTAAATTCTGCCTAAGGCGGACTCTGTGTAAGCCGGAAATCTGTCTACCGCAGAAAATTCTTCAAGTCCCGGTGAACCCATAGAAAATTACATTAATTTATGCTGCATAAGGCGGAATCTGTCTAATGCGGAAATGGAAAGGATTTTAAGGTCCCACCGAAACCAAAATTTTGCATAAGGCGGAAAAAGGATATTTTAAAAAAGGCATTTCGTTTACCAAACTTTAAAACTGCTAAGTCATTTGACTTAGTCTCAATGTCGAGGATGTTAGTAAAATTCCGTAATACTTTGAAAAAGTTAATTCAAAAGAAGAGAAACTGTAAATTTTAAGGAATTCTTGCTTATGCCATTTTTTCCTATACAAAATTGCATTTAAAAGTTATTATTCCTAGTAGAATGCAAATTTATGAAAATATATATTTTCTAGTACAATATATTATACTTTAAGGTTGTACTCAAATTCAAAATAAAAGCATTCTGTCTCATTCTCGAAGTTTATTATTTTTGTGTGTGTGTGTGTGTAAACTTCCAATTCACATGTATTACAGCAGTACTAAGAAATTAAATAGCGTTTCTCATTTACCTATAAAGGCAAAGGATCTTTCAGAATTTCAGTTTTCAGTCAATTTTTGAGTCAGGAAAATCAATGAAAGATAGTCAAAGATCGAGATTTTTTTTTGGAGGGGAGGTGGGTTTGAGCTTTTTTGCATTTCTAGTAGTTTGCTTTTTCTAGTAGAATGCAAATTTATGAAAATATATATTTTCTAAAGTACAATATATTATACTTTAAGGTTGTACTCAAATTCAAAATAAAAGCGTTCTGTCTCATTCTCGAAATTTATTATTTTTGTGTGTGTGTGTGTGTGTGTGTGTAAACTTCCAATTCACATGTATTACAGCAGTACTAAGAAATTGAATAACGTTTCTCATTTACCTATAAAGGCAAAGGATCTTTCAGAATTTCAGTTTTCAGTCAATTTCCGAGTCAGGAAAATCAATGAAAGATAGTCAAAGATCTAGATTTTTTTTGGAGGGGAGGGGGGTGTGAGCTTTTTTGCATAAGCCGGAATATTGTCTACCACGGAAAATTTTCTCAGTCCCAACCGATTCCGCCTTAGACAGAGTTTACTGTATCTCCAAGTAAAAAAGAACTTAAAAAGGTTTAAACTCACTTTTTCACAAATAATTGGCACTTCTTTTGATGGTGTATCAAATATGAGTGAGAGATATAAAGGTCTGCAGGCAGAACTGAAAAAGGACAATCAAATATACAGCATGCGCATTGATATGCACTGAACATGCGGTAAATTTGTTCCTGGGAGATGCAACAGAATGTTGCAAATTGACAACGAACTTCTTGGATTTAATGCAAGCTATAACCGTGCTTAGATCAGAGTCATATAAGCGAATGAAAATGTGAACTTCAGTGAATAAGTAGTCTATAGGTGGAAATAAAATTCTTCGCCGATTACAAAAGTAAACGCTACTAGGTGGTGGAGTAAGGATCGAGCACTTAATAACAAGTTTGAAGAGTCCTCAAAATCTTTTAAAGATCGACATAAGTTTTTAACATTGCTTAAGTGCCTACAAGGTATCACCTAAATGGACAATTTTCCATCACATGTATCTTTTTCGGAAAGATCACTGGTTGATAACTGGTGCAAGTTTCAATATATATTAATAGCAACAATTTTCAGTGACCAATTCAATATATCTATGACTACATCGAAGTATCTGCAGATAAGCGACCTGGACTACTTCAGTGCTGCTAACAAAATCCATACCCTGAAATACAATCTGCTACACAAAGTAACTAATTTTGATATGGTTCTGAAAAATGCTTCTGAATTTGCGGAACATCTTCAAAAGGAACTAATAGAAAAGAAGTACACCATTGAAATTGAAAGTTTCCTACCGGAAAAGAGAATATAACGAAACGTCAATGTGGAGAATATTCTCACGATGAGGCAAGAAGTATTATCGGATCACCATCAGAAGTATTTAAGGTAAATGTTTATAATGTCATCTTAGACACAGCTATTCAGCAGTTGAATGCACGATTTACTGCAAATGACTTGTTCATGACTTGTTGAAAGATATCGCCTGGTTCGAGCCTCGCCGCTTCACTGAGGTTAAATTGTTAAATGAACTTGCTGAAGAATCTCTCAGTCTCGCTTGACCACCGCGGAATTCGCAGAGAGCGGCGTTTCCGAGTGTCCGTCCTACGTCCCTTATGCTGAGACACTAGTGGAAGCCAGGAAGAAAAGAAAAAAATAAATATATGTCATGAAGCTATCGGACAGCCATTGCGGCTTCGAGCTCAATGCTCGTCTGGCTCTTAGTCTGTCTGGTTTCACAAAACTTAAGAAATACTATGTCAAAAAATACTTGCTGCAATTTTCCTGGCACTATGCTGATTACAATCAGTCGCTATTGCAGCAACAATCTTGACGTAGTGAGCTCTTAGCCTCTTACAGCAAAGAAACGAGCGATACAGAAGAACTCATTAAAGGTGATGAGAATCGTTATAAAGTTAATAAGAAATGTAAAAAATTTCCTAGCTTGTGTATTAGAGTTATTGTGCAAGTTGAATGCCTATGGTCGTATTCATCCAACCTTGTACAATGTACATAGCTTATAAGTACATACTGACTTTATCATGCAATCAAGTGTCTTGTGAGCGAGTGTTCTTAACACTTAAAATTATAAAAAATTGCTTGCGTTCATCTCTAGGACACTAACTGTTAGATGATTTTATCCTATTCAACGTTGAATGATCTTTTGATTACGATTATGATAAGATAATAGATGGTGTTGCCTCATGTTCAAAAGAATTGTCCAGATATCTGACATTCAAATTAGTTAGTAGTGAGATATAAAACAAACTATTCAACTTTCATGTACTATATTGATATTTTAAACAAGCATTAATCACTGTACAAAAGGGATATATATCGATAATTTCAAATAACAAAATAAAATGTACAAATATAATGATATTTTAAGTAACAAATTAATCAATTTATGTGTGTCAATTTTAATAGTACTAACTTTTTCCAGTATAAAATTTACAATGTTGTGTACAGACTAGTCTAAAGTTTTTTTTTTTTTTTTTGACGGCATAGAGATTAGCATGTTAGCCTTCCACGCAGAGGGACCTGGGTCCAAATTCCGGCTGAGGGATGGATGTTTCTAGGTGTTGTCAATGTGCTTAGGTTAGACTCAGTGATGACCTATTATCATTGGGAGCCCCTTCACAAGTAGCCATAATCTATTCTAACGATATCGTTGGCCGATGCTGACAGCGAAATTGACCCTCCATTGGACAAAACATTTTTGTTCTTTTTTTAATACAAAGAATAAAAATATCTGAACACTATTATTCCTATAAGAAATTTAAAACGTTTTTATTTATTACATGCATGCATACCTTTTGATTGTTTAAAGTTTATATATTCAAAAAATAAGTAAAAATTAAGCAAGCTAACCCCCCCCCCCCCCTTCCCCCACACACACCACATAAGATTTTTTTCCCGATAAAAATACTACCAATTTAAAATAAACTATTACAAAGATGCTACTATGTCTCCAATTGGAGTAAAGTCATCTTCATAGAGTTACATAAAAAGGTCGTGCTGATAGTCAGTATTCAAACATTTTGACAATGGAGTTGTTGATTGGTGGGCCAATGCATAAGTCTAGCGAGATGGGCCAATCTATGCCAGTCCGCCCCTGCTCTTAATTGTTTATTTTTAAAAAGTATGCCATGGGAGTGATCAAGAAGCTTTTGAGCATTTAAAGAACTGTTTAATTTCTAAACCTATTTTTTACAACTTTTTAATCATAATTTGCCTGTGCACATATTTGTTTATGCTTCTCAAATTGCAGTTGGTGTTATTTTAAAACAACCTGATGCATCCAACACATTACATCCAATTGTTTATCATTCTAGAGCTTTATGAATTTATGAGAAAAATTATACAATAACTGAATAACTTTGTTTGGCCATAATTGATGCTTTAGATAAATTTATTATTATCTCCACAAACAAAAATTCACCATTCATACTGATCATGCACTTTATTTTAGTTAAAAAATGTCAAAAACTTAAGAGGTAGACTATTTCGATAGCTTTTAAAATTAAGTATGTTCAGATATGAAGTAAAATACCAAAAAGGATCAATGAATATCGAGGCTGATACGTTATCTCGAAATTCCATTTCTCATTATTTACAACCTACTATAATATTGTTAGATTTAGATGAAATAAAAGCTGAACAAAACTGCGAAAATGTAGGTGTAAAAAATATTAAAAGTTAGATTTTATAATATATAAGAGAAAAGGATTTCATAAAATAGTAATTCCTATGTCATTAAGACAAAAATTACTTTTCACTGCTCATGAACAATTTAGTCATCCTGGTGTACAGAAAATGCTTAATCTCATAACCCCTGTTTACTATTGCCCTTACATCATCCAAGATATTTAAAATTTTGTAAAACATTGCAAAATATGTCAACTAAATAAGAAATCCAGACAATGAAAATTTGGCTTACTACAAGCTATGCCTGCCAATGTGATCAACCTTTTTAATTTCTTTCTGTTGATACTGTTGGTGGTCTCAATTATTATAACTCAACAAAAAAAATCTTCATCTTGTAACAGATCATGCCACAAGATATGTGTGGGCATTCACCTCTAAAAGTGTAACTTCTGAAACGTATGCAAATTGTCTTAAACAAGTTTTCAATATTCAAGTACCTCAAAAGTTACGTAGCAATCGAAATCCTGCTTTTACTTCCTCAAGATATAAGAAATTCCTTAGGAATTATAAGGTAAAACAAAGATTAACCTTCTCCCGTCACCCCCAGACAAATGGCAAAGTTGAACATTTGAATCAGACAGTAGTAACAAGACTTAAGTATAAAGTTCATGCATCATCCCATAAAATTCCCTGTACAAAATTGTTGGAACAGGTTGCTAATGAGTACAATAACACACCTCATTCCATGACACAATTTCCTCCAGCCTATTTATTATTTGGTAATTTACCTTATGATCCCCCCCCCCCCCCCCCCCAAGAGAATTATTATCCCTTTATAGATGAAGCACTCAAAATTGGCAAAAAGCATGCGATTGGATTCCATGACAAAGTAAAAAATGGTTTGATCAATATATTATTGAAGCTAAATTTGAACCTGGTGACCTTGTTATTTACGAAGAATTTCAATATCCTAATACATGTAAGTTATCTCAACACTTTTCAGGTCTTTATACTATTCTAAAAAAATGTTCGAATGTCACTTATGAGATAGATAAAATTAATTACCACACTAAACACAATTCAGGAATAGTCCACTTTTCTAGATTAAGATTTTTCTATCCTTTCAAAAAATTAAAATTATTCCATGAAGAGAAATAATAATAATAATAATGAAGTCACACATTTTAAGTTTCAGATCTGTGAGTATAACTGAAAAATACTCATTTTTGAAGTCTATACCAGCACTTATTGTATAGATTTTCCTAAACATTGATTTATGAATTGGACATTCTATACTTATAGTTATGTGATATAGATTTTATTCAAGGGTTATTACATGGGAACGTGTATCGTATCTAAGGAGTTTATAATTTGTGGATTGTTTATACTATTGCTGTATATTGGATAGGATAAGTATTAAAGAGAATTATTAATAAACTAGCTGTTACCTGTGACTTCAATCACGTAACAATTAAAGAAGAATAAATGCAACAATTAAGCAAAAAATTTCGATAATTAAAAGCATATACAATGAACCATTTATCACATTTTATAGTAGAAAAACTTCTAATGGTCCTAATTTGCATTTTTTTTCTTCTTTTTTATCTATATAAGATCATTTAGATTTCTTTCGTGAGCTTGAAATTTCATACTCCTTTTCTAAGATTAAATGAGGAATAAATTTGCATCTCTATTATTCTATTTTATCATTTATATTTATTATATTTTATGAGTCAGAACCCATCAAATTCAAAGAATAAAAATGTTGAATAGAACTGTTAGATTGAAGTTATAAAAAAACCTACAGAAATATTTACAATAAATAATCAATATTATGAGTTAGCTGGCCTAACGCACAAAACAAATGTTATTTTTATAATTAAAGTTTAATTTTAAATATTCAAATTATTGAAAAATTAACTTTTATTTCTATATGTAATCAGTAACCTGATATTCAGATAATAAATTATGAAGTTATCAGCTTTGATCTTTGGTATTAAAAAATGAAAAATCGGCAAAAATTGCACCACTATGACACAATCTTATTTTTTTTACAACGAAATCTAAAAATAACGTCATTTTCACCATCGCAAAATTTACATGCATGCTTTTCATATTCATATTCACCATTTTAAAAACATTTTCACGTGCAATAGATTATTAATAAATATATTTTTAAAAATTGCATTACTTTTGCCAGTTACAATTTTGCATGTGGAAAATCACACTCTTGACTTGATGTTCTAATCTCAGTCCCAGTGAAATCCAGAAATTTATTCTTTTCGATGCTTTCGTAGTAAAATATTTAGTTTTATCAAAAAAAATATTCATTTCTTTTTTACTATGAGGTCCTTTTAGCCCACTGAAGCCCTTTGAGATTAATGTCTCAATCTCAATATCATCGTAATGTAAAAAATATTGAAATGTAATAGCTTCATGAGTAAAAAGAATCGTTTTTTTTTTAATGTGAAGCCTTTTCTATTAAAAAAAACAGTTATTTTTAATTGCAATGAAAAAATGACATCCTTAATGATATATTAATTCCGATTGTTTCCTTTTACTCTGTAATGATGGAAGTATCCCAGATGCCAACACTGTGAAGAAATTTCCTAAAAGGCTTTTAAAATTAAAATATAAAAAATGAATTATTTTAAAAAATATCAAGTGTGGGCACATATAAAAATAATCTGCTTTCATTTAAAAATATAATTTTGAAAATCGGTTCAGTAGAAAGCTCAGGCCAGATGACTAAATAAACAGCCTTGTCTTTTATAGATATATATTCCGTTCATGGATATTGATTTAATTTATGTTTTCGTCACAAAGAATGTTATTTAAAGAGGTATGTTAGTAATGTTATTTAAAGAGGTATGTTAGTAAATATTTTTAAAGGAAAATGGTTATTAACAGGTCGCTTCAGACCAGACCTGTATAATATAGGCGCACATCGTGCGCGGAAAATTTTCAGCAAAATTAGGAACTTTGTGGAAAAAATTTTAGAAAAGAAAAACATATTTTTTGGTTTTTTTAACTGTTTTTTTTTTTTATATCAAAAAATTTAAGATATTCCCCAACTTTACGTACGATATATTTACTGCTCGTGCACGATTAAAAGCAGGGGCAATTCTGTTTTGAATTTTCTGAAAATTGAAGACATTCGGTTCCGAAAATTAAAAAAAATTCGTCAATCTGAAAGTTCAGACACAAGAAAATTGCAAATTTTGACAAATGGTCACTGTAAAAAATCAATTTTGCCAATCCTTCACAGAAAAATAATTCCAATTTTGTCAAAAGATCGTGGACCTGGTCAAAGGGCTTCAGAAAAAAGGCGAATTTTGTCGAAGGGCCATGGGAAAAAAATTAATTTCGTCAAAAGACCGCTGAAAAACGAGAATTTCTTCGAAGGATCGCTAAAAAAAACGCCAATTTCGTCAAAGAAACACGGTAAATACAGGAATTTCGTAAAAGAGCCGCAAACTAAAAGTTTAATTTCGTCCGAGATTCGCGGAAAAAAACAAACAAATTTCGTTAAAAGATTGCAAAAAACGCGAATTTCAACTAAGGATCGCGTAAAAAACACAAATTTCATCAAAGGGTCGTGAAAAAAAAACACTATTTTTGTCAAAGAATCTCCAAAAAAAAAAAAAAAACACAAATTTCGTGAAATGATCGCAGAAAAACTGTGAATTTAGTCAAAGGATCGGGAATAAAACGTATATTTAGTCCAAGGACCCTCCCCTCCCCTGTCTGCTATAATCTTTCAAAAAATTTGCTTTGAATTTCAGAATTCTTTTTTTAAAACTTAGAATCAACCCTGCTTTCCTATCTTGCATTTTTAGCTTTATTATTTTTTTAACTAAAATAATTATTCTTTAATTAGTGTTAATTAATTTTTAATTTAAATGGTAATTATTTTAAACTACTGTTTTTAATTCATATTGTAAAAATAATATAACATGTAATTTTATTAAACATTAATTTGCAGAAAGTTTTTGACCCTATATTTATGTGCGCTGAAAGTTTTTGGTGTTATACAAGTCTGCTTCAGACATGAATTTGATTTGATTAGAATAATCCAAAAATCAACATACAACATTATGTTTATATTCCAAAAAATCACATCTTGGAAAAAAAAGATAAATGGTATTAAAAATTACCAAACGTGGTGAACCATGAAATTTCAAAAGTAGATAATAAAAGTACGAAAAAAACTTTAACTTTCAAATATTTATTACATTTTTATTTCACAGTGCTACATTTTTAACAGCTGTAGATCTGTCAATAACAGCAAATTGTTTATCATGCTGTATCCGAAGTACTGTACATTTGCGATGATTGCTCAAAATGTATTTTTAATTATGATATGTGCTTTTATGTTTCACCATATTTATGCAGGTGTGTGTAAATGCTATAATTCATATACAGGGCTACACAAAAAAATCCGCAAGGGTTACTGGATATGAATGCAAATTGCTTAAAGGTGGTTTTTAAATGAGTTATGCATTTTTACACTGAATTGCATTTAGTTTACTGAGAAATGTTTGTAGAATATAGATAAAATGATATACAGGGTCATGAAAAGAATTGGATACATGTCTGTCCATAAATGATTTTTGGAAATGTAATTTCAGTAGTTTTAAGAGTGTTTTAGTTTGAATTAAATTTTAGCTAAATAGTGGCGTATAATAAAGGTTTTATGATATAAACAAAAGGACTACGCCTGAATACATTCATAATTATAAATTTTTTTCAAAATAACAGACATTACATTACACTACATTAAAAAGATAAAAACAATAAACAATTTTGCTAACGTAAAAGTCATACTAAGGTGTACATTACACTACATTAAAAAGATAAAAACAATAAGCAATTTTGCTAACGTAAAAGTCATACTAAGGTGTTAAAGTTCAACAAGCAGAAAAACATTACATCATGTTGCCAAAAAGAAAATTACAGTTAAAACAAAACTGAATATATTCTATTGGTAGAGATGTAGCCTCGTTAATTGCTAAATCAGCAGTTCTAGTGTACCAAGTGCTGCACTTGGATCTAATTATAAAAGCATTCTCAAAACTCGGAAAATGATCAGTTTTCATGGCATGGTCAACAATCTTAGAATTTAAATTTTTATTTCTAAAAGCATGTATATGCTCCTTAAGTCTTGTTTCAAGTGTACGGCTGGTTTCTCCTATGTAGACTGCATTACACTGTTTGCATGGAGAGTCAGAATTAAAATTGAGATATTGTCCACAGAACGTTGTTTTTCTGTAAACTGAAGTTTCAAGGGTTTGTGAGGCAGATCCCATGCATCTATGAATCAGAATATCCAAAAATGGAATTTGCTGGTCAGTTTCATATTCAATTGTAAATCGAATAGAACATAATATTGAATTGGCATGGTTTAAAATAATAGGAAGTTTATGGTGTTTAGCAACTACAAAGACATCATCAACATCTATGCTAGAATTTAATTAGGTAACCTGTATTATGAAAAATCTTTGTTTCTGTATACTGCATAACTATTTCAGCAATAATTACAGATAACAGTGACCCCATTGGAGTACCGTTTATCTGTTTAAAATATTTTTCATTGAAAATAAAATGATTGGATGACATATATTTAATTCAATGACATGTATTCAATGAAAAGTATTTTTAAACCATAAACGGTACTACAATGGGGTTCACCGTTATCTGTTATTATTGCTGAAATAGTTATGCAGTATATAGAAACAAAGATTTTTCGTAATACAGGTTACATAATTAAATTCTGGCATAGATATGTTGAATGATGTCTTTGTAGTTGCTGAACACCATAGCCTACCTATTATTTTAAACCATTTTGAATTATGCCAATTCAATATGTTCTTCTATTCAATTTACAACTGAATATGAAACTGACCAGCAAATTCCGTTTTTAGATATTTTGATTCATAGATGCATGGGCTCCACTTCGCAAACCATTGAAACTTCAGTTTACAGAAAAACAACGTTCTCGGGACAATATCCCAATTTTAATTCCAAATCTCCCAAATCCCATAAGATTACATTTGTGAAAACTTTATTTACTAGAGCTATATGATATTGCAGCACAGAAGATCTTTTTAATATAGAAATACAAAAAATTTTATACGATTTAAAGTTGAATAGTTACCCTGAAAGGTTTTGTTTTCGCATTTTTATGGAACTTCTTCGTGCACACATGGATACTCCTCCACTCTTCCAACATAAGAAAATTAATAAACTCGCAAGCATTCCGTATTACAAATGTATTTCAGAGAAGATTTTGCATTTTTTTAAACCACTTGGCGTTCACACGTTCTTCATCCCACACAAACCATTTAAGCATCTTTTAAGCAATTTTAAGCATAAATGTCCCAGCTCACAGTTTAAAGATGTTATTTATGGAATTCCGTGCAAATATTGTAATGCAGTCTACATAGGAGAAACCAACCGTACACTTGAAACAAGACTTAAGGAGCATAAACATGCTTTTAGAAATAAAAATTTTTATTTTAAGATTGTTGACCTCCCTATGAAAACTGATCATTTTCCGAGTTTTGAGAATGCTTTTATAATTAGATCCAGCTGCAGCATTTATGCTAGTCATATTTTTTTTAGCTTGGTACACTAGAACTGGCAATTAACGAGGCTGCATTTCTACCAATAGAATATTCAATTTTGTTATAACTGTAATTTTCTTTTTGGCAACATAATGTAATGTTTTTCTGCTTGTTGAACTTTAACACCTTAGTTTGACTTACCTTAGTATGTATGTTAGGAATTAGCTGATGAGGGATTCAGAATGAATCCGAAATGTCCTTTTAAATTGTTTTTAGTGTTTTTATCTTTTTAATATAGTGTAATGTGATGTCTGTTATTTTGAAAAAAAATTATAATAATATAGGTTCTGGGTAAACTAAATGGTTGTACAAAAGTATTCAAGTATGTTTCCATCTATTAGTATAAATTGGGGAAAGAGAACATTCAACCTGTTATCTGTTTTCTTGCTAAACTAAATTTTCCCATTATATAGTTTATATATCAACCTACAGATCAAATACAGGGCTGTTCAAAAGAATTGGAATACACATTTGGCTATGGACTGTAACTGCTGAAATCAGTTTTTCAAATGTTTTATGCATTTTCTAAAATAATTACTTATTTACTTTATTTCCCTAAATAACGAAGTTTTGTTAAAGCATTCAGGAAGTGTTGGAGAGTGTTTCATAATCTATGCTTAACACATCATTTCTCTTTCTTGTTTATTATTAGAAAGAACATGTTTTTTTTTAGAAAATAGAAATCTGAAATAGATAAAAATTATACATCATAAAAAGAAAAGAAAAATTTGTAAAATCATAAATATTCTGCTAAATTACAAGTAAATGTTGCAAAATTATAATTAATTTAAATAAGGCAGGTAAATGTATTAGAAATAATCTCAGAAATTATCCGGCTTGCATATCAAATCTCCTTTCATGATTTGGGATCAATTTATATCTGAAACAAATTTTATGTTTGTAAAGTATAACAGTATTCTTAGTGCTAAAAGTATATCTTATACTTTTGTTTTAGGCTTTTATCTTTATTTTTCTATGTGATAATTAAAATAAAGTCAGTTCTGAAACTTGAAACAACTCAGTACTATACTTAAATCCTTGTAATTTCTAAATGTTGTTATTGAGAAATTTTCGTGCGCTTATCAAATTTATAATTGTTTGTAGAATCAGATTTTGATAACAGTGAGGATTTGGCCAGCTTGTTAGAAGATGATGATGATGATGTATTTGCAAAGAAAGTGTTTGGAAATCCTCCTGCAAAAACATCTGCTGCTGAAGGTAAGAAAAGTGAAAATTAATGAATAACAAAAATTATTTTGTGACTGCATGTTTCCATGTATATGTTATTATTAATATAAAAATGTTATTCTCAAAATTTACTGCAGAGCAAGCTGTCAAAATTAGTCTTCTAATCACTGAAAATGTTTGAACTTTCTTAAAATATTTTAAACATGTTTGAACCTATAATTTTTTTATAGTTTAGATTTATGTGTGTTCTCAGGTTTCTTTGTAAAAATGAAGTAAAGTTATCCCACAGATCGCTCTTCTTTGTAATTTTTTTTTTTTTTTTTTTTAAGTAACGATATAATACATTAAATAAATTGTATAAAAAAAATAAAAATTTCTAGGTGCAGAAAAACAAAATTTTTTAACTTGATACAGCTATGGACAGGTACTCATATCTACAAAAGATCATTGATCACAACTGGCAAATTAAGAAAATTCAATTAAAAAGATTTTTTTTTTTCATTTTTAAGTTCCACAACTGTTTATTATTGTGAAAGTAAAACACTAAAAAAAAGTGCAAATTCTAGTCACTTATAAAATAAGTCATTGCACTTGCACACCACTGGCACAAAAACTCAATTAGAATTTTAAGAATAGTCACTTTAACCTCTTAAGGATTGTTTAGTATTTGTGAAAACCATTAAAAAAGTATCTTTTTTTCTTATTGCAGAAATTGAATAATTATAAGGTTTTTAAATGAAATATGCAATTAGTTGTATGTTTGACGAGAAAAAAATATGTTATAGAATATGTTCAAATTTACAGAAAAGCCAACAAGCAGGAATTTAGTGCCTTAGTGTTTGTTTTTCAGTATACAAATTAATGGGAATAAGATCCTTATTTTTAACATTTTGATTGTTTAAAAAAAAATTTTCTAACTAATATAGAGTATTGAAACTGTATCTTTGAGTGGATATTAATGTTATGTAAAATAAATATATGATAAAAGGTTAACCATAAATTAATGTTTATAAAATTATAATCTAGTTACTGTTGTATATTTAATTGCAATGTTAAAAATTTGTAAACGCAAACAATTTTCAAATTACTTAAAAGTTTTTTTATTTACAATATGATACATTTAAAAAAACAGTAAAAAAGTTTTTTTGTTGGTTTTTTAAATGTATCGTATTGTAAATAAAAAACACCTTTAAGTAATTTGAATATTGTTTGTGTTTGCAAATTTTTACTTGTAATTATGTAAGGTGAATTTAAGGATTTCAAGAAATTGATATGTTATATCATTTTTAACTTAATTGGGATGTTCAGTTATTTTGCAATAATTGTACTAATTGGAAAACCAAAAGCGAATGTTGACAAGAACTTTGTTTTGATTTCACTTACTTTTTCTTAAATTTCAGTAATGAAGGTATTCACTTCTCAAATGTTTTGTTAATAACTTTCTTATTAATATTTATCGAGTTTATGAATATCAGCAGAGGAGAAAGGTGCTTACCCTTGCTTAACCTTGGTAACCAAACTTGTGTTTTTTTTTTTTTGTTTTTTTTTTTGAAGATTTTACTGATAATTAATCAAAAATTCCACGTCATAAATGTAAGCAGTGTGCCCATCTTATAAGTGCTAAAATATTGAGGATGAAAATATCTACAAAAATGTAAAAGTGTTCAGTTAACTAAAGAACATACTATGAATATTCATATTTTAGGTCCAAAATGTATTTGTTTAGAAAATCAGGAGCAAAGTGGTACTGATATTGAAGAACACCATTCAAATTTTGCCTGAACTTTAACTGCCCAAGTTAAGCAGGCGAAAATAGAAAAACTTTTGGAAAAAAAAAAAAAACTCATTAGGTATACAGATTGCAAAACTGTTTTACTTTTGCAAAATACAATTTAATGTTACTAAAAATGAAAGTTTCCACCAGTTATTTGTTATTGTAAACTTGGCATTAAATAATCATAGCATTTCTGTGATTGAGTTTGGCGAAAATTTCTGTTTTGAAAAATTGGTGGTAAAAGAATAAAAATTCTGTAAATGATGTTCGTTGTGAAGAGGTTAATGGGAAAACTCTCATGTAGGATGGCTGGAGTAACATATGTAATTGTCCCATTATTGTTAACTGTGTCAACTGGACAAAAACCTTTTTTTTTTTCCCCTTTTGTCAGCTATTGATGTTGGTTCATCTAAAAAAAAAAAAAAATGCTGTTTAACCCTTTATCTACTGCATTATGATCTACTGCAATTTTTTTCATGTAATATTTTTTTTTTCAGTTACTACAATCAAAATTAAAGGATAAACATAAAACAAATACTCACCCATGAGAAATTTAATTCCTTAGAGGTAATTAATTAAAATGGTACTTTAAAGTACCGTCAATACACAATGACTAAAATATCATAACAGAAAACCCACAAGCTATTTCAAATGACACCAGAATTGTGGTAAAATATATTCGATTTAATAAGTAAGTGAAATATAGCCTTTTTCATATTTACAAATATATGTTTTGGTAAATTCCGGTGACAATCATTTATTTCAACACTTTAGCGTTAAAAATGCTTTGCCCCTGAAAGAGTTAAAAAAACTATTTTTTTTTTTAGGTTTCGATCTTGATAGCAGTCCTTTAGTTATGCAACGTTTATATATCCAGGAACAACATGTTCTCTCGCATCTCCAAATCTCCATATATGCAATATATGAATTTACATATGCTATTTCCAGCATAGCAAAAAAGAGCCGGTGCCACAACTTTTTCTATTTCCTATAAAAAATAACAATGAAACAGAAAAAAATACCAGGGAAATCATTACTACACTACATTTTAGTTATTACATTTTAAAGCGGATGAAAATGATGGATAACTACACAGACAAAAAGTAAACAAGATGTTTTCTCCAACACCCAGTGTATTGACGGTACTTATAAGTACCACCGAGTAATTCAACTGTTAAATCAAATACATACACCATTCACCTAAAATAGCTAGTCAAATTGTATTCTAAAATCATAATGAACACATAAAAAAAAATCCAACACTTATCTTATATCCTTTACTGTGTTTACAGCAAAAAAAAGATGAGCGTGACAATCTGTACAAAATGACGGCACAAAACACATCGACTGCTTCAAAGATAGCTTCCTTCCTCACTTAAATAACAAATCTAGAACTACTGCTGCCGTGTATCCGGATAAAGTGGAGTTAAAAGAGTGTTTTTGCAAAGTACCATTAAAATATTAGTAATATTCACTGTGGGATGAAAGTTTAAAGGGAATCAGTAGATAAAGGGTTAAATGATAGAGGATAAAGAAGAGGTAGAAAAAACATGTGTGTGTAAAGTTATAAGCTTTGTTAGCGACAATGAAAACAAAATGAGACAAAAGAGAGAAGATTTAGAAACTACATACAAGGATGAATTATTTATTTCTTATGAATATGCTATGCTGCACCTCATCTAATCTTCCAGGTCAGTATATCATGAATGAATAAAGTTATCTCAGTAATGAAACGTGTTCTTGAAATTCAAAAGTAATTTCAGAACAATCACCAACATTCAAGTTTTCTATAGGAATTTGAAACATCAGTAAAACCTCAGCTTCCCAGTGATACCAGTGATACCCAATGAAACAGTCAGATTGAATATTTAGCAACCTTTCTTAAGAAGACCGAGTTCTATATGAACATTGTTGATGACCATAAGGATGACATTGATGGTCACTTTTTCAAATCATAAGTAACATAAGCTTATATAACGAAGCAAAACATTTATACCAGCAATTAAAACCCATTTTATCTGCTTTGAATAAACCTTAAAGGAAAGAAGTAACAATCTCTGATGTTTGTCATGAATGGTTAAAGCTACTGCAAATAAAGGATCTTGACACTTATTCTTCTTTAATAGTATACCAATTAATTGTAAACATCACTCCAGTTCATGTATTAGTTTATATGACAAATCCTAAATATAAAGGTGTGTGAGTTGATAATGAAAAACAAGAATTAACTAGACAGGGGTTGCATAATAATATTGATGCATTGCCTTGCTTATGTATGGGCTTTTCAAACAGAAACATCATCATTTAGTATTTTTTTTTTCTTTTTTGTGAAAGAGCAGGGGTGGTAAATCTGCTCCAATTTTGAATTCCAGCTACAAAAATGGCATTTTTTTTTTCAATTCTGCTCCAATATGCTCCAAAAATGAAAATTTCATAATTTAAAAAATTAGAAAAAAAATATGAAACTTCATATGAACCTTGTATAGGCTTGGTAACACACTGCTATTACGATGCATGTAGCTAAGATATGCAGCATCATGAAAGTTTAAAATTTAACTCTAACTGGATAATGGATTATGCTACAGATTCATTGTCTTAAATTTGTGTTTTTATAATATTACAGTGAAATATGTTTAACACGAAAAATCGGTTAACACGAAATGATATAGCTTTCCGGACAGTATACTATGCAACTTAATACATTTTTTTTTCTTTTAACACGAAACAAAAATCATTTAACATGAGAAAAACTCGCTTTCCATCTAGTTAGTTTGAGCTGAAATTGGTGGATTTTGTGTTAAAACCACTGAATTTTTGGTGAAAATCAGTGAATTTCGTGTTTTTGTAAATTAGCTTATTGAGAAATCGGTACGAAAACAAACTGCTATTTTGCTTCACAAATGAAGATGAAGCTGCTTAATGCAGTTGATGAAAAAAAAGGACGAAAACAGAAATCTGCAAAGAGTTTGGCATTGCCAATGGATGACAAGCATTCCTGACGTCATACACCGTCACGATCGATTATAGCTAATCAGCTTCTCGATTTTTCCCACAAGTGTTAACCAAAAGCCAATCAAATGCCACAATACTTGTGGGAAACATTGCGAGCTCCACCCATTGCATGTGGTCAATTCTACTTTATCAACAATAATAAAAAAACGGGGATCTCATTACGTTAATGTTTGAGTGCAGTATGTTTAAGCCAGAGAGAAAACGTATGAGAACTGCTAAGCACAAAGATTTAGAGACAGCTTTGCTTATTTGGTTCAGACAAACTAGATCTCAGAATGCTGAAAAAGACACTTTAAAAAGATATCTGATTTTTCCCTCCCAAAATAATAGTAGGGGAAGACGGGGTACAATGAAACATTACTTGTAAAATCAATCAAATTTGTCATAGAGAGTTGCAGTTTATATATATGTTATACTACTATATGTTCCAATTACTGATGTGATTTGGATGCATTCACACTTCTACAACAGTAGCAATAGAAGATTATTGCTTTTACACCATTGAAAGTAACTTTCTTTACTAAAAGTAATTTTGTTTCTTTTTCCTTGTTATATGTAATAATTATTTTTTCTATACATTGTTATCTTTGGGTTGTTGTCTTCATACCTCCAAAACCAAAATAAAAAAAATAAATATTAGAAGTTTGAAAATAAATTTTTATTTAGTAACCCCAGTGCAGACTACAATGAAACACTTGCAGACGGGGTACAATGAAACATGTTTTATTATAGTAATAAAAGTAGTAAATAGACTATATTAGAAGTAAGAGTAGGAAAATAGAAAACAAAAAGTTTTGTTCTAACCAGGTCAGTAAAAAATGCTCTTGTTAAGCAATTAAAAAATAGAAAGAGAAAAAAAGCTAAGAAGGGATTGTTTTCAAAACAAACTCTACCTGCTACAGACTCTGATGATGATCCAGATTTTTTTTCCAGGCCCAGCTGATCATTGAGGTACTAAGAATGAGATATCTACACACAACATGTATGGCACAAGCAGTATCCGTATAAATGTAAACATAAGGAAATATATACCGTGGGAGAAATCATACATTTAAATGAAGTCAAATGTGAAGTACTTGATATAAAAAGACTCCAACCTAGTTTTAAATTTGTGTTTTTTTTTAGAAACTTACATTTAAAGAAAACTCATTGTGTTGAAACTACCACCCCATATTCCTTCAGGAGCAACTGAAATATAAGCAGAAATGCTAATTTTTGAACCTGACTTGAGCCAATTTAATATAAAAGGAAAAGTATTTCTTAAACTAATAGAACTTTCTTATTTTTCATCTTAGACTATAATATTTTTATCAAGTTCCTTATTAATCAAGTTTTGTTTTTGTATTTATCTCATTTTTCATAAACTATACTGGGTGAAAATTGCTTCCATCATTTGGAGTGTTTCATTGTACCCCAGTATGTGTTACATTGTACCCCTGCATACGGGGTACAATGAAACGCTGTAAGACATTTATTTTTTGTTATTTTGTAGTTTTGTTCTTTTTTTACGAATCTTTTAACGCGAAATTCTTTTAACACAAAAAAATTTTTTGGTTCCCTCAGTTTCATGTTAAACGTATTTCACTGTACATATCTTAATCTAAAGAGGATGATTGCTCCAAAACACAGCTGATGCACTATCTATGAAAAATAAGCAGTATTGAAAAGATATTCAGAACTAAGGCTGTTCTCAAACAAAATATTTTTACCCCTTCAACAATGCAGAACTTTCTGGCACACCCACAAACATTTTTTAGATAGGTTGGTAAGGAATGACTACTGAAATAATTTGGAATTTAATAACATTTTCGTTAAAATGTCACATTTGAGTTACAAGTAATTTTTGAGGCATAAAGACCTTTCCAGAACTTTGGTTTCCTAATATTAAGTTAAAAATGCCCACTTTGATAACATAAAAAAAATCTCTTGTTTTTATTGAAAAATAAAAAACGCTATTTTATTTCAGTGCTAAAACATAATTTTGTCCTACTACAAAACTGTTAAATTTTGATACAGTACTGCAATTTATCCTGCGACAAAACTGTTACAAAAACAAATTTTTGATTTTCTACCCCTATATTATGAGACACCAATTCAAAAGATTTGTTGATTACTATAAAGTCATCTTTAGCCAAAATATTGGTTGCTATCATTCTTTAGCGATGGACTAAATGTCATGAAAAGTGTAAAAAACAAATTGCATAAAATCAACAATAATACTGTTGATATAGAAGCATGCACTCTTCACAAAGTCCAAAATGCATTTGGCCATGGAGTTAATGTTTTTGACCTTGATTTTGAAATGCCTCTTATTGACTTATACTACTTTTTAAAAAGAAAATTCACTGTGCAATCTACTGATTACTCACAGTTAAAGGTATCGCTTGGGTTATTTAAATTTACTATCAAATTTTTGTTGTCATTTGCCAAAAAATATACAATAACTACTGTAAATAAACATATTTAACTTGTTACATTCTGTTTTTAATTTAAATCCATGTAGCCATTTTTCTAAATTGTTGAAATTATAAATATGTCTCATTATTTTTTAAATTCTAAAACATTTCTTGTCAGAATATGATATATTTATTATGCATTATTGCAATGTAGAAAGTTAGTTCGTCCATTATAGTCATACTAGAACAAATTTTCAAATTCTCAAATAAGTAAATGTTTTTTCTGTTTTAACATTTATTACATTTTATGCCATTGAAATTGTATATATGCACAATGGTAAAGAAAGGTTCATTAACAAAGCATATTAACCTAATTACCTTAATTTGGAGCTACTGTAAAACATATAATCATCCTGCTCCAAAACTGTAATTTGACCTGCTCCAAATCTGTTACAAAAAAGGATTTTTGATTTTCCTCCTCCTTCAGAGGTGGAAAATCTGCTGCAATTGCTACAAACTGCTCCAATTTTAATTTCCTGCTACATTCTGCGACAAAAATGGAAAAGTTTTTAAATTCTGCTACAAAAAATGAAAATTTCATAATCTATAAAATTAGAAAGAAAATGTTCATATGGACCTTGTATAGACTTAATAATAGATTCTGCTGCAGATTCATTGTCTTAAATTTCAGTTTTTATAATATGTATTACATATCTTAAGGGCCTCGTACCTTTTGAAATATTTCCATTGCCAGTACTAAGTGATGTGGTTTTGAGTTCTCATAATTTTTTTTAGTGCTTATTGAAATACCATAAACCTTTGTAATATATTTGAGCCATATTTCAGGCTTTATAAAATGTAGAAATAAATATTTATAACAAAATGTAATTAAAAAAAGCCCGTCCTTTCGACATGTGCCAGGAGGAAAAGGTAGCTTTCGTATTCCTTGTTTTTTTAAATATAGCTTATTTTACTCAAACACACAAAGCTAAAATTAGTTGAACTCGATTAGATGATTCAATAAAAAAACCATATTTCTTGGTTTTAAAATTTTGCAAATTTTACTCAAATTTTAAGAAGCTAAAATGCGATGAACCCGATGAAAGAATATTCATCAGTATTGAATTTGAATGAGAGTTGTGCCAATTTAGTAAGCTATAGCCAAGTTGGCATCATTTATGGTTGCTTAGTTTTGGTCGCCAAATTTGGTGATATTTTACGAATGGTCGCCAAGCTTGGTGATAATTTGAAACTAATGTTCACCGATACTCATAAATTAATACCTGATTTTCTTTAATTGTTGTCTTGTTTCAAAATGTCAATCACCATAGAATTTCAAACTGATATATCACAACTATTTTTTAAGTTAGAGACAAAACAAAAAATACTCCAGAATCCTTGTATCAAGGCCTAACACTTAAACATAAAATAAATTTGGATTTCTAAATTTTTTGTGTATTTTTTTTAGTTTTAAATATTTAAATGGCCTCCATTTTGAAACAAGAGGTCAGATGAAGTTGGCCAACGAACTCGGTCAAGGCATTTGTATGTACTGTACACACAATAAATCTCATCCTAATTGGTTTATAGATACAAGAGTTAACGCATGACAAAAATCAGATATTTATATATATATATATATATATATATATATATATATATGTCTCATTTGAATGGAGAGTGGTTTTGGGGTTTGGGGGTCATGATCAATGAAAATATACCAAAATTTTCGGAAGTGCTTTCCTCCAGACGGCTGCAATAGGTACCTTTTTACTTTTTGTAATGAAAGCTACCTAATACAGTTCAGTTAATATTGTGTAATTTTTTCACATGGTATCTCACAATCCACACAATAATTTAGAATGTATATATGAACATAAAACTTAAGTTAAAATGACCTCTAAACTATATTTTATAGAATGAATTAATGATATATAAATTCTTTGACAGAAACTATTTAAAAAGTTCAATTGAATTTGAAACATAGAAAAAATAATTAATTAATGATTAAAAAACAATTAAAATATTTAACTATCTCAATAATATTAATTCATTCTATATATAGTTTGGAGGTCATTTTAACATAAGTTTTATTTTCATATATCTATTCTAAGTTATCGTGAGGATTGTGGCATACCATGTGAAAAAACTGTGCAATATTAACTAGACTGTAGTTTTTATTATGTTATGTTATAATTTAACAATGCAAATTATTGCAATTTAACATTTTATAAAGCCTTAAATATAGTCTAAATATATTACTGAGATTTATGTAATTTCAATAAGTATTTAGAAAGTTATGAGAACTTGAAACCACATCACTTTTCACTAACAGTGGAAAGATTTTGAAAGGTATGATACCCCTTAATCAAAATATAATGATTACTCCAAAACACAGCTGTTGTACCATCTATCTATGAAAAATAAGCATTATTTAGAAGATTTTCAGCATTAAGGCTGTTCTCAAAGAAAATATATTTACCAGCTCAACAATGCAAAACTTTCTGACATATTCACAGACTTTTTTTTGATTAAAAAGCATGAAATTGTTAAGGCTACTGCAATAATTTAGTATTGAATTGCAGTTTTCATTTTTTGATAAATGTCGCATCTTTAGCTATTTTTGAGTCATAAAGACTTTACCAGACTAGCGTCCTGAAAGTCAGTTAAAATTACCCATTTTGATAACATTTAAAAAATATTCTTTGATTTTATTGAAAAATGGAAAGCGCTATTTGATTTCAATGCTACAACACAAGTTTGTCCTGCTACAAAATGATTAAATTGTGATACAGAACTGCAATTTATCCTGTTACAAAAACAAATTTAAAATTTTTGTCTCTGTGTAATGTCATCTACCCGATATCTTTTAACTTAATTCTTAAGTATCACTTTTCCTAAAACAATTATGCACTTCAACTTTTCCTTTTACTTACCCATCATACGTAGTATAAGTTAAATCTTGTAATCGTTTTGAAAATCAAAAAAAAAAATTTGACAGATTTACACGTTTTAGACACTGGAGATTCCGAAAAACATATTTATAGAAAAAATATTTGTCCGTCCATCTGTGTATCTGTAATTGCTCTATCTGCCGAACAAATTGAGATAGAGACTTGAAATTCGGTGTATACTTAGGGGGTAATAATGGGAAGAAGCCTTTTGAATATCAGTAGCCTCAATTAACCGGAACAATTTTTTTCGGACTCTTGAAATATTCGTTCTGATAAAAGGTATACAAAAATTTTCAAAATTGTTTATTTGAAGGGGTGAATATAAAAGACAATAAAAAACCATAAATTTTGCATCATGAACTCGATCGGATAATTAGTTGCCGAGATATTTGTAATTCTATTTTTCACACTCTTCGATTTTTCATGACCCTGTATTTCATTCAAATTCCAATTCAAAGATATATTTTAATTGGAAATGAGATGCTTAATCCGACGCAGTAAACTGTTAGTTAATAGGATTGTAATTTTTTGAGTTATAATTAGAAAAAAAAAATTGTCCGTCCTTCTGTATGTCTGTGTGTTTGTAATCACTCTATCTCCCGAACAAATTGAGATAAGAGACTTGAAATTCGGTGTGTACTTAGGGAGTAATAATGGGAGGAAGCCTATTGAATATCAGTAACCTCGATTAACCGGAACTATTTTTTCGGACTCTTGAAATATTCCTTCTGATAAAAGGTATACAAAAATTTTCAAAATTGTTTATTTGAAGGAGTGATTATAAAAGACAATAAAAAAACATAAATTTTGCATCATGAATGAACTCGATTGGATAATTAGTTGCCGAGATATTTGTAATTCTATTTTTCACACTCTTCGATTTTTCATGACCCTGTATTTCATTCAAATTTCAATTCAAAGATATGTTTTAATTGGAAATGAGACGCTTAATCCGACGCAGTAAACTGTTAGTTAATAGGATTATAATTTTTCGAGTTATAAGGATGTTTCTTTTACGCAATTTGGTACTACTCGATTATCCCGTTGACCAAAAAACTATCGCCAAACTATAAGATTAAATGCCAATAATGGCTTATCGTAAATGTCAAGTATTTAATGCATCTTCATACCTATAAGGGGTGTTACTATAGGAGGGACCCTGTTTTGTCGCCAAACACCGCCAAGTTTGTTGCCAACTTGGTGGTATATCGCCAAATTTGGCAGCCAAAATGAGTCGTCAAAAATGACGCCAAATTGGCAGTATCTCTAATATTTCGTCAAATTCCCATAGACTTCCATTGTAAACCAATAGCGTTTACTTGCTTACAGAAAATCAACAAATTGAGATATTTTAATGCAACAAAAAGTAATATTAGCTTAAGGGATTATATTAATTATATTTAAGGAAGTCCAAATAAATTAAATTATGAATAAAAGTAACATGGTACAATGCTTAGCAAATATCACATGTTTTATTTTCATATTCTATAGTATCTATACTCATGATGGGTAAGTATTACGGTGGCCCCCAACGACTAGTTTTGTGTGTGGGCGTTTTTCCACTGAAAAAGAGGGATTGTATTGCTCCAAGATAATTATTTTCTGCTCCAAAATGATGTTTATGTAATTCCATCATTGAATAAGTTAAAATTATTTTTTTCTATTTCTGTATGTGAAAAAAATACTTTTAGTTTTTTGTACATAATTAAAATTTATTAATGTTTTTCCAACATAGCAAAGAAATCCAGCAATTCAAGAATAGTTTCTTCCGCTGAGTTTCTCCAGTCTCCTTCAGAAGAAATTATTTCTAAGTCTTCCAAAGACAAGCCAATTTATGATGACTTTGGAGATAATGTTTTGGATGAATTCCTTGAATCAAATGTAAACAAGACAGTTTCTTCAAATATCAAGTTAACTTCACCTCCCAAAACTAAATCTAAAAAAAATAGTTTTCCCAATGAAGATGATGATTTTTTGGATGATTTAAGCTTAAGTCAATTCTCACCATCAAAAGATACAAAAACTAAATCTACACCAAAAACCTCTGATATTTTAGATGATTTTAATACTAAAAATACTACTTCAAAAGCAGCTGAAAATAGACGAGGGTCCTATTTTGATGATTTTCTTCAAAAACTCTCACCTAAACATGGAAACAATGTGCCAATCACACCAGATATTTCTGATGAAAATTTAAAGAATAATAATGGTAAGCATAAAACAAGGTTTTTTTAATATTTGTGCATCACAATAAGTAAATTTCTGTACATGCATACAGGGTGGCTGAAAAGTATGGGGGCACACAGAAATGCTATTTTCTCAAAAATATATGCTACCTGGTGACATTTTTTATTCCAACAAAACAAAAGTATAACAAATAACAATATTTAAACGAATTGTTCAGAAAGTCTACCATTCGCTTTTATACAAGCTTCCAAACGAGTGATCACAGAATTGACAGTCTGCTGCAGGTAATTCTGATCTAAATCATCTCAAGCCTTCATAAGTTTGTGCTGCAAACATTCCAAACCAAAAACTTTTCTTTGAAGTAGTCCCAAACTGGGAAGTTAAGTGGGTTAAGATCCAGACTGTTCGAAGGCCATCCATTCTTTGTTAAATATCCAGACACATAGGCATTGAGATTTGAAGAAGGCCAATGTCACTTTTTGTGACATTTTTCTTGCATCACAGTTTATCATATTTGAGTTGCCTCTCAAAATAGCACATTAAAAAAATGTGGATTTATCTTAATTACAATGTTTTAACTTTAATCCATTATAAACCATTAGCAAAAATATTAGTTTGAGTCATCAAAATAAGAATCAAATTCAGATTCATAATAGGATTTCTATATATTTAAATTAACCTTTAACTGCTGCTAGCTACCTCATAGGCCACTGCTTTTTTTCGTTTGTTATAGTTTAACTTAATTTTTAGTTTAACTGTAGATACTAGTGAAATTTTTTTTTGTTTGGAGCTCTAGTACTATTATTAGAGACTTCTGAATAGATGAATTTTAATTATAATTGCAATCTTTCATTGACGATAAAGTGATAACTATCACTCTAATTCTAATCTACCACACGTACAGATGCAAGTATACACTCCTTAGTTGATATGCTGCTACCACCGGTATAGATGTGCGATACCGATTAAAGAAGATTTGGAATTAATAACTAGGAAATTTGAAATAATATTTAATGAAGATTTATTTACAAAATATTTACATTAAAAACACACTATTTTCATTTATAGGCACAGATATATCAGATCCTGCCCAACATTAAATTACATGTTAAGATATTATCTATGTACTAGGTTATATCATTAAAAAATACACTATATGGCCAAAGGTGACCGGTCACTTGCAATTTTAGACGTTTTGCTAAATATCTAGAAAAATAATTGAGAAATTAGCCTGAAACTGCATGTTTGTACACAGTGTAGTATAGGTCATATATTTCCATGAAGATTTTTTTCCTGAAACCCCGTAGGGGACCGTCAACAAATTGAAAAGGAACGAATATCTTTTGGTTAACTCTGTAAAAACTAATATAGCAAAAGCGTTCAAACTCAAGATTATTAATAAGAGGCTTATTGCAATATATTGTGTTCATTTTTATGAGGATAGCATGTATACTCATAGAGAAATTAGAGTTTTTCTAAAAACAATCCCAAATTTCACCAAGTTTTTTGCTTATAATTTGCAGAGTTCTTAATATGTATAAAAGTTCTTTTCAGAAAATATGACGAACAACATTGTACACAATACTCTGCAATCAGAATTTAAAAATATTAAAATTGGATGAAAAATGAGCAGGTTTACTAAAAAATGTTTCACTGTGCATGCGCAAATTGCACAAATGCATGCAAAATGCACTTTGCATGCGCAAATGCAATCAAAATATAATGTGCATAATGTGTTAGCTAAATGTATAGAGCAAATTTTGTAAAAGTCTCAAAAACATAGTTTGAAAAGTCTGATAATCATTTATAGAATAAGCTCAAAATCTGTTGTTCCCAAAATGAAGCAAAAAGATGATGGGTTGTATCCATATATCCATTCATTAGTGCTAGTATAGCATACACAATATTGCATGTACTACTACATTTGGATACAGCCCCTCATCTTTTTGCTTCCTTTTAGGAATAACGAGTTTTGAGCTTATTCTATAAACGATTATTATCCGACTTTTCAAACTATGTTTTTGAGACTTTCACAAAAGTTGCTCTGTACATTTAGCTAACACATTATGTCAATTATATTTTGATTACGTTCGAGCATGCACAGTGAATCATTATTTAGTAAACCTGCTCATTTTTCATACTTTTTTTTTTTTTCATTCTGATTGCAGGCAGAGTTGTATAATATAGAAGCGCACGCCGTGCGCAGAAAATTTTCCGCAAAATTCCGAATTTTGCGGAAAATTTCTTAGAAAAAAAAAATTTGTTCTTGTAATTTTTTTTTTTTTTTAAATACCGAAAAATTAAAAATGTTCCCCAATTTTATGTACAATTTATTTATTGTTTGCCAGGGATGATTCTGTTCCGAATTTTCCGAAAATTTAAGGCATTCGATTCTGAAAATTAAAAAAAAAAATCGGCCATCAGTCCGAAAATTCAGACATAAACAAATATCACTGAAATATATTGCGAATTTCAGCAAATGGTCGCCGAAAATAAACCAATTCCGTCAATCGTTCGCAGAAAAAATGCTCAATTTTGTCGATGCATCACAGAAAAAACGCAAATTTCGTTAAAGGACCATGGAAAAAACACGAATTTCTTTAAAGAATCGTGGGAAAAAAATGTCAAAGAATCGCCAGAAAGAACGCAAATTACGTCAAAGAAGCGCAGGAAAAAAACGAATTTCGTAAAAGCATAGTGGAAGAAGCGCGAATTTTGTCAAAGGATCGTGAAATAAAACGCAAATTTCGGAAAAGAGTCACGAAAAAAGACTAATTTCGTTAAAGGATCGCTGAAGAAACACAAATTTCGTAAAAGGGCCATGGAAAAAGTGTGCATTTTGTCAAAGGATCGCGAAAAAAAACCCACGGATTTCCTTAAAAGGCCACAGAAAAAACGCGATTATTGTCAAAGGATCGTGGAAAAAAAAGAGAATTTCATCAAAGAATCGCAGAAAAAAGCAAATTTCGTCCAAAAAAAGCACAGGATAAAACGAATTTCGTAAAAGCATAGCGGGAAAAGCACGAATTTTGTCAAACGATCGCGAAAAAATGCAAATTTTGCCAAAGAACCGCAGAAAAAATTAATTTCGTCAAAGGATCACGAAAAAAAGCTCGAATTTTGTCAAGCAATTGCGAAAAAAATGCAAATGTCGTCAAAAAATCGCAGAAAAATGGAAATTTCGCCAAATGATCGCGGAAAAAACGAGAATTTCGTTTAAAGGCTGCAATAAAAACTCATCGGTCTCTTTAATGATGATATCTATGAATGGGCCTCTCCTTACAAAATGTGATTCAGTTATTCCATAAGGAATGTCCATTATTGCATTGATAAAACAACTGATAATTTATTCCTTCTTATCATGGATTTTTAGCTTTATATTATTTTTTTAGCCAACATAATTATTCTGTAATTAATATTAATTAATTTTTAAATTAAATGGTAATTATTTAAAACTATTGTTTAAAATTCATATCGTCAAAGTAATATAACATGTTATTTTATTAAACATTAAATTAATTTGCAGAAATTTTTTGACCCAATATTTATGTGCGCAGAAAGTTTTTGGTTTTATACAAGTCTGATTGCAGGGCATTGTGTATCAT
Organism: Maratus speciosus; assembly: GCA_963932465.1. Lineage (NCBI taxonomy): Eukaryota > Metazoa > Arthropoda > Arachnida > Araneae > Salticidae > Maratus > Maratus speciosus. The sequence goes on from OZ010791.1 coordinate 334,259,046, forward strand.
ATTGTTTGTCATATTTTTTGAAAAGAACTTTTTTTTATATTAAGAACTCTGTAAATTATAGGCAAAAAACTTGGCGAAATTTTATAAAAACTGTTTTTATAAAAACGGCTGTTTTTATAAAAACCTTAATTTCTTTACGAGTATACATGCTATCCTCATAAAAATGAACACAGTATATTACAATAAGCCACTTATTAATAATCTAGAGTTTGAACGCTTTTGCTACATTAGTTTTTGCAGGGTTATCCAAAAGATATTCATTCTTTTTCAATATGTTGACGGCCCCCTATGGGGTTGCAGGAAAAAATCCTTGCCGAAATATATGACTTATACTATATTGTTTACACACCTGCAGTTTCAGGTTAATTCCTCGTGTATTTTTCTTGATATTTGACAAAAATTGCATGTGACTGGTCACCTTTGGCCATATATTGTAGACTCTTCTCGTCTCTATTGACCATACTCAGCTAGGCTTTTTCAATGGAGTAACCACACAGATCTCTTTCGATCTCTTGTACAATGTACGTATGTATTCTTCACTAGAAAAATACTCCGTGCTCACAGGTTGAGTAGTTATTTTCTCCAAACTACGCGTTTCACATCCAACCCAAGACTGACTTCCCTTCTAGTTTATTATTTAGATTTCTACCAGACTCTGGGGTTTTCACCTGTAAAATCAAGGACAACCAACATGTCTCTTTTGATCCACTCGCTCGCTGACAAGTCGTCTCATGATATTATCTTTTGTTCATCATCCTTACTTCTCACTATCTAGCTCCCTATTGTTATCCACATTTAGATATATACAAGCCTTTCTTCTGATATTTCCTTTTCATACAATACAAATATGAGTACAATGGTACTCATTTTAATCCCATAGATAAGAAACATGTGTCTATTATCCAAGTACATAGATAATGATATACAAATAAATACATAAAGAAAATAAAATTAATTAATAGACGTCTCACTATCGCCAGAGACCTCACAATAATAGTCCTGTATATAAAGTTTAGTACAGAAACAGTATCTTATGAGTTAATGTAGCCTGTTATTGATCTTTCGATCAAGCGGTCTCAGAGACTGCTCACAGTACTATGCGACAATTTCTGTCACAGTAGTTATCCTGGCATAAGTTGCAGTCAGCCACAATGTATCTAATAGATATGCAACATATAGCATTAGGTTTGAAAGCAACTGCCACTGGTAAAAAATGTAAGGCAATTTTAAGAAGTGTAGGTGGGTAGTAGGGATTGTCTCAATTCAAGATATAATGCACAGATAATGAAAACTAATGGCATACAGAAATTATTATTTTAACTCAAGATGCGATACTTTTCTTGACTCATGCTATGCCTGTGAATATGATCGCCCTACTCACAAACAACATCACAAGATCTTTGAAACAGTTTATCAAAAAAATATTGTAGAAATGAAAAACTAAGTTTTATCAGCAAAGCTATTGTTCTGTATAATTTGACAAACAGTTTGGCTAAATTTTCAAGAAAAAATAGTGAAATGCTTATGATTGTAATTATTTCAATTTCATCACTGTTTTTAAACAATGAGCAAATTTTGCAATTTAAATGTTGTTCGATTAAAATGTAACAGATAACATAATTTATGTAAGTTTAAATAATAAAAGCAAGTTAAGATGACTTTCAAGCTCTCAATTTTCAGTCTGAATAATTAAGACAATTTTTTTAACGATGACTAATATTTGGGTTTATCAGAATAAATAAACACAATATTACTTGCAAGTTATTCAATAAACAACTTTATTTGTTACATTATTACATTTTTTTTCAGTATTAATCATCATTAGTTCATCAAAAAGCTTAAAGAAAGCATTGTTTTTTAGCTTACTTTTTTTTATGGTGTTATTGTGGAGTTCAGCTGCATTCATTTTATCTCATTTCTCACCAATCTGTTAAATGTTATTTAAAATTTCTAAAAATGAAACTACTGCAAGTCTATTCTTTTTTGTTTTGTCCTGCTAGATTTTCAAAATTTTACACTGTGTGTCACCAACATAGCCATATTTTGCCAAATTATGAAATTTCCATGAATTATTCTATCATTTTTATGATTTTTAAACTAAGGTAATAATAATATATATTTTTTAAACTATGTATATATACATGAAGAACATCTTCAGTATACATGATTTTTTAAGTATGCGCTTACAGAAACCTTCCTTTTGAGATATGTCGTTCTTGTTCCACCACTTTATTTCTGTTGTGGAAAAGTAACACGGTAACACATACAGAGGTTTCCAGATATATACACATATAACACTGTAACAGTTTTCCTCTAGCAATATGATACAATGCACAATGTCCTCTAGCCTATTAGTGGAACAATACAAAAAATGAATTTTTTTTTAGTTGTGTCATTTTGCAGGTGAGCAATATGAGTTTTTATTATAAAATAATCCTCAGAGAAGTGTGTATATTTTGTTTTTAATATATTTTAGCATATAAACCTTCTATGAAGTTCAATAATACTTGTGAAATTCAGCAATGGATGGCAGAACTATTTCTTTAAGTTCTAAAATTTGCCTTTGAAAAATATGCTACTATTTTGCAAGAGAGAAGATGTTCTCAATAAATTTCTGTTCTTCGACAAGAATATGAGTACATTTCCCCCACCCCTAAAAATTCCATTATATGTAAATTAAATTGTGTTATGAAAAAAAAAATTCAAAAAATATGTTTGAATTACTATTACAAGATTTTGATGTATTCCCCATTAAAATAATATTCTGGGCAATAATTTCTTAAATATAGTAGCATTCAACACCTAATAGAAAATAGTCAGAGGCAGAAGACATTCCTTTTTAATTTCAGCTGTTAGCCATGAATGTGCACATTGCTATTTGTCATTAATTTTAAAGTATTCTCACTAAACTAGAAAAAGACAAAATTTATGTATCACGAGCTCTTGATTTAAAAAGTAAGCATAATTTATGTAATAAAAATAATTTTCAAATCCATGTACATCAGTGTGGTCCAACTATCTTCAAGTCAGAGGCCCCAGTTTCTTGTACTTATACATTTTTTTATTAGACCTATCGATGATCTTATTTGTAAAATTTAAAATAAAAATATTAAAATGTGTGCTTTATTTATTTATCTTTTGAAGTTAATTATTGTAGACAGTGATTTTTTTAAATAAAATACAGTAAAAACTGTAAAAATGATATCTGTCTTTAAAGTAAAAAAATCATGGTCCTGCCTGATGAAAAGAATGCCAAACAGTCCCTGGTCTTTCAGATTTTATAAGAATGGGGGGTTCACAACCATAAGTAAAAAATTCATGGTCCTGATGGAAAGAAAACCATACAGTCCCTAGTGTTTCTGCTTTTACAAGTATAACCTATATATGAAGGGTTCACAACCATAGTTGACCAAGTCCATTTTGAAAGTAGTCGGATGTGGCAATCCCAAAACTTTCTTCTATCTCATACATATTAATACGGCAAAATTCACTATCATAGTGCCAAAATTAAATGACAATCAATGTCCATTATGAGGATTCTGAAGTTATGAAATTTCGTGCATTAGTTCTTCAGATATGACTATCGCTAAAATCATGTAAATCCTGAAAAATGCAGCATAGCAGCACTACCTGTTAGGCAATTTACACCAAAACCTAATCTACAACAATTTATGTCAATCTTAACAGAATCTGAAGTTTCATAAAAATCTGTAAATTAGGTTTTGAGATAGAGCTATTGCGAAAATTGAAAAAAAATTCTGCATAGCATCGCCACTTGTTGGGCGATTTGCACCAAAAACTAAACAGTACCAATTATGTCAGTGATTAACTGAATCTGAAGTTTGATGAAAATTCGTGCATTAGTTCTTGAAATAGAGCTATTGCGATAATCATGATTAATGCAGCATAGTAGCACCACCTGTTGGATGATTTCCACCAAAAAGTAATCAGCCCCAAATTATATCAAGGGCTAACTGAATCTGATGTTTTATGAAAATCTGTGCATTAGTTCTTGCAATATTGCTTTTGCAGAAATCGTGCAAAATGCAGCACAGCAGTGCCAGCTGTTGGATAATTCATACCAAAAGGTAATCCGCACCAATTTATATCAGGGACTAACTGAATCTAAAGTTTTATTAAATTCCATTCATTAGTTCTTCAGATAGAATGCCCACAAAATTTGTGTCACATACAGACAGACAGATATTTTGTAAAAACATGTTTTCGTGATCTCTGACCCCTAATCCGTCAAAAACCGGAATTAAAAAATTTTCATGAATCCAAGACTTTCTTCTTGTAAAGATAGAAGAAAGTAAAAAAAAAAATGAGAGAGTCCATTTAAAAGCTGCATAAAATCTGTTTTATCTGCTTCCACAGTAAACCAAGTCTGTTTTCACATACTTTCTCATATATGTGATCTGTTTACAGACTTGGTTTATTGTGGGAGTGGATAAAACAGATTTTATGCACCTTCTAAATGGACTACATCATTTTTTTTTTCAAAATGGACTTTGTCTACTATGGTTGTGAGCCCCTCATATTAGGGTTGCCAGATTGTATGTTGTATCCATAAGTTGTACGTTTTTTAGCATTTTTTATGCCTATCGTACAGTGTACGTTTAAATTTGTGCCATACGACAATTTCTTCCATTTTTTCTACCATCTTACTTTTGGTAGTTTGAAATTTTTTAGTTTGCTTCAAAATTTCACTTTTTGCTGAAAAAAAGTCATAATACGCATCAAATGTAACTATCCGATCAGTATGATAAAAATCTTGGGAGAGTTGTGTAATATTAATTTCGCATTCACAAACTCTTGCGTAGGATTAGATCATCCGAACTTGAAATTATTATAAGCTACAAAATTTTTAATTTAGTATATCTGTATCTTGAGTTTTAATGTTTTGTTTGATTTATTATCTCCATTTATGTTAAAATACAAACATTTATTTTTGTAGGGTATCCATTTCTAAAATTTTCATGATCATCATTGAATTGTAGGATGTTTTGATTTATTTCTGTTTTTAAAATTTAATTAATTTTTCATTCATAATGGGATATATGACTGCAAATTTATTTGAACAATGTTAATAGACTAATGTAATAAGAAAACAGTCTTAAAATAATGATTAAATCGATTAATTAATAATCTCTTTTCAAACAGATTTGTTAATTAAAACATTATTGGCATATTCCACATAGTTCAGTTTGGTAAAAAAAGGCACGATAGCGCGATAAAGCAAACACACAAAACACTCAACTAGGGTCAATCAAAACCTTCCTTTTTTTTCTGAGATAAATCTGGCAACCCTACCTCATATATACAGTGCTACTGCGACTCTTATTTGGCACATGGTGCTAAATATTTTTGTTTAATTTTCTACCGATCATCTGTACATCATTAGTAATAACTGATGGCACCAATCAAGCACCTGGTGCCAGCACACCGCTTGCACCACCCTTGCTGGGGCTCTGTACATATACAATAAATATTTTTGCAATTAATATAACTATTAAATCACAAGATAATCAAGACTGTATAAATTAACCAATAATTTGAATATGATATAAAATATATATCCAATATTGCTAAATGTGCTGATTAAAAAGTATACATATATTTCCTTTCCTAATTTTGATTCAAATAAATATTATTATAAAATGGAAATTCGAATTATTTGCTTTTTAAATGTATGACACATATTACTCACTTTATAAGCATCATGCTTTTATTTTTTAATTGAATTAATCCTAATTCATTTCAGAAAGTGATGAAGACATCCTTGGGACTTACATACCAAGTTCTACACAAAAAAAGTAATTACTTTTTCTTATATTGACTTATACTGATTTCAGATCTTTTCTTTTTAGAAGGAAAAGAAGGCATAGCTCAGAAATATATCTTGAAAGCTAATAAATGAGCAGTACTATTATAGAATTTTAATAATTTCAAAGGCAGAATAACAGGATATAATAATAATCCTGTTATTCTGCCTTTAAAGTTATTAAAATTTTATTATGTACTGTTCTGTTGTAACACCTGTCTGTCTGTACCCGGAACTCAAGGCTGGTGCTATTCGACACAGAAAAGTATGGGAAAGTCATTATTTTCATTCACTAAAAGGAATCCGACCGTAATTAACCAAGATATTAATTAAAAAAACCCAGAAATTTTACTAACCTCCAAGGTCCAGATCATTCAATTCCTTCTGTCCATGTCTGGGGAATCCTTTGTTCTTCAAGCAGACAAATAGAAAGATGTTCCATTTTTTGCATTTTGAAACTTTTGGGTGATGTTTTTTCTATTATTTAGGTTTTCATCTGGAATTATTGTTCGTAATTGAAAGTGTAATATATCTAAATGTCAGAAATTAAATTATCAATCACTATAATAGGGGCTCCTAACATATCGAAGGCTAATACAATATCAGGGTATCTAGCAGGCACAGCCTGCTCTATGCTGCCAAAGGCTCTATGCTCCTCAATCCTAGGTTTGTTTGGAAAGATTTTTCTATAAAAATATAAATTCATACAAATTCGAGCTTTGTTTACAAAAACAGACTGACATGCTAAGGTGTATGCGTGTATGTTACCGAAGGCATTTGGACCCTCAACTCTAGATTCGTTTGTATAAATTTTTGTTTAAAAACATAAATTCATACAAATTCGAGGTTAGTTTGAAAAATACACCAGAATGTACATAGAACACCTGCGTGTGCACTGCCTAAGGCAATGAGGACCCAAATACTAGGTTTGTTTGATTTGAGGTTCATTTATGAAAAAAATATAAATATTCAACATTTGTATGGAAAAACTTAACAGCATGGCTAGTGAAGCCTGCTTGCTAGTCGCTAATTAAAAAAAAAAAGAGAGTGCAGAAAAAGAAATACAAAAATAAAATGTTAAAATAAGAAAACACATAATATTTGAAATGACCAAATGTTAGAATGTCGAGGAAGAAATGAAATATTGAATTGAAGTTTATTTTATTTTTATTTTAACTTTGTTATATATTTTTGAATTGTAAATTTAACTTATTTTCTGTTGATTGTATTCAAACATTTTTCGAATAATTTCATTACCTTAAAAAAATCTAAAAAGAAAAAATTAAGAGGGAAAAAATTATTAAAAGTGTCTTTTTGTTTGTTGTGCAAACTTTTAACATAAGTCATTAAGAAAACTTATGTTAGCTACAAAAATTATATCAATTTTTTGTTTACTTGTAACTATGTACTCATGCATTTTTTAACGTGTTTTCTTCTAAAAGTTACATTTACCTTGTGGATATCATCATGAAATAAGTTCCCCCTTCCAAAGTTATTACTGCCAGAGAAAAAAAAAAAACTTTGAGTATAAATGTGTGTCATATGTATGTTGTTATACTCAATTATTTGTTAGCTTCAATTACAGTAAGATTTTATCAATGAAAATAGAAATGAGACAGCTAGAAAAGTGATTAAAAGTTTAGCTTTTCAAAAAAGCAAATTTATGAAAAGCTGTGTTAAACTTCTGAGATTCTGCTTGTGGAAAACTACAATAGAAAATAAATTTTTGTGATGAGTCTAGTTTGAATATCTCTTATAGTTTTCTTAATGTAAAACTTGTTGTGTGGTAATCCCATGTGTTGCATTTATTTTACATTAGATCTTCCAATTTCCTGAAGGAAAAAGAAATGCAGTATTAATGTTGTTCGCTTAAGAAAATACTTACAGCATTATTTTTTTAAATGTTAAATTTCAAGCAAGAAATTATATTTACAATGTAGATTAAAAATGAAATTGTGAAAACTACATTTTGCAGACATTTTTAATGCAAAACTTTATTTGTCAAAAGTATATTGTTGTTGTAAGATTTGGCTTCTAATTTCAGAGCAAATAAAATGAAAATGACGTCGTTTTGACAAACTTATAAAAAATGTTTTAGCTTTTTGAAGTAAAATAAATTCTGTATAAGAAAAAAAATTGTCTTTTTTACCAGATAAACCTTTTACTTTTAGTTAGCCTTTGTTAATCCTTTTAACTGCCATATTTCAGAAATAATTTTAAACTTGTAAATGCTTTATTTTTTAACTTTAATTCCTCTGAATGGAGTTCAGTATTATTGTCCACCTAAATGCAAAGTGTTTAACTCTTTCTCCTCGGTTGAATGTAAAGCTGAAAAAAATATCTACAGTGTAAGGATTTCTAAATGTCAATATGTCGACAGACCATTTTTGTTTCTGTAGAATAAATGGATTCATGAATCTTGAATATGTGAAAATATGTTTTTATTTCTTCAAATTTTGATGGAAAACTTAATTTAATCAAGAATTTTTTTCACCATCTATTCAAATTGAAAAAAAAAAAATAATAATCCCTATCATTTCCCCTTTTCTCTCTTTTATTAAAAAATGGGGTAATTTAGTTGCTGCCATTACAAAAATGTCGTTAAAAATTACAATAATAATAATATCCAAAACTAATTCAAAGTTAAATTCTGAGACATTATATGACATCCTTGGATCCATGCGGATAACTGGTATTAATTTCATCACCCAATGTTGGATATTCTAGGATGAGTAGTGAAGAAATACAAACAGATAGGCTGATTTTAATATAATAGATTGTAAATGATGCAGTAGCTAAAACTAATTTAATAAACAATTTTAAAAATAAAATAAAAAATTATAAAAATATTTTTTTTTAATCATAAGTATGAGTTATTAGACAGTATGTTTCTTTTGATTTATTGATTAAGAATGAGTTTTTTTTTTTTTTTTAATATGTGGTACAAACTATTTTATAAATAGTTTTATAATAATAAGTTTTTTTAAATAGGAATTTTATATTTAGTTAATTTGTAGCTGTAAATTTGAATAATTTTGTGAAATATTAGGGGATTTTTTTGTGTCTTGTCATTTGACTGTTATTATATTATACAGTGAAACCTCTCTGTAAGGGCCACCTGCCGTTCCATTGAAAATTGGCCCTTATGAGGGGTGGCCCTTGAATAGGGGTGAGCAAATTTTTCATTTCTCTTTCTTTTTATTTATATCATATTCTGTTATTAAATTCTCTTTGTTTTTAACAATATTGGGTACTTTTCGGTTATCTGGGCACCAGTGTTATGTATGCATATATATATACATATATATACACATATATGTACATATATGTGCATATATATGTATGTAAATATAACACTGGCGCCCGGCTAACCGAAAAGTACCCAATATTGTTTATTTGATTCTTGCTGCAATTAAACTTTGAAGCCAATTTTCTTGCCAGTGTTCCTTGATCATGACAATTAAGAACATTGTCATTCAAATCCAAACGTACTCTTTGACTTGATTTATGTGCCATAATTTTAAATTTTACATAAGCCTGAGCATAAAATTTGTAGTGTAAAAATTGCGCTTCAATAAGCATTCACAGTTTTAGCAAATGTGGAATCAGTTTTTCTAGATAACCTGTTATCCTTTGTGTGTCCACAACAAAGGGTCAAGTTTCCCTTCCAACCCAACTCCTACAGGTTGAAAGGTCAAACAAAGTGTGAGGAACACCTGTTTGTGGAAAAGTTTATGGTCCTTCATTTAATTACAAAATCCTCCCCATCTCCCCCTGCCTTCTTTGTATGCTGAACTCTTATCTTTTGGTTCAGGAGTTCAATACACCTGTTTAGGATTTAAGGCATATGTGAAAAAAAAATGGCCTTTATGAGGGGTAGGTGCAGCCCCTAATAGGAGTAAATTTAACATTATGTCTATGGGGAAAATTTTCGTTCCTAAAAATATTGGCCCTTAATAAAGGTGGCCCTTGAATAGGGGTGGCCTTTAAAAGAAGTTTCACTGTGTATATATATATATATATATATATATTTATTTATTTGCAATATTTATATTATTAAATATTTTTTAGTGACACTGCTTCCCATGGTGTTCCAAAATCACCCAAAAAGAGAGGTAGTCTATCAAAGCAAGTCAGTTTCAAAGGTGTTTCTGATGATTTTCCTGAAATTGATGTCCCAAAATCTGAAACATTTAGTTCACCAGAAAAATATAAAAATGCCAAAGACATTATCCCTGTGTCTGGAAAAAGTGAAAATTCAACATACACTAAAAGAAATGAAAAATCAAATTTAAATAAAGATGAAGATATGGATTGGTTAAGTTATTTTAGTCCAAAGAAGACTTCAAAATCACATGAAACAAAGAAGAAAAGTAATGATTTTCTGGAGAAAATTGGTATATCTGCTGAAAGTAAGTCTAAACCTGCAATGAAAAGACAGAGCTCTGCTGATTGGCTGGGTTTGGGTGATTCAAAAATTGTAGATGATAATGATAATGAATCAACTGGTCTCCAGTCTATTAAAGGGGATAGTATTGATAAAACAAGTTTGAATCCTGTGAAACACAAATCTGTGAGTGCACCAGTTATTAGACCTCGACGGCAAGAAAGTAAGAAAATAGCAGATGAATTGCAAGATAATGATTTCTTAAAAAATATTAATCAGCCTTCTGCAGTAGACTTATCTGAAATATTGAACGATACTGAGATGAAGCTGCCAGATAAGAAATATAAATCATCTCCTTTTTTAAAAGATTCTTTTGAAAATGTTGATTCTGTTCCCCCAAGCACAAGGAAACCTAAAGTAAATTCAAATGCTCAAATAATTAATAATAGTGCCCTGACAGATAATTTTACTCCAGATATCATTACTCATAAAAATTACGTTCATGATGACAGTTTGAATAAATCTTCGAAAAATCTGCCTGAACATTTTGATGCTCTGCAGTCTATGCAAATGATGGTAGGTTAATATAACATCATTATTATTACACTACTGATTTTTTTCTTTAAAGTGCTATTTCATGCATTGTGAACTTGAGATAATTTTATTTCCTTAGATTATTTTTAAATAGTTATGTTGTGCAAAAGGTAAAACTTGTATAAATAATAAATTTCAGAAAACCTCAAACACGCCAAAACACCACCTAAAAGAATGATCACCAATATGAAACTCTGAGATAAATAACTTCGATGGCGGTACTTTCAAAACTAAAGTGATTTTATTGGTACTTTTAAAAAGTTAATGTTTTAAAGTTTTGAAAGCAATTTGCCATATTTCAAAACAAAATTTTCTTGTAGTTTCATAATTCTGGTCAATTTTTATGACAAAATTTCCTCGTGGTTTCGTAATTATGATCAATTTCAACAATAACATTTTCAGTACATTAACATACAAGAACAATTGAAAGTTAAAGAAATATTAATAATTACAGTTGTAATCTTCAATTTTAATAACTTTTGCATCTAAATATAGAAAATCAGATCATAAAATTCGGTTAATAAGAAATAATAAAGAAATATTACTTAAATTATACAGACAAATTTTTAAAGAAAGTTATGAGTACCAGATTTTTTTTTTTTTAAACAGAATAATTAAAGAATCAAATGTAAAAATATCAATATACAGGATGTAAAAAAAAGGGGGGCAAGTACAAAAAGAGATCGAAAAATTTTAGAACCCTCCTTAAACAGTACAGCAAGCTATGTTGCCATAAATCTTGGTTACCACAAATAACAGTTCATTGCCTAAATTTTGCCCTTTTTTCGCAGGTTAATTTTTACTTTTTTCTGTGGACCACAAACACATCTGTTCCTAAATTTCATTGAAAGAATAGTTTTTGATAAAATAAAATATAAGGAAATCTTTCATATTTTAAACCACTTAATGTATAATTTTTTAATATACTAGATGCTTAGCCCCTTACAACTTACCCTTACCAACCTTCATTCAGGTACTGTTATAGACTAAAATCATGCTAATTTGCTCTGCTTTAAAGATATATAAAAGCAAAAAATGGCTGCAAATATAAAAACTCAGTAGCTATTTTAAGATAAATATCTTTCCAATAAATGGCCTTTTTGTGAATATAATTAATGCATTGTTATCATTTATTTTAAATCTTTCTTAGTTTCTTTTTTAAATATGTCATTTGAAAAAAAGCTAATTTATATAAAAGATCTCAGTTACTTTAAGCATAAAATAAATTTTTCAAATAATCATAAAAATCAAAATAAGTTTAAAATAAATATTTTTGGCTAATGATGGCATCATTTTTGACATGAAAACTTTATCTAGGTACTGACACAAGGTGATTAAAAAGTCATGCACCCAAACGTTAAAAATTTTTTTACATACATATATGTATATGTGCATGTATGTGTTTCAATGAAAAATAAAACAAATAATAATACAACTTTTATATTCTATTACTTTATAACAACTGCAGGGGGCTGGGTTGCAATACATCAATATGCTGTACGCTAACCCTAAACAGCCGCATCTGCGAGCCAAACTGTGTTTATATTAATACAGGAAAGAAGTACATCTGCCTGTATTTAATTTTATTGAATGGATAGAAAAGCTGCACAGAAAAATGCATTACATCATGAATTTTGTTTTTCTTATGTATCCTGCCAGCAGCTGCGGGCAGAAAGATAGCATAACAAAAGATCACTAAGACTTTTAATTTTATTACCTTATTTCTGCGATTGTAAATGAAAAAAAGCACAGCTGAAGTTTTAATGAAAGGGTATATCTAGTCACAAGAAAGAAAGATGTTTTTTAAAGTGTAAAGCTTTTTTGAATAAATCAGAAAGCAAAGGGATAAAATTTAAATAAAAAGAAAAATACATGATACTCCATCATAGTCACTTTCCATGCCGGGGTGCGATATGTGTGAATAAAACTATCAATTTCTTCTCTGATGTACACATCAAGATCAAAATAAATATTTGCGACCCCCAACCCCCCTTGGAATTTTGAAGTGGTGACACTTTTGGAAGTTTTATCTTCAGGACACAAGTTGTCTCTTTGTGCCTCTAGCCAAAACTTCTAATTTTTATATGAAATAAAATGTAAGTAATTCATCAATAACACAGAATGATTTTCTAATTATACCAATTTCATCTAATTAAAACATTTTTTAGATATACATACCTCTTATAATGACTTTTGTAAATGATCATCAGCTGTTTATTCTACACCTTTATTGGGGCATGTTTAAAACCCTCTGGCGGTATCAAACTAAACAAAATTCTATAACTGTTAAGTCTTCAGATGTTAATGAGCACATGGAAAGTATTTTCAAAGTTTAGTCATATATGCATTGCTTATAATTTGAACTCATGTCTTGAGTCAGTGATAACTGATAATTGTAAAAAGTGAAGTACATAGCAATAAATAAACAGGGTCTCATTTGAGCCAATTTAGCTCAGATCAGAGAGTAATGTTCAAAATTCTCAAAGGAAGAAACAAAATTTTAGGAATACAGATATTTTTTGTTAGTTTCAGTCCTAGCTGCATATTTGGCAGTATTTATTTATTTTTTTTTTTTTTGCCAAAAACGAATGTTTGCCGAAACTCAGATTTTGTGAAGAAAACTAAATCAAATATTCAACTCTAAAGAGAGTTAGCTTTTTCTTATAACTTAATTTTTTGTTTATCTAGTTATTTAGTTATAAAATCATCTAGTTGAAATATCTTGATAAAATTAGTCTTAGATTAGATATAAAGTGTTTGTTCATGTTCTAATAGGCTTTCAGGAATTAGTTTATTTGGATGTTTCCTATGTATGCTTTGAAAAAAAAAGGAATAAAATTTATAAAATGGTTAGACGATGGCAGACACACACTACAATCTAGTCAAGTATATGCTGCAAAAGATGGTTAAGTTACTATGCATAGTTTTGATTCTATAAAACTTGTGTAACTGAACTTTCTTGACCAATTTTTACATTAAATACCATTTAAAATAATTCTACAATTTTAAAATTGTTTTCTTCAGCATATTTATCATACATTTCTATGCAAAATTATAAATTTTCATGTTTATATATGCAAGAGTTTTTGTAGTGTAACCCAAGAAAATGAAAAGGACGTAGTTAATGTATTCAATTTACGCTGACATTGCCAGTGATAGTTATATGTGATAGCGATAGTGACTTTTGTTTTTTAGAAAAGAGTAATTTTCGCTTTTGAGAAATGTGATACATTTATAAAATTTAAGTTTGTAAACTTGCATTTGACATTTTGTGTACCTGCATAATTTGCTCTCCATTCTCAGTTTCTGTTTATGCGAACCAAGTTATTGCACCCCACACCAAAAAAAAAAAAACTTCTTAAATTTGCCTTTTCTATACACTCTTTTGATCTTTTTTTCAGAGTAAGTATGCTTTTAACTTTTTATAAATTTCTCACAAAAATCATTTTTACACTAATTTTTTTTAATTTTGCTCATTTTGTATTATTAAAACTTTTAAATTAACCAAACTTTTTTTTATAATATTTAGCTTGATGATTCAGTAAAAGAAAGGAATAAACTAATAAAGGAGCTTGAGGCTACAAAAATTGTGTATGAAGAAAAAATAAAAGCATCTGAAGAACTTCACAAGTATGTTTCACTCTGTTTGTCATATTTATTTTAAAAAACAGTCTAAAGGATAGAAATAATTTTTATATTCATTGTTTATAAGCTCATCACAAATATTTTTATGTAATTAATTTATTTGAGGTAGCTTTCCAAAAACTGTTCATACTGCTTTATAAGTGTCCAATGTCGATTTGCAAAAAAATTAAATACGTAAAAGTAAAAAATTATAATTGTATTTGTTACAGTTAAAAAAAAATCAATAATGATAGTCACTCAATGCTATAAAACTTTTCTCATGTATTATATTTTATATCTGGATTGTGGATAAAATGTTTGTACTTTTTGTACGCATAAAGTTGTAAATTTCAAAGGAAAGCTGTTAAAGAATATATTTGATATATAATCTGTATTCTCAAAAACTAAATATTTAAATTTATCCTACCAATACAGGAAAAAAAGTAATTCTAGAAGCATAATCTAATAGCTAACAATCAAATCGCAATATGGCATAGTTATTGCAATGTATTAGAGTATTTATGTCAGTTTTCAAGCTTATCTTTGATATGATTTTTTGTCTCACTCAAATTTTTTTCAGTGAAAGTACAGTGAACATTTTAGGCATGTAATGAATGAGAAAAATAACCCCTCATTATAAACATAATGTATGTTCTAGGTTTCTACCAGTATCTCTTCATTTAGAAAATAAATTGTGTATACTTTTTTGTTTAGACAATGTGTATATTGAGAATATTGACATAATTAAACAATACTCTTACAATAGTATACAAATCATGTCAGTACTCTTAATGCAGGTCGATCCAGGACAGAATAAGAACTTTTTTTTTCTTTTTGAGTGACCAAGTAACTCCAATTTATGTTAGTGATTTACACTGAAGAAAAAATAAAATTCCATTTCAATATCATAAGAATTATAATATAATGAGATACGATAGTATCTTGAGGGATTAAGCTTTAAAGCTCAAAATTGTAGAAAACTGACACTCTATATATATGCCTAACTTGAGATCAAAGAAAATACGAAAAGTTGTCATTTAATATTGCAGCAAGTGTGGAGCATATTGTTCTGATTGTTTAAAAACAGTCTTATGTCTGCTGTCTAATCCTATCCTGAAATTTCTGCATGCTGTATATTTTGAGATCTAGATATCCATTTTTTAATTTATTTTGACATGTAAGTTTGTCATTTTTTTTCTCCAAAATGGCTCGAGCGATTTTTTAAAAATATATGATATTGATCAGTTTTAGATGAAGTGACTGATGTTTTCCTTTTTTTAGGAAAACTCTTCTTTCTTATATAATCCAGTTTAAAAATGGGACTATATTACTATGCTATTACCATGTTATTCTATGAGAGTTTTGATCAAGTGGATGTAAATCGGCTGAGACTTTTATGGAATACCTTGTGCTAGTGTTAAGTAACTCATCATGGAGGAAAGAGATAGGTGGAGATGCATTATGCCGTAAAAACGGTTTGCAATATGATGGCAGTTATTGCTCAAATTTAAATGCCTTCATTTGGCCTAAACAAGACAAGAACGTGGAACAGAGAACAGGTACTGCATCCTATATACTGCGCATATTTTTATTTTCAATCGAAATTTTAATCATACCTATGGGCAACATGCGGATAATGAATAATAATTTGCAAAAGCAAAGAAATACAGGTTTGAATTAATTACAGGTGTGTCAAAGTGTGTGGTTCTGTTTGGCCTGAATGTAACAGATTTTAAGGTTACATTTTTGCCGTCACTTCCAGACACCATACTTCTATTTCATCTCTATTACTTCTCTTTACTCTATGGTAACTCATATAGAAAGCACCTCATTTGTCCCATACATTGTGACAATTTGTCCCAATACCTCCAATTTCAGATTGGAGGCGCCTCCAAAATTTTGTCATGTTTATCTCTCTTTCAAGTGGTGAGAGCTGATTCAGAATGAATGAAGGAATGTGTGTGTGTTTATCATTGTGTGGAGGTGGACAGAGTCAGTGGTGTAGTCGTGGATGGTGTCCCCTCACTTTTTTTTATTTTATATCGAGTGTACTCCCACTTTTTTTTTTTTTTTTTTTTCAAGGGGACAGTAGGTACGTGGGAGGGTGCAAACTTTCCAGACTTATTAATTTTTTAATGGGATAAACATGCCAATAAATTAACAATTTTAAGAAATAAGACACTGATTTTTATTACTTTCCAATAAAGTTGAAAAGTGTTTTAGCACTTCGAATCGTCTATCATGTCGGTCTATTTATCTATTCTCTCTTTAACTTCTCTAAGTTTGTTTGAATTTTATGTATGTATTTGAGTTTCTTTGTGGCATTATCACTATTGAAAATGATATATCTTAATTGTATAGCTTCAATCTAGAGGTCTGCATGGCCCTGGCCCAAACAAAAGACATCTTTTGATGAAAACTAAAAGTTCTGAATAATTTAATGAAGTAACAGGATTTAAATATTTAGGATCTACAATCGCCTGTGATAATATGGTAGAAGCAGAGATTAAAACTCGACTCGCAGCAGGAAATAGATGCTATTTTTCTTTTCGAAACATTCTAAAATCATCTCTAATATCTCGAACATCCAAACTTAAAATTTATAAAACTGTTATAAAACCAATAGTAATTTATGGTAGTGACTACACAAAACCACTACACAAAAAGATGAAAAGCTACTTATCACTTGGGAAAGGAAGATCCTAAGACAAATTTTTGGACTTATTAAAGAAGACAATTCATGGCATATAAGGACAAATATGGAGTTAGAACAGTTATATAATGAAAAAGATATAATAAATACTATAAAATTAAGAAGAATGCAGTGGTTAGACCATCTAATCAGAATGAGGGATGAGCGAAGCACAAAGAAGATTTATAGTGGTAATTTAATTGGGAAAAAAAGTATTGGTAGACCCAGGAAGAGATGGATAAAAGAGGTAGAGAAAGATCTTGCAGAAAACCAAATTATAAAGTAAAGGCCAGAGATCGGAAGGTCTGGAGAAGTATATTGAGGGAGGTCAAAATCCTACATGGATTGTAGTACCATTCTGTATGTATGTATGTAAAAGTTCTGAATAGGTGTAGCCTGACTCAATTTCTACAAGAACTCCAATCTTTCTTAACATACAGTTAAGATTCTTTTAATGAATACTGCATATATATTTATGTGAACATTTTACAGTATATTTCAAACTATATGTCCACAAGCGATAGAATACAGATTAGCAACGTTAAGGATCACATTAGGCTCTTACACTATTAAATTTGAATAAAGACTCATTAAAAAAATTAATGTAGTTTAGAATAAAAGAAAAAAAGACTGCTAAAATATCATAGCTTTTAAAGCTGTGTAATAAAAAAATTAGATTAAAAAATATATTTCTCTGTGATTTATTAAAGTATAATATTTTCAAAAATTCTGTTAACAAGAGTCATTAACCCACTATAATGATCACTATTATTTTAAGAACAACAAAAACAATTGCCTACCTGACACGTCCTTTGAACAACTAAGTTCGGGTCCAGTCTGCCTCCAATATGTAGAAAAAAATCTGAGCCTGGCTGGCCCGAATCTGTTGAAAACATTAAGTCTAATCTCAGACATGATGTGACCGTTTGATGCAGATCTCTATGTTGGGTATGTTAAATTTCTGTATTGATATTCTCAAACTACCAGCGGCTTGTGAAGCAAATTTATAACTTACTCTTGGCTTAGGCAGGCCTATTTTTTTTTATTTTATGCCTAAGTGGAGCAAGATCACCAGATCACTAGGATCTGTTGTAGACCTTATTTGCTCCACCCGGTAAGTTCCCCGACATGCGGGGATTCACTACACATAGTTCCAGCCCTCGGACAAAAGGCACATGCCAACGAGGGACACTGAATTGTCATCTCCAATCCTGCATGCCCACCGATGAGCCACAAAGAGGCAGGTCTATTGAAAAGTATTCATATTTTGTCAGCTTAGTCCGACACTTTTAAATTTGTTATGTTGGGCCTTTCAGCTCATTTAATTTTTTTAGCGGCCTGACCAGGCTCATTAAAAAAAAAAAAAAATGTCTCTATTCTGCTGGCCCAGCACGTTTAAAAGTTTGTATTCATTTTCTTGGGTCGCATACGGGCCTCAGGTCACACCCAGTCCTGCACAGATCCTTCAATCTTTCGCTTACAATTGCACCAAAAAGTGTTCTTTCACATTGCGATCTATGGTCGGAAACTGTTTGAAATACACTTTAGTTAAAATATAGTACTTTAAATAAAACAATAACAACATGTGGTATCTAGATTCATTACAACATGTTCCCTATAGAAAATAGCATTTATTGTTCGTGTATAGGGGTAGTAAAAAATATTTAGAGCATCATTAATGGGGCCATTCCATGAAAAACAAGGCATTTTTTGGTAGACAAAAATATTGTAAAAATAATTATATAAGTTACTAAATTTTTTTTTTCAAAGTCCAAATAATACATATCTAGGAATGATTTTTCACTTTTAGTGAGTGGTATCAGTGCTTCAAAGATAGCCGTAAGTAATTAAACATTAACAAGTGTAAACAAATTGCATCACAAATACATCTAAATAAAGAGATCATGTAAAATAATTCCATAATTCCAGAGATTGTGTAACAAAAAAAAAAATGCTGTTTTAAAATTTTTAAACATGATTAAAAATGATTTGTTAAGCATTTTCTAAGTTTTCTTCGTGAACACCAACACATATTTGAGCTCTTCTAATAATGCAGTGTAAATATTTTGGAGTTCTTCGCCACTAATATTGTATGAAATATATAATTTATTTAATCCAGTTGCATATGTATTACCGTCTGTTACCTCTTTCTTGTAATATCTCACATACTTTCGAATTTGTAATTTTTTTATATACTTCTGATTCAAAAATGTCAATTTCTAATTCTAACTCATTCAATTTTAAGGATAGCAGTTTTTGTAATGATTTTGTTGCATCAAAAAGAAATTTTTTGTAATTGGTGAATTTTACCTAGTGGTTTTATAAAAATTTAAAAAGCATAACTTTTTGAAAATGAAAGGCAGGATTTTTTCAGTAATATATTATTTCATATTTTACTTTGAACATTTCTGAAATTTACATTGCTGACTTTCCTTCCAAAAGCTGTAGCGATTCATTCATGAAAATTTCAACTGTTCTCAGTGAATTTCAGTGCGTTAAAAATAACTTCCATGTCAGGTTTTCAACCTTGATAGTTTCAGATGAATCGTGACTTTATAATGCTTTTCAATCACAAAACATTTCTATTTTTTAATTTAATTCTTTGTGACCATCTACATGTTAATACTTACCAAATGATTACATTTCTTTTCAAGTTTCTTGCAAAAAATACCTCTGGATAAATCGTGATGACAAGGCGATTGTCGTAGAGAAACTATACGACAAAGCTTGTTAATTAATTTCAAATAATTAAACAAAACAGCACAATCCTGTATTATTTTTAAAAAAATAATTGCCGAAACGTCAGTGAAGGCTTACTGTGGAGACCCGAAAAGTTTTTGGTTTCCATCTGTTTCTTAGTTTGTTAGTTAGTCTGTCTGTCCCGCAATAACTGCCGTAAAAAGCATCCAATTAGCTTGAAATTAAGGATGCATGTTAGTGAGGTCCCCGGATTTAGCTGTATAGTTTTTGGTTAAATTTGGTTCATTCGTTCGGAATATATAGAACATTTTATTTTGCGCCTTAATTCTTTCCTCTAGCAATTCAGACGATTTTTCCATTTTTATTTGCTGAAAGGAAATGGCTCATATGATTGAAAGATTTAAATGATAAATTATGGATGATGGAATTTTCTAATTAGAACCATACGTTATTCATATTAGTTTGAAATTTTGTGTATACATCAGTCAGAGTTTTTAAATTCGGTGTATAACTTATGGAGGGATTTTACATATGTACTCCAATAATATAAAATATTTTCTTTTATAATTTTTTTTTTTTAATGCGCATATTTCAATGTCTTAATTTTCTTTTAACTGTTGCCTAGCTACGGAACTACACATAAAAATATCAGAAATGTGAAAGTATGTGTAATTGTTTGAAGTCGAATCAATGTCGAAAGGATGAATTAATGGTTTTGTTTCTTTACATATAGATGGAATTTACCCCCAGAAATAAAGAAAGGTTATGATCTATTGATTTTGTTCAAATATTTTTCTTTTAAATTAAAAAGTTCATTATTTTCATAAAGAATAAATTGACATTTTGCTACAAAATTTAACAATTTTTTTTTTTGACTGTTGCCAAGAAAATCCGATTGCGGAATAATAATTTATCATAAACAGTTAATTTTGATTTGAAAGATTTTCATGTGCAAGAGGAAAATGAAATAAAACAAAAATATGAAAAGAAGGTGAATCTAATCTCATACATCAAAAATAAAACGAATACGTATGAGGTTGAAATAAAAGGAGCTTGTGTTATGATATTAATTTTTATTATTAAAAATTGTTACTAATATCTCATAGTTTATCGTCTGCATACAGCTAACAGAAAAGTTTAATTTCTAATCGAAAATTTCAATGTGAAAAAAAAAATTGAAAAGCAAATTGATAGTGAACGTCAAAATTATGCACCGCAAAATTGTCGCTGTCAAAAATGACGTCATTGTATCGAGAAATAAATATTTTCATTCTTAAAAACCAAACATTAACTAGATTGCCTGAAAAAATATTTTTTGACGAGTGTTACTTCTTAATGCCGCCTCATTTCAGAAAATATGAATGCAAATTATTTTATTTTTTAAAAGGAAATTACATTTTCGTTCATAAAACCTAAACTTTTAATATAATTGCGTCAATGTAAATCATTTTCTGTCCACCAGTATTGAAAAATAAGGTTTGGAAGTGTAAAAAGAAATCTAAGATTTACGATAACCATTAGCGCAATCAATAAAAAGTTACATATGTAAATCAATGATACCAGGGGGGTTCAGGGGGGGCTCCGCCCCCCTGAAGACTTTATTATTTAAAAAAAATACCAGAATTAGTAGCTCATGAAAATTTCAAAATATCTTTCCATAACAACATTTTTAATTTAACGCTTCTAATGTCTGAAAACTTTGCATTTTTTATTCTTATAAATAATGACATAATTTGAAAACTTTAAATTGTGGTTTGCAGAAAATTGAATATTACCAGGGTGTGTCTAAAAACCATGACTTACAGAGCTGATGTTGAGGCTCCTGATCTGCAGATTTACTAGTTAATTAAATTTCAAAAAATATTTCTTTACGAAATAAATAAATTAAATTAAATTGGAAAAAAATCCTAATAATATTTCTATATTAAAATTAATAATTTTTATAATGGGTATATAAAGAAATAAATGTATGTTTATAGGTACAGTAGACTCCTTCAAATCCGCACATCTTGGGACCAGAGGTTGTGCGGATTTTAGAATTTTGTGGATTTCTGGTCATTGCTTTGTTTACATTTTTTAAACAGTAATTTGAATGTAATAATGCAATCAAAATTATAATGAATGCTTTCAATATAGTAAAATATTAAAATAAGTAAAGTAATAAACTAAAATGATAAGAAGTACTGTAATTTTAAAAATGATTAAATTATTAAAAGTAAAGGTCCAGTAAATAACTAATAATGTGTAATTAAATATGCATAATAAAGATAAGGTACATTTTCCTTGAATTATTCAATGAAACTTTCCTTATAAAGCTACCCTATTAATTTACATCAAAATCAAAGCATGGAACTTTTCTTTCATGTTTAGACAGTCTTAATAATAAAAAAAGCTTGATTAATGCAGAAATATATTGGGTAAAAAGATTGTCATTACCAGTGATATCAGCAATATCTTGATTTTTTTTTCAGAAATAAATTTAAACTTCCTTCATGAAAAACCACGAGTTCAGTCATATTATCGAGAATTACATATTAAAATATATACAGAATGATATTAAAAAAAAAAAAAAAAAAACGTAATTTTGCCCGTACATCTGAACGGTTTCATTCAACAAAGTTTCATTGTTTACATCTGCCATGATGTGCAGATTTTAGGGTTGCGGATTTGAGGGAGTCTACTGTATTATCTTGTTTGTAAAAATATAAGGATTACGAATATCGAATTTATTTTTTAATAAGATCGATAATTAGAATTTTTATAATATTTCATATGTAAATAGTGTAACACAAACTCCCAAATACTCCAGACAAAATAAGGCAATTAAGGACAATAAAATGCACCATGGATGCTATATTGCAAAAAGAGAAAAATAGCATCAGTCACAAAAATTTATGATGCTCTTAGCATGAAATTTATGACTGACAGGGGTAAATTTATTGTGCCTCAACGTGTGTGGTAACTATCCCATGCGAAGTCATTGCCCCCGAAGTCATAATAAAATTACTTATGCAAAGAGGAAGTGAGGGACACCCAAGATTTGGATGAACACAAACTACATTTAAGAAACGAAGAGTACCAATGAGAAATAGAGAGATCAAGCGACAAATGGGAGAATTGATATTGTTTAAAATAAGTCCTGCCACATTTCGATATTGAAAAAGAGGTTTTTCGAAAATGATAATTCTTTTTACTCTCTCTACTGAAGGTGATGTTTTCATATAGGTCTTGTAACTTCTCATAACTATGCTAGTCTACACAAGTCAACAAATTTACGCAACACTTCCCAATAATGCTTCAAGAAGACCATATTTGCTATAATTTCATTGCATTGGATCAATGATGATCAATTTCATTTAAGATGAAATAAATTTATGCGAAATGTTTCAAGAACCAGAAAATTTGGAAGTACAGAATGACTGCTTGAAGGAATACACAGATTGACAGAAATTTTGATGAAAATTCGGAAGATAATCCTGGAAGATGAAATCACACATGTGAGAAATGACAAGTATCTAAGAGTGAAAGAACATTTCTACTGCCAACTAGTGACTGATATTAAACTCTCAATTGAACACAAGACACACTGACTTCAAAAGGATAAGTGATATAGCTATAATTGTGACTGATCAAACGTGCAAAACCCAAAGAGACAATTATAAACTTTTATGTGCCGTTGGACTATAAAGAGATAAATCTTAATTACTTACAATATATGGCCATCATTTTATTTTGTATATTATAATGTGTATATTTATTAATTTCATTTGCTACAATCTTATAGGCCAAATTTTAAAGTATATATGTATATAATTAACCATATTAAGTATTAGAGAATAATAATAATAAGAATAATGATTGAACTGGAATTTATTAATATTTTGGCTAAGTAGCCTATATTTTTACATTGATTTTGCTGTGAGAATTTTAATTCAGAATAATAATTGAGATAAAAATTTACATGAATAGTGCATGTAAAGAATTATATTATGAAATTTAATAGGCTTGATATTAATCTGAAAATAATGTTGAACCAACAGAATGAATCTTTGAAACATGAATATTATGTGTTTGTAAATAAAATTTAATTGTATATATGTACTCTATGTATTTTCTTTGAATTTTCCTTTATTCTTTTCTTTTCAGATGTTAATTAGATTTATGATTACTGAGAATTTAAATTTAGGAAATACTAAATTAGATATTTGTTTGAGCAACCTTCCAATACTAAATTACAATTTGGAACGTTAAACAAGTCGTTCTTGTGTTGTTGTCAATTTACTTTATTCTAAAATATCCTCTCCTTCTATCATATTAATTAATATTATCCCATATGTTCTTTCACACTGCAGAACAGGATAATATTTACTATCATTTGTACTAACCATTACACTGTCGCGTGACCTTGTATGGAGGTGTCTGTTTCGTCATCACAGTGATTTTAGAAGATAAAACATACTTTTCCAGTATAGGTGTCTTGTCGAGAATAGCAATAATGGGTTTGGCAAGAGAAGATAATTTTCATGTATATTTTCTGGCAAGCAATTTTTTTAATATAAACAAGACATTTGTCTACTTTTATATACAAACAGAAAAATAGTATATAAATAATGCTTGTATATAGCAATAAAATGTTTTTAGATATATAAATACACGTATAAACAAGAATAAAAGTTTATTAGGTTTGTTGTTTTAGCTTTTTACATCATTTGGTAAGAAATCTTACTTTCTGAAGCCAATCTTTGAAAAAACCGCCAAGGCTTCTATACTGAAAAAGTACTGATATAACTGTTGTTTCAACTTTGTAAAATTCGATTATTTGAAAAATACTTTTAGAGACTAAGTACATCCTGAAAATAACTTTTGTGCAATATTTGAACCTCCCGCAACTTCTCCCTTGGATCCACCCTTATGAATGAGTGATTGTTGTTGCTATATCTGTATAGTACAAGCGTCAGCATGAAAATTTGAGACTTCTGTCAGTTCCAATTTAAAGTAAAATAAAAATTCAGATTGTAATGCAATTTTAAAATTGTGATTGTTCTACCTTTTTTAAAACTCTCATAAATACCCTTACTGGGAATTTATTTGACATTTGTACATGCAATTTTCTCTTTCTACATCTTTTATTTAGGATTGTATCTTTTATAATGTTATTTGAAAAGTTTTATAATATTAAGTTGGAATTTATATGCAACACAGAAGCATTCATTTCTTTTTTATAAGTGATTATAGATAATCATATATACATATTTAAGTTTGGCAATTTTATTTTTCTAGCTTTTGCTTTTCCAAATTATCATTTTGTCTTTTCATAAATTTACTCAATATAAAATTAACATTTAAAAAAGAAACATGTACAAAAAATCTTCTATCCAGCATAAATTATGGAACTCCAACAGTAATAGAATATTGTTAAGTTTTTCTTTTCTTTTTTTTTTTTTTTTTTTCAGAAAATGAAATGTAAATGAAGAAAAAAAAATTATGCAGTGAAAACCCATTTTCTACAATTGCTGTCCATATCCAGTAATATGTGCATATTCTTTCGTGCAATCCTGTATATGATCAATAAGATTTATACACTCCACATCATACACTAAAAATGAGTTAAGTTTAAAAATACGTACTACTGCCAAAAATGCATTTCCAACAACAATTATCTATTATAGTCCATCCTGTAACCAAATTTTTTTTAGTGTCTCTGTAAATGAACGATAAGTGCTATGTACTCTAATAGACATAAATAGAATAGTACAGAAAATTAGCCATAACAAAAACACCACTAATACTACAGGTAACTTGTCTTGTATAATTGCGGGATGCGACAGCAAATGAATGAAAAAAAAATGTTCAATTTTAAATCTCTTCAATAATCATACCTGTAAGTATGCTTTTCTGTTTACGTTGTTCTGTTGCGTTGTTGAGCGGAAAAGTATTTTTTTAGAACCGCCTTAAATATAATACCGTTTATATTCCAATAAAGTTGTTTTTGAATCAAAAGTCTGAAAAAATACAATATTTGATTTCAATCCCAGCATTATGCTCTACACTTATGCTGGTTGAATCACCTTGTACCTATGCTTAAATTTATCAATTTATAAAATACCATATATGGAACAGACATAATAGGATCATTAAGTTATTTTCATGGTTTTGATAATCCATATACTGTTTCTTGTTATGCCAATTCAATCTTGCAATGTCTTTTAGGTAGCTTTCTTTACAAAAAGCTACCTATTGCAGCCGTTCGGAGGAAAGCGATTTCAAAAAATTTTGGTATATTTTCATCGATCATGACCCCCAGACCCCGAAACCACCCTCCGTTCAAAATTGATATATATATATATATATATATAGAAACAACTATAATAATTAAACAACAAGAATAAATTATGTGAATTTGGATTTTTCAATATATATATATATATATCAATATATATATATATATATATCAATATATATATATATATATATATATATATATATATATATCTGACCTATGTCACACTGTAACTCTCGTATTTATGAACCGATTTGGATGTAATTCGGTGTGTACATAGTACATATCAATGTCTCGACCGAGTTCGTTGGCCAGCTTCATCCGCCATTTTGTTTCAAAATGGCGGCCATTTAAAAATTTTAAAAAAATTTAAAATTTGAAATGTGGTACCAAAAAATTGAAAATGGAAAAATATTTTTTTTTTATGTATTTGACCTTTATACAAAGACTCCGTAGCAGTTTTTGTTTCGTCTATATCTTAAAAAATGGCTGAGTTATAGCATTTTGAATTTCTAGTGAAGCTGACATTTTGAAACGTCCTGAATTTTGTCACGCGATAAAAGGCGTATTTATGAAACAATTTGGATGTAACTTCTTTTATACATAGTACAGACCAATGTCTCAACCGAGTTCGTTGGCCAGCTTCATCCGCCATTTTGTTTAAAAATGGCGACCATTTAAAATTTTAAGAAAATTTTAAATTTGAAATGTGGTACCAAAACATTGAAAATTGAAAAAATATTTTTTCCTTATGTGTTTGACCTCGATAAAAAGATTCGAGAGCAGTTTTTGTTTTGTCTATATCTTAAAAAATGGCTGAGTTATAGCATTTTGAATTTCTAGTGTGGCTGACATTTTGAAACGCCCTGATTTTTGCCACGTGATAACAGACGTATTTATGAAGCGATTTGGATGTACCTTGGTGTGTACATAGTACATACAAATAACTCAACCGAGTTCGTTGGCCAGCTTCATCCGCCATCTTGTTTCAAAATGGCGGCCATTTAAAAAAAAATTTTTTTTAATTAAATTTAAAATGAGATACAAAAAAATTGGAAAATGAAAAAGTGTTTTCCGTATGTGTTTGACCTCAATACAAAGATTCCGGAACAGGTTTTGTTTCGTCCATATCTAAAAAAATGGCTGAGTTATAACATTTTGAATTTCTATTGTGGCTGACATTTTAAAACGACCTGATTTTTGTCACGCGATAACAAGCGTATTTATGAACCGATTTGAATGTAACTTTGTCTGTTCATAGTACATACCAATGTCTCGACCGAGTTCGTTGGCCAGCTTCATTCGCCATCTTGTTTCAAAAGGGTTGCCATTTTTTTTTTTAAAAATGTAATTTAAAATTTAAAATGAGGTATTAAAAAATTGGAAAATGAAAAAAGATTTTTTTTATGTGTTTGGCCTTGATACAAAGATTCTGGAGCAGTTTTTGTTTCTGAAAATTTGTTCTTTTGTTTATATCTTAAAAAGTGGTTGAATTATAGCACTTTGAATTTCTATCATGGTTAACACTTTGAAACGATCTTGTATTTGTCTCGCGATACCACACGTATTCGCCTATTTCGATGGAAGAAGGCATGTGGATAGTATACATCAATATCTCGACCAAGTTCGCTGGCCAGCTTCATCAGCCATCTTGTTTCAAAATGGCGGCCATTAAATTAAAAAATATATATATTTAAAGTGAGGTGCAAAAAAATTAGAAATTGAAAAAGGTTTCTTTCTTAAGTATTTGACCTTGATATAAGGATTCAGGAGCATTTTTTGTTTCTCTTTATCTTAAAAAATGGCTCAGATATAGCAGTTTCAATTTCTAACGTAGGTGACATTTTGAAAAATCTGATTTTTCGCCTGCGACAGCACTCGTATATATCAACCGATTCCGATGTGAGTGAGCATGTGCACAGCAATTACTAAGGTCTCGACCAAGTTCACTGGTTAGCCTCATCCACCATGTAGTCTTAAAATGGCAGGCACTTTAAGAAATCGCCGAATTTGGCAGCCAAATATAAGTTACTTTAAATAAAAGCAGCTTGGATAAAGCTGACTAATTTCGCGAAATTCTCATTCATAATGATTTAGTATTGATAAAAATTAGTATTGAATCTCCTACATTCGGTTTCCACTTAATTGAGCTTCGTGTGTTTGAATAATATAAGTTGGCTTTTTTAAAATAAGGAATATGAAAGCTACCTCTTCCTCCCGGCACTGGCCGGAAGGACTTTTTAAATATAGAATGTATAAACTCTGCAGTAATATTATCCCCTCATTCAGAATTTTTAAAACTCTGTTTAGATTTTTTAAGTCCCACATCCAATGCTGTTTTAGATTGTTATCAATTACGATTACAGTTTCATGATTGCCTTCTTGATAAATATAATTATTTAAAATTTGTTATCTCATTTGATACTGAAAATTCTCCTCCTGTGACCTGACATCTATTAAAATGGATGTTTTATAATGTATTTTATTTTGCTCAGGTCTCAGGAGGTTATTATAAATGTCAAAATTTTGAATATCTAAAACAAGAAGTAACAATAACACAAATAGGAAAACTGGCAATTCCAATAGCTAAAAACAACTTTCATTTTCAGGAGTTACTTGAATATAGTTTTAATAGTTCGAATTCAGATTTATGTAAAAAAAGCAAAAATCCTTAATTGTAATAAGGGTCATTCCACACAAAATGAGCAAAAAATTTTAGAAAGTCATGGCCACATAGTAACCAATTTTAATAAAATTTAGTACACAGATTCAATTCATATTCAATTAGAGCTTTGCAAAATATTTTGACAGTTGTGGACATTTAAAAAACTTGTAACATAGAATGGCATGTGTGCAATCGTTCAAACTTGCAAGTTTGAAGTTCCATATCTTGAAAACTATTTAACTTAAATTAAATTTTTTTATGATATTGTAACCTCTGGAAAATTATCTTCATATTTATTTAGTAATAATAATTTGGTAATACCATGATTAATCTTAAATTAGTTGTAAAAATTGAAAATTTGTTAATTTTAATAAAATTAAAAATATTATAAAAATCAAAGGAATTCAAAACATCTGTAAAATCGATGCCTGATATAGTGTTACATATGAAGATCGAATTGCTCAAGTTTGGAAATTGTCATTTATAGAAATTTTTTATACCTTTATGTTTTAACTACCCAAACTAAAATTGAAATACACAAAATGTTTTAATTTTTTTCTACGCAATTAATAAATTCATTCATGCAGAAAAATACAAACTCATTATTGTCAGGAGTTCTACAAAGTAAAATAATATTTTGTGATAAAAATTACACATTATCAGTTATATATTTCGTCATGGTAAAACTGCGTTCAGTGATCACTATACAGCTGTAGTTTGGAAAAACAAACATAGCGATAGAAATGCACCGTTTGCTGTATTCTACTTGGTAAAGTAGAAAATTTTCAGCCACACAGAATTTAAAATTTAGTTACAGAGTTTGCCAATAGATGGCACTGCTAATTGTGAAAACTAAAAAAAACTATGAACATGTTTCTAAAAAAGTCATAAAAAATAAATGATATTTTCAATCTATCCATCATATGCAGTAACAACATGGCACAGTTTGAGCGCCAAAATTAGCAGAAGCCCATGTCAATACTACAGCCCGAATACTCTTACACGCAGCAGGGATATGCTGTTCCAGCTCAGCAGTAGTGTGTGGATTTTGGTGGTACACCTGTCTTTCCTGGTCCCCACAGAAAAGAGTCGCAAGGAGTCAAATCTGGTGAATAGGAAGCCTAACCCATGCCGCTTCCCGAATGCTTTGAATAATCCATGGCAATAACACTATCTAAATGTTCGTAGAGGATATTGAAGTTTCCAGCTGTTCGATGCAGGTGGGAACCATCTTGCATGAACCATGAGGTGTTCTTAGCAACATACAAGGTATTTTGTACTACCACAAATTCAGGCAAAATGTCCATGTAGAGCTCTGCATCATTGTTTGACGTTGGAAAAATGCCCCAATAACTTCTTTGGAGGATATTGCGGTCCAAACCATGATTTTTTGGGGATGCAGGTACAGCAACATGATGTTCCTCCATTACAGAAATGTGCCTGTTTTGTTTATTAACGAAACCGTCTAGAGAAAAGTAAGCTTCATCAGAGAACCAAATGTTTCTGACATCGATTTTGCCAGCATCCAGCTGCTGCAGCATAGCATTCGTGAATGTCTTGCACGCAGTAATAGCAACAGCACTAAGTGGTTGGAATGGAAAACAGGTGGAGGCTCTGATGCATGATACAGAATGCTGATATTCATCCTATTTCAACCTGAGCTGCAACACAATGAACAGAAACCCATTAACATTTCTGTATCACTTGTTGAATGACTTCAACATTTGTATCTCTAACTGCCACATGTGGGCACCTGACATTTCCAGCATGATCATCATTAATGTTCCCAGCCCATTACAATTTTGATAGGGGATACAAGAGTATCTCCCTATGTTTAAGAAGTATATCAGAGTTACAACTATGTGCAATGGTAAATGTAATGGCTGAAGGTTGAAATAGCATACTGAATTAGATTTAAACTGGAAAAATATAATTAAGCTGGAAAAGAAATTAAATAAACGTGGTGGATATAAATAAAGATAACAATTTAAAAATGAAATAACATATTTATTAAAAGCTTTAAGATGAAAAACAAAAATATAAAATAAAATAATTTTAAATAAATGAATCTGTTTACATATGGAAAAGCCCTTATCTGAATCTTAATATCACAGGAAACTTATTTTATCATGACACTAAACAATATTAATCCACAACAAAACAGCTTGACGTGAATGAATACTTTGAAAGAAAAACACTTTTGAAAACGGGATCTCAATATCATGCCTATGTTGGAGTCTATGAAATAATATCTCTATCTCACAATTCACTCTGAAAATCACTATGCAATATTCTTCATATTCGTAATAAAAGTTCTTCAGAAAAACTGCAACTTAAATTCAACACCTCATGACCAATATTTAGCTTCTTAAATATTTTTAGTGAAGCAGTTTAGTTCATGATGAAGTTTACTTTCTCTCTGACTCACACGTTTTCAGATGCTAGGGAAAGCAGAATACTTGTGTCGTTCACAATTTACCTGAAAAACTATATTCAAGAATTTGTCTACTATAATGACAATATTCAAAGCCTTAGTTAAATCATTCCAAAAACCTGACAATGAATGATCTTTAAAATGACAACACTGAATGATTGACGAATCTCATCTGTTAGTTCCCAAACTTAAAAGAGATAACTTGTCAGGAGAAGATTACGTCAACATCTTAAAACTATGAACATCCATTTCTGCAACATTTTATGAAATAACAGCTTCAGGAAAAGTCACTCTTACACTCTCTGATAAACTAAAGTAACAAGTGGCGAAGAATGTCAAGATACCAAAGTATGGATCTCAGATATATGCAAAATGGTCTACTATGCATTGCAATTCAATGCCCTCTGCTTTTGGAAAGTACAGAGTGGTGATGTTGGATTGCATTTGCAAATCATGACTTAAACACATCGCTACCACCATCGCGTAGCAGTGATGAGAACTACTAGGGAAAAAGAAGATAAGGAAACATCGCAGATATGAAATGACGTTTTCTGATAAGAGAGAGTGTTTCTGAAGTAAACAAACTATGGATCGCTGAAATACATTAAGCTGTAACTAAACGAACTTTAATAAAGGTTTTATTTAAAGAAGAAGTAAAATAGATTGCTGTAAAATGGTAAGTAAACCATTGGAGATTTATTTATTAAAGGAAATATTGATAAAGTAGATACTTTATGAAAATAGGTACATTGACAAGACCAGGGGTATGGATATATATCCATCAAATTTTTCATACACAGCCTTTATTCTATCCACTTTCGGGCCTTTTTGTGACATTAAATTTTTCTAAAAACTGCACCTTGTTTTAACAATACTTTGGTCCAGGGGGTGAAATTTTGATACAAGAAACATCCTCTGTTTGAATGAATAAACCATGTTTGCACAGCAACATGTGTATCTGAAAAGCTCACGCTAGCAGCAGAGTGATGAAAATTAAAATGGAGATCTGACATAGTACATTTACCTAGAGCTTTCGTATAACACTGGTGGCGCCATCTGTTGTTGAACTTTGTAACTAACTTTGAAATTATGTGTGACTAAAAATTTACTGGTTTCCCAAGTAGAATGCAGCAAATGTTGCATTTCTATTGCTTTCCATTTTTATTTAATTAATTTTTTTAATGCTTCTGTA
Organism: Maratus speciosus; assembly: GCA_963932465.1. NCBI lineage: Eukaryota > Metazoa > Arthropoda > Arachnida > Araneae > Salticidae > Maratus > Maratus speciosus. Next base: position 334,291,438 of record OZ010791.1, read on the forward strand.
ACTTTTGAGACACCCTATATATATATATTTAATTCATAGCATAGCGTCACTCAAAATTTGATATCATTATTTTTAAGATCCATATTTAAAATTCTTAGAAAGTGCTGCGTCACAAAGTTTTAATCCATTAAGGTTTTTGTATTGATATGTATACATTACAGAGCCATTTATCCAGATGGTTGGGGTCATATGTATTCCTGATAACTGTTTTTTTTCTGGATAACTGATTGGGTATTAAAGCAATGTCCATTTGATCAGATTTGTAGAATGTATGAAGTTGTTGCATTTTTTTTGTAATTTCAAATTAATTATTAGATTACTCAGATTCCCAGTAGCAGAAAGTTCAAGACTGGAGATGGGCATCACAGATTTTCTTTTCTCTTTTGCAGATTTTTTCCATGGAACCTTTATTTTGCTTTATATTATGTTTACATCTTTATTACTTAATACAAAAACTTAAGATCATTATTAATAAAATGCATAAAGATGTTACAGGTAAGTAATTGATTAATTAACGGTTCAATTGTAAAATAATTTACCTGCCCCTGGAGTATGTGTCGCAGACATTTGGAGAATTTTATTCTACTGGGCTCAGATTAAGAATCAGATCTAAACAAGAGCAAAGATTAACCAGAGTTTGAAAGAAGGCTATTTATTGGAATCCCTTGTTGCATAAAAATCAAAATGCTCAGTATCTATAGGCTTCCTTTTCAAATCCTAGGTTTTGGCATCAAATTATATCATGCATGTTGTTATGTTTCAAGCAATGTATGTCAAACTGGCACTTTTTTCTGAAAAGATTCTGAAATCGGTGAATTGAAAAAATCATTCTGGATAACTTTTTCTAGTTAATTGGTTTCCAGATAAACGGTTCCATACTCTGTATTTTTTAAATAGCATTTATTACTTACAATGAAATTTGCAATTTTTAAGAAAAAGAATCTTTTGGGTTGAAATTTTTTCAACTTAGTGAAAAAGTGTCCAAGCCAGGAGTCGAATCCAAGACCTTTAGCTTAAATTGCTAGTGCTCTGCCTATTGAGCTACCTGAACCGATAACCGGCCAACACATTTCACTCAGATAACCTTATTGGCAATTTCATCTGATCTGCCATGTAGACAGCTCAACAGAATATACTGCAGGCAATGGAATGTCATTAAATGCTGAATATGTAGATACACTTTATTTTTAACTCAATCATACTGAATGGTAAAGATATATGGATTGAAAATTATCCAACTGAGTGAAAAGGTTTCCAGGCTGGGAGTCGAACTCAAGATCTTTGGCTTAAATTGCCAATGCTCTGTCAGAGCCAATGATAGCTCAGTGCTCTGTAGCAATGAAAGGTAGCAAAAGTTTTTGGTAGCTCAATTCTCTGTCGACAGATTGTTGGCAATTTAAGCCAAAGGTCTTGGGTTCGACTCCCGACCTTGTCACTTTTTCACTCAGTTGGAAAATTTTCCATCTGTATATCTTTGCCAATCAGAGTGATTGAGTTAGAAATAATAGTGTATTTTGCATATCCATCCTTTAATAGAGTTCTATTACCTGCAGCATATTCTGTTGAGCTGTACACATGGCAGACCAGATGCTATTGCCAATAAGGTTATCTGAGTAAAATGTGTCGGCCAGTTGTCAGCCCAGGTAGTTTCAATAGGCAGAGCGTTGGCAATTTAAGACAAAGATCTTGGGTTTGACTATCAGTCAGGACACTTTTTCATTCAGATTTCAATCCATATATCTTTACCACTCAGTGTGATTCAGTTAAAAATAATAAAGTACTCATTAGCTATAGGCATGTGATTTTAATACAGCATTGCTCTGTTATAATTTATATGAAATTCATCACATATTTTTTCTGTTTCTTAATTTCTAAATATTATTCCTTGTACTTTATTAGATCTGAAAAGAAAATGTTGGAAGATTCATTTAAAATTATGGAAGCAAGGTAGTATAATTCATAGTAACATTTGTTATTTTTAAAAAGATTTATATGTTAGACTCTGAATTTTTGTTACCATTTTTTTATTTATATATGTAGTTTAAAACAAGAATTTGAAGTCAAATTTAAATCTCTGGAGGAAAGGCTGACTTTTGTCACTGAGGATAAAGAAAAACAGGCCAAGAGCTTTGAAGAGAAATTACAAAATCTTATAAAAGAGCATCAAGTTGAAATTCAAAGATTAAAAGAACTTCATAAGTATATCCAAATTTTATTATCTATATATATAAAAGAAAGTCTGAATTTCGTATTAATCAACGCGCAGCCCAAACTACTTAACCTAAAATCTTGAAAATTTGTGTAAAAATACTTCTTATGACATAGAGTGCCGCTAAGAAAGGATTTTCTAAAACTCCACCCCTAAAGGGGGTAAAAAATAGAACGAACTTTAAAAAAATTCCTTAAAAATCTGATTTTATAGTTATTTTTCAAACAATAACATATTTAAGTGTATTTTTGTATGCTGAATCGAATGGTACTAACCAAATTCTTTTAAGTCCAGTAGTTCGCGAGATTTTCATATTATTCTAATTTGGCGATGTCTTTGGCGCTAAAACCTCAAATTTTCAAGTGATAATTTCCAAAAATATGTCCGTTACTATAGCAACGGAAAAATTTAAATTGAGCAATTTTCTTAATCAATTCTTTTGGTTGAATAATTAAAACAGCTATATGAGTTAGGTAAAAAATTACAAACGCCTCGAAACTGAAATTTTTAAAAACTGGTACTTTTTAACTGGCGCCATTTATTTCAATCCTAATCGTACAAAGAATTTTTATTGCAAACTGTGCCAAGCATTAAGATTTGCTATTTATTGAACGTGAATATTTTTTTATTAGTATTTAATTGTAGCAAAACATCTTAAATTGTTATTTTTCGAAAATAAAAATGTCAATGTCAATAACATTTTTATTTGGACACGTCAATTTGTACAATTTGGCGTGTGTTGGGGAGATTTATGTAATTTAGCGAAATTGGTCGACGGGGTAACTAAGTAGTACCTTGATTTTTATTGATTTTTTTTTTAAAAAATAGTTGATGAAAGTCTGTAATTTTCAAATGCTATAAATTTTAAATGTTTATTTTTGTATGAACAAAATAATTTTTTTTTAAATGTTTCATTTCATTTTGCTCTAATTATTATGATTGGCGACGACGATGTAGGCATAACGGAAAAATATCAAAACAGTTACCGATTTTATTAAAATGCAAAGAAAAAAGGTTTAATAAGAAATAAATGTTCTAAAACGGAAATATTTAATATAAATATGAAAGCAATGTTTGTACTACTTGAAAAAAAGTTTTCATTTTCAAAGCGTTAAATTTAAAAAAATGTTTTGCAATCTGTCACCTGCTCCTGTTTAAAAAGAAAAAATGGGAAATTTTATGTTAGCCGTACACAAATCTCACCAATAGCACTTTTTAAATCGCAAATACCAGCTCTTACATTTTTACTCATCATCGTCTACTATATATATAAAACGAAAATTCTTATTTCATCCCGATTGACTATAACTCAGGTTCTACTGAACGGAATTTTGTAGAACTTATACTGTTAGGTAATTTGTTTCAGAAGTGTTTTAATGTAAAAAAATATTTCTACGCTGTTTAGTGATAGCTATGGGAGTTTTAAAATTAAGTGAACCCGATTATGAAAGATTACGTTTTATTTAAAGTTGTACTGAATGTATTTTGATGCTTTGCGGAAAAGTTCTCAGTGGTGTAGTAAAAAACTAGAGGATGTACGCTATATGCAGACAGTAATATACTAGAGAATATATATGATATTGCTATGGAAGGTGTGCAGAGTTTCTTAAAAAATCCAGAGGGTATATAACGTAGACCTACCTCTACATCCCTGAGAGTTCTATAATCTGGTTAATACGATTATGAAAGATATATTTAAATTTAACTATCTATAATATATATGAAATGCAAAGAGAAATTTCGTTCCGACCGCTTAGAACTTGAGTTCTGCTGAATAGATTTTTCATGGGACTTACATTGTTAGATATTTTTTCAGAAAAGAGTTTAGTATATCATATCGTTCCATGTGGCTTGGTTAAATGATTATGGGGACAAGTCAAAATCAGATGAACAGGATTAGGAAAGGTTGGCTTTTCTAAAAATTCTGCTGAATAGATTTTGATGGGAACTGTTAGAGCGGGAGGAAACAGAACAGACAATTACCTCATCGATTTCACGGCTGAAATTCCAGAATTAAAATTCGATTCGAATATTAAAACGCAACTGGTCTGCCTGCCAAGCCATATCTTGGTGGAAAACACCTGAAAACCCGATTTTAGCGGTTGATTCATGGGTTTAGTAATGTGTTTTCCTGCACCCAAAGGAATGAAAACATGGAGAACTGGGAGCAGAAAATCACAATAGTAAACCTACAAGTCAACCTCTAAAATCAGGTTTTCAGGTGTTTTCCACCAAGACATGACTTGGCAGACCAATTGCGTTTAAATATGCGGATAGAGTTTTAACTAATTCTGGAATTTCAGCCATGAACTCGATGAGGTGATTGCCTGTGCTGCCCCCTCCCGATCTATGTTAAATAGATAATTTTTAGGAAAGGTTGTGGTACATTTGATTGTTTAAAAGATTCTGCTAAGTGGAATTCGGTGGAACTTGCTCGGTTAGTTAATTCTTCAGGAAATGTTTTAGTACAAAAAACCTATCGTTCTAGGTTGTTTGTTTATAGTATTTTGGTTGAAAGTTCTAGAATCAGGTGAACCCAATTATGAAACATTAGCCTTTTTAATAGGCTCTGTTGGACGGATTCTGAAAAGAATTGCATCGATAAATTTTCAGAGGAAGGGTTTTAGTATATTACATATTGTTCTATTGTACTTTACGAAATCCTATTGTAAAGGATCAACTCGCATGATAGAATTCACAGATATATTTCGTTTCATTCAAAGTTTGTTTAGAAAAACAGACCAGCGTAGCGGGCGAACGCTGCTAGTACATTTATAAATGCAAATTGGCAATTTTATTTTGATAATACTTTAATTTTACACCTGGATTTAAATAAATAAATTTTATAAATATAGCAAAAAAAGGCCGTCCTCTGAAGTTCTGACTGTGCCCTGTGTTCTGATCCAGAAAGTTCTAATTAACATAAAATAAGGAAATAAACCATGGTACTTTTGTATGCATTTTTCATTACTGTTAAAAACATAATAAACTGCTTTTCAACACCATTTCTTCTAAATGTTAAAATTTATATTCCCGCATCCTTTATCTTTCTTGTGGCAAATAGAAAACTTTTGTAAACAACATTGTTCATTAAATAAATTCTAAATTATGTTGAAAGTTTTGCTGTGCATAATCAGACCTATCCTGTAAACTTAATCTTTTTGGGTAAAAGTGTGTTCAACAAAATCTTCATAACATTAAAATATTTAGGATCCAATGATTGCTTCTCCTTCTTATTTATTAAAATTTTACTGCATAATCAAATGATATGTATAAAAATATTAATTTGAAAATCTATTTTACTTTACTATCTTACATAATACTATTTAGCAACAATAAGTAGCATTCACAGTTTTAAAGAGAAAATCTGAAGCAAAAATGATGACCCCATTTTGGAGACACAACAAAAGATGGCATACCATCAACAAACTCCTCAATAAATAAGTTCAAATGCTTCATCTATACAGTGTCAAAAGATATTCACCTCCAAAACTAAGGATGCAATTATTCCATTTTCTGAACAATCAAGGTTCATGTTAAATTTCTGCATAGAAAAGCATTTGAAATTGATCTAGTCCAAAATGTAATTTATTTATTTATTTATTTAATTTGGGGGGGGGGGGGGTATGTGTGTGTTCTAAAATAAGAGAAAGAAAATGTTATTATGAATTTAATAAAATTAAAAAAAAATTAAATGCTAAGTGTCAGTGGAGAATGTATTAAAATTTTGTACATTTTTTTTCTTATTTTTTAAGCAGTGGGATATATTCAATTTGGAGTGTGCATATACTTTTTTAAAGTATAGATACAAATAATAAAATTTAACTAACAAAGTATTTATAAATTTCTTGCTAATGTTACATACATTTTGTAATAGATCTTGCAATATAAAATTTTAAAAAAACTTTTAATATGTATTTTTTTATTTTTTAAATGAGGCATATGGATTACTTTTAATTAAATGCTTTATTTTTGACAATCAATAAATATAGCATTTGAATTTTTTTTTTTAAATGTTTTTCCTCCCAAATTTCATGTAACTTGTTGTTACTAGCTGATAATTTGCAAAAAAAGAAAACATAATTATGGGGTGTTTCAGTAAGTAAACTGAGTTTTTTCTTCATTATTCTTAATTGTTTATTGTATTATGGAGGAGTTTTCAAACCTTTTGCTATTGTCGAAGATCCCTTCAGTTACTAAATTTGCTTGTGCCTCCCCTTTAGACAGTGAATTAAGTTAGTATGTCACTATCAAAGAGAAATGTTTCGTGTATTTATTTTCTGTTAAACTGTTGGTGTGTCTATAAGGCTATTTATTACATGTGACAAAACATATAGTCAGACCTCAATACCTCGACTATCAAAAGAAAAGAGAGAATTTTGAAATAAAAAATTTCTTAAACATCAATATTTAAAGGCTATGTGCAAAATATATATTATGGGAAAAATTTCTGGCATGAAACACTACACACTCATTAAGAATCATTATCAATCACAAATTAAAATAAATTTTAAACTAAAATTACAAATCTTCTCAATGTTTAAATTTTATTATTTGATCAAATAAAAATATGAAGCATATTAAAACTTACCTTAATGGGAAAAAAAAGGGAATTTATTAGCCAATTCAAGCCTCTGAGTAAGTTTGGGAATGGAGAACTGTCAGAAAAACAATTATAGACATGTATATTTCAGAACCAATATTGTCAATAAATAACAAAGTTGGTAACTTTTCCTACCAATTTCTCTGTTTGGTCAACTATTTTAAGAGAAATCTGAAAATTTTGGATAAGCTCAGAAGAGATAATAATGGGCTTTTTAGAAACTAAGGTTAAAGAGTGAACTGTTAAATGTTGAATTTCCTAAACATTTCTTACAAAATGAATTCCTTGACTGTGAATGATGAAAGAATGCTTTTTGCCCAGATAATAAAATACTCTGAAGAAATCTAAAAAAATTCTTGTTACGTGCCTGTGAAATTTTGGCATCTCCCCAAGGAGGCACATCTCACATTTTATAAAAACTGCTACATTCAGTATTGTTTGTCTATTTTTAGATTAATTAATGTTAATGTTTTGCTAATAATTCGATATATTGTACCCACAGAATGAATTCTTTAATAGTTAAAATATGATATCGTATTATTATTTTTTTTTTTCTGCTTTATTTTAGTCAGTCAGTAAATATTTTGAAGCAAGACCATGAAGATGCATTATCTAGGCTAAAAAAATTGAAGGAACAAGAAATAGAAGCTATTCTTAGTACTCAAGTGCATACCAAGTATAAATTAATAAATATTTAACTATTTAAGTAAAATGCATGCTACTGATATAAATTGATACAATTATCTCGTAAATCTTGTCATTAATTGTTTTAGGCTATCTATTTATGTTACTGCCCTAACCCTTTTTCAGACCAATCTGGTTTATTCTAACGCACATAAACTAGTTTTTCCTAGGCCAAACTAGTTTGGCCTATGATAAACTAGTCTGGCATGCTATTCGCTTGTCTTGTCTCAACTTGTTTATCCTAGGCTAATTCAATTTGGCATATTGCAGTGATGGAACAGCTGCGCCAATTGCTCCAATTGCGCCAAATCGATAATGCTGCGCATTTCTGCGCTAAAACGACCATTTTTCAACAAAATTGCGCCCAACTGCGCCAATTCGATAATAATTCTTGAGCCAAATCGGTCATTTTCCACTCGAATTTAGCCAAAATATTGCGATAAACATGCGAATTTGGTCAAAAGAAAGCGAAAAACACGCGATGTTTCTCAAATGATCACGGGGGAAAAAAAACGTGAATTTTAATATAGGATCGCTAATTTCGTCAAAATACGAACAGAAAGCGGTCAAAAAATCGCGGAAAAACGTGATTTCGTTTAAAGATCCCGAATAAAACGCAGATTTCGTCAGAAGATCGCGAAAACACGCAAATTTTGTTGAAAGATCTCGAAAAACACGCGAATTTTGCCAAAAGATCGCGAAAAACACGCGAATTCCGTCGAAAGATCGCGAAAACGCGAATTCCATCGAAAGATCACGAAAAACACGTGAATTCCGTCAAAAGATCGCGAAAAACGCGAATTTCTCAAAGAATCGCGAGAAAAACGTGAATTTTGTCAAAGAATCGCTACTTTCGTCCAAAACACGGTCAAAAGATCGTGAAAAAATGCTAATTTATTTAAAAAATAGTGAAAAAAACCGCAAATTTCATAAAAGGCAAATTTCAACAAAAGATCGCGAAAAACACGAGATTTTCGTCAAAAGATCGCGAAAAACACGAGATTTTCGTCAAAAGATCGCGAATAACACGCGAATTTCGTCAAAGGATTGCGAAAAAATCTTGATTTTTGTCAAAGGAGCGCTAACATTGTCAAAACACGGTCAAAAGATCGTGAAAAAACGCTGCTTTCGTTAAAATATCGCGAAAAAAAACAGCAAATTTCATCAAAAGGTCGCAAAAAAACACAATTTCGTAAAAAGATCGCTAATTCCCTCAAAAAACGAACAAAACGTTGTCAAAAGATCGTGAAAAAACATTACTTTCGTTAAAATATCCCGAAAAAACAACAAATTTCATCAAAAGATCGCGAATAAAACGCAAATTTCGTCAAAAGATCGCGAAAAATATGCGAATTTCATCAAAGATCACGAAAAAAACGTGAATTTTGTCAAATGATAGATAACTTCGTCCAAAAATCGTAAAATAACGCTAATTTCGTTAAAATATCGCGAAAAAAACTCGCAAATTTCATCAAAAGGTCACAAAAAAACGCGAATTTTGTCAAAATATCGCCAAAAACAAGCGAGTTTTGTCAAAGGATCGTGAAAAAAAACCTGAATTTTGTCAAAGGATCGCTAATTTCGTCAAAAAACGAACAAAACGGGCTCAAAAAATTAGAAAAAAAACACAAATTTCGTTAAAAGATCACGGTAAAAACACAAATTTCATCAAAACGTCACAAAAACTAGCAAATTTCGTCACAAGATTTCGAAAAACACGCTAATTTCATCAAAAGATAGCGAAAAACACGCTGATTTCAACTAAGAGCCCGAATACGCGAGTTTTGTCAAAGGATCGTGAAAAAAAAAACGTGAATTTTGTCAAAGGATCGCTAATTTCGTCAAAAAACGAACAAAACGGGCTCACAAAATTGGAAAAAAACACAAATTTCGTTAAAAGATCGCGGTAAAAACACAAATTTCATTAAAAGATCGCAGTAAAAACACAAATTTCATCAAAAGGTCACAAAAAATAGCAAATTTCATCACAAGATTTCGAAAAACATGCTAATTTCATCAAAAGATAGCGAAAAACACGCTGATTTCAACTAAGAGCCCGAATAACACGTGAAAAATATGTGAATTTTGTCAAAGGACTGCGAAAAAAAGCGAATTTTGTGAAAGAGTCGCAGAAAAAATGTGAATTCCGTCAAAGAATCGCAGGAAAAACGCAAATTTTGTCAAAGAATTGCAGAAAAAAACAGGAATTTCGTCAAAGAATACCAAAATGACAGTTTGATGCTCCAAAGTAGTTATTTTCTGCTCCAAAATGAGCATTTTTGCTGTTCCAAAATAGTTATTTTCTGCTCCAAAGTGGCTTTTTGCTGCTCCAAAATGAGCGTTTTTGCTACTCCAAAACAAGGTCCATGCTGTTCCATCACTGCATATTGTTATTGATCCCAACGACTGCTCTGATGGCAGCCTTGCGCACAGTAGTCTTGCCGTCACTCCTCTATAATATATTTTATCTCTGATGGGTGGTAGGACACTGTTTCCCTATCTTCTCCCATTTCGTCGCCATTGGTAATTAGAAAATATGTCCCATATGGTTAATATTAGTTTTGAAAATACTATGAGCTTTAAAACTATTTCAATATTTATATGGAACATATTTCATTAAAAATAGTCACATTATATTAAAAATAATTTTTCTCACTGTGGATCAGTCTATTACGTCTTCCAGCATATAACTACTAGTTTTGGGCTAAGGCTGACTGACTTTGGCCTTTATTTTATATTATGTCTAATAAGAGTGAGCAACTTCAATTTTTCTTTCAAAAGTGAAAACTGGTAATCACCTATTACTGCAATCTTTTTATGAAAGGATAACAAAGCAAACTGACAAAAAAATTGCATCAGAAATAGGAAAATAGTCTCAACGATTTTCATGAAATAAGCCTTATTTGAATACGAGAATGCGATCTAACTAGGTCTCAACTTTTGAAACATTCGTTTTCATAGATTAAAACAATTTTTTTAAATCCATCTTCAGTAATCGTATTTCTCGCCAATACTATTGATCATTGATCAGCAACATGATTGCAGACGATATTAAGCATAGTGTAATAATTTTCAGGAAACTTGCCTTCTATACTCAATCGAGCCAAAGGACATGGTCTTGTCTAGCTAGGTCTCGACTTAAAAAAAAAATCATTTTAATAAGTTTAAGCAATTTTCAAAATCAATTTTTAGTAATCTGAAATTTGGCCAATACTATTGAACAGCAACATGATTACAGACAATATTGAAGATGCCATAATGATATTCAGGAAAACTTTTCCACATACACTAAATCAAACAAAAGAAAAAGGCCCAACTTTTATCGCTAATTAAACAAAATTTGTTTTGACAGGTTATAAAAAACCCAGCATTAAAAATACCCATGTAAAAATTTTAAATCAAAACTGGTTGTAAAGATTTTTATGATACAAGTATTATATATACTAATTCGAATACAGGGAAAATCATCTAACTAGGACTAAACTTTTCTGTTGTTAATATTCCCTAATCAAAGTTCTCACCAATACTATTTGCCATTAATAAGCGCCACGATTTTGTAAGATTTCTACCCTGTAGGAGATGTAATCCAAGTCTAAGAGCCGGTCTGTAATAGCCTTAGGATAGATTCCATTCAGGCAGACTGTCTATTCAGTTTTTCCATAAACAGAATTGTCTTTCAAATGATGTAGGAATTGTGATAATACTCGAAGATGTAGATTTTTCTGCATTCACTTTAAAGTCTAATACATTTTATATAAAACAAGGTTTATGTACCAATTTGAACATCTGAAAATAATTAGATAAGTATCGATTTCAGCAAAGTTCATTTTGATAAGTTAAAAAAATCTTAATACTAATTAATATGCTATTAACATACTGCCCTTCACAATCAAGTTAAAAACTGCTGAGCTTAAATTTTATAGATAAAGTGTTTGTAGATGACAAAGATATTTCATGGTATAATTATTCAGTCTAACTCAAGAAAGTATAACTAAACATGATTCTGAAAACCATGCTTTCACTATGCCAATAATAAATTCTCCATTAAATGCAAAGGTTTGTCAAATGGAACAAACTCATTTTTTATTCAATTTTTAAAAAATATATTGTTACTCTTTTGTAATTCAGGTCCTCAAATACTAGTGTAATGCAGCATGTATTTCTTGTCACAAAATTAATATCAGCTTTTTAAACAAGAAAAAATCTCTGCCAAACCCCTAAAGTTACTTTGTAAGCATAAATTGTAAGAAAACATAATTCCAGTCGAATGTTTACATTTTTCTGGAAAAATTATATCAGTAAAATGTATGGGATGTTTTGCACTTTTTTTGACCAACTGAACATTTTGAGTAAAACAGTGGGTAGGTGGAAGGAAATTAATCAGTGTTATACAAATTGACTTTTCTAATTTGCAACACTGATTTACAACCATTGATTATCTAGGATGCTTTGAGTTCACTATAACAATGGAGACTATTTCATAGGTCACAGGAAAAATGCATTTCCTGCAATCAGCATTTTTCTGCATTCTAAAGAGCAGTTTGACAAAGCTTTATTCCTTCGACACTGGTATTCCGTTTCAATTCTTTAATTTTTCATATCATCATAGATGATTATGCAAAACATTATTGCAACCCCATAGTTTTCTGTAACAATATCAGTATATTATGGCTAATTCATTGATTGGAGCATACTTGAGTCTTTCGATAATATTATCAGAACTTAAAAATACATACTTCAATATGGCTGTTTCAATCGATCTTTGTTTTTTCTGTAAACTGCCATATATATCTGTTTTTATATACGGAATGCCCTACAACATTGTTTTAAAGTTAAGAGATGAAACTCTAAGCACTTCTACCTACAAAAAATCCTCTTCACACTTATAATGTTATGTGGAAAAAAGTGTTGAATACTTTGACAGCAAACCAATTTGGTATTTTATAACTCCAGTAATACATAACAAAAAATCGTAAATGTTATTTTGATAGCATAGAGAAATTGGATAGAGTAGGTATAAAATACAGTAGGAAAAATGTAAAAAAGCAATTGACAGCATTTGTTATTATAAACTTTAGAAATAATAAATTGAAATGAATAATAGAAATTAGAAACACATTATGGCTTATTAAAAATAAGTAATACAATTATTTTCTTTACTTAAATATAGTTTGAATGTTAAAAAAGTACCGAGCAAGGTTCAGTCTACCAGGTACTAGTATTTAAAATGCAAAGAACTTCTTTTTAATTCAAAAAATAAATATTCCTAATCAGGGATATTTTTCACTATAAGATGAAAAACTATTTACATATCAATTATATAACTAATTAAAACATTTAAAAAAATTGTTTTAACTTAAAATTTAAATACTGCTGTTAAATGAGTTTGCAATAAAAATTAGAATTAATTACAATTAAAATTACAATTAATTTTCCATTGTAAAATGAAAATAACATGACATTTTAAATTGAAAATAATGTACTTATTTATTAATAAATTTGAAATCACAAATATATGAATAAATTGGTAAAGTTCTTTGTTCATTTTAGTTCTTACCTATTAGTTACTTATACTATGAATATATAAATATTCTTGCATCTTACAAAGGATAATTAACTGCCATTTAAATTTGAATTGTAATTTTTATTGTAAAATCCTTTATCAGCAATATTTAAACTTTAGATAAAACAAAATTTCTTATGTTTTATTTCAAATGAAAATCAAATTTCAAATTATTTGCTTAAAAGGTGCAAAGGCCAACCTAGTGAAAAAGATTCCATGCCGGGACTCGAACCCGGGCCATCAGTATAGCGCACTGACATTCTACCGACTAAACCACATGGAACGATACCCAGCCTGGAACTTCTCACTATTACAAGTTGGCAAGGCTACAAATGCCACACAAGATGGAACATTTTTCCATGAGCCACCGACATGGGGCAAACACAGACTCATAATTAAATCCAGCATCGATTGAATCTATATTAATATTTTGGAAAATTTTCCAAAATTCTTATGTTTTAATTAGTTATTCCCCGATATATAAACATTTTTGTATCTTATAGGGGAAATATTCCTATTAAGAATATTTGTTATTTGATTTAAAATAAACTTTCAAATATTTTAATTATACAATTTTTACAACTTACAATGAAAAATATACTCACGTAACATTGCTTCCTAGCTGTAAAAATCATGTTCTTTAAAACTTATTATACTATTTTTATGTATGAAAAAATAGCACTTATTTTCTTTTAATATCTAAATAATTATTTTAATGAATACTTTGTTCAGTCATTTTTTTTAAACTTTTAAAAAACATAAAATGAAATTCCTCATTATCTTCAGATATACTTCTTTGTAAGACTATTTACCAGAGTGACCACAGACCTGGAAAACAGGGAAATGTCAGAGAATTTAAGATTTTTGAAAAAATCAGGGAATTCTGCTTAAAATCAGGGAAAAATGTGTTGTCATTTTTCTTTTTCTGTAATAGTGCGAACGGTCTTTCATTATGCATTTTCCATTCGAAGCGCGGCTACTTCTCAATTTAACTTGGAGCGGTGAAGGAGAAAACGCTTTTATCTGATTGGTACTGATGTCATGAAGCCACTTCTTCGGCTATGGGCAACTCAGTTGCTGCCCCGCCTCAGCCCGCTCCCGCTGTCTTGCAATGCCTTGTTTATCTTGTATTGAAAATATGATTGCGTCGCTAAATGGTATTACTTTTTTATTGTGACTTCGCACCTGAATATGGAATAATAATTTTTCAATAACTGTTCATGCACTTATACACCTCAACGTTACAAAACGAAATCGCGTCTGCATACCACGTGTTATTTTGGATCGGACTCCACTCGCGATCGAATGTGCAGATGGTCATATTTTCTCTTACTTGGATTCGGATAGAAACACTAGTTATTTATGGCGACGTAGTTTCAAGTTGATTGGCTTAATAATCCAGAGTTTAAGGATTGGATTAGAGAAGTGCCTAATGATGTGTATAGAGCAAAATGCATAAAATGCCACTATTCATTTATGCTAAGTAATATGGGTCGGAGAGCACTTACGAGTCATGCTAACGGAGCTGAACATAAAAAAGGGATGAAAGCTGCATCACAGCCAAATATAATAAATTCATTGCTTTCCAAAAAAATTGCAAATGAAGAGAGTTTGAAAGTAGAACCAAAAACTGACCCTACTACTGCAAATACAACGCTTTGTTCGGAGCCAACAACTTCGAGTTCCTCATCCGATAACAAATTAGCTGTTGCATCTGAAACTTTACAGAAATTTTCCATTAATGACCAAGTAACAAAAGCAGAAATTCTTTGGTGCATTCAAATAATGACACACAAATCCATGCAATCAGCAAGTAAAGATGTGATGCTTTTTAGAGCTATGTTTTCCGATAGCAAAGTAGCACAAAAAATGCAATTGCAAAGAACAAAGATTGCATATTCCATCCTTTATGGTATAGTCCCTTATTTAAAAGATAGTTCATTAACAAAATTGGCTCAATGTATTATACCACTGGATTTGACAAATCGTTGAATAAAGTTTCTCAAAAGACCCAAATGGATGTGAATATCAGATTTTAGAATAAAGATGATTCTGGGGCAAGTACAAAATTATTCACTTCTTCATTTTTGGGTCGTGCCACTTCTGACAACATAAGAGAAGCTTTTAAGGAAGCTCTCTCTCCTCTAAATATGAAATCCATTTTACAAATTTCAATGGATGGCCCAAATGTGAACCATTCATTTTTTAAAGATTTGAAAGTGAACATAGTTCAGAGATTTTAAATATTGGTACCTGTGGTCTCCATATAATGCATGGTGCCTTTAAAGCTGCCATGCGATCAACAAATTGGTCTGTTGTAGGGTTTTTGAGAGTGTTATTTAATTTATTTAAGGATGTGCCTGCATGTCGGGCAATTTATACTGAATTATCCGGATCGAAATGCTTTCCGGAGAAATTTTGCGCCGTACGCTGGCTGGAAAATGGTAACATTGCTCAGCGAGCAATATATCAGGGAAAAGTTAAATATATCAGGGAAAAATCAGGGAAATATCAGGGAAATTGAAAATTATATTTCTGTGGTCACCCTTACATCATAACATTTTGAAAAAATTCTCAAAAACTTTTCCAAACTTCTTTAAAATGCCATCTTTCATTTATTTTAGGTTCTAGCATTCTACTTTCTTAATTACCAAAATTTTACCTGATTCATTTCCAAAATAATAATAATAATAATAATAATAACTTTTTAACTCAGAAATTTCTAATTCATGATTAACAACATTTAGAGTGAATTATTATTATTATTATTTTTTTAGTAGTAATAGTTTAAATTTCAGATATTATCTCATATTTTTAATTTACTTATCTAAATCAGCAAAATCTTTCTAACCACTTACTTTGTTTATATTAGTTCAATTTATTAAGTTCCATTTATCTTTATAGCATATTTTTAAGTATGAATGTCGATATTTGATTATTAAAAGAAAAAAAAAGCTTTTGAATTGTTAGATTTCTTTTACACTACTGATCATTATATCTGTAAATTTTTAAAGTATTAATATTTATTGATTTGTGATAAAGCAATTTATTGTTACCAAAAGAATATTTCTTCGAAAGTATCTTTTCTCCCTGTACTTTGTTTTGCAAGGGTTTGTGAGATAAGATTTTGCAGCTTGTTGGTGTTGGGTTTATTCACATGACACTCTCCCTATCATATCATGGCAGGAAGGAAGGTTATTGTGGTGACAAACTATACGCTTCCTGTAAAGGGATTAAATTTTTGTCAATTCAGAGTTACCGGCCGATCTTAAATTTGTCCAACATTAATCTGATTTCCTACCAATGTTTGGCTTTTGATATTAAATAGAGAAATCGCCAGTTTTTCTTCAGACGATATACTGTGAATTTCACCATACGACTACTATTCATTTACTGGCAATTTTTGTACTTGGCCAAAATTTAGCCGTATCTATTGCTGTTGTGGTGTTGCTTTGCAGATGACACATGGCCAAAATTGAAAATACCATGTCATTTTATAAATTCACAGACACTAAAATATAAAGTAACTGAAAATATGGTTTAGTTTGAAAAATTGAGCACAAATATTGTCAGAAAAGCTGATTAAATATGATTTAAACTAAGAACTAGTATGCTGTGGACATCACAAAACTTTCTTCTATACCATTCTAACATATTAATTTATAATAGCATCAAAGATTATGAATATAAAGCATAGTGCATATCTTCAAATTTATTGTGGAATTATCATGATCATTGAATTAAAAACAGAACAGAGCAACAGCATCCCGTGATGGATTTTAAAATTAGATCAATATATACAATTTTAATTATTCATTATACTCAAATATAAAACTTGATGCATTTTTACACAAATTAGAAAATAAGATAAGCTATAATGTTCAATGCAAGAAGCATTGGGCTAGTATTCCATAATCAGGTCCACAGTCAAAAGTTGGTATAAAAGATGAATAATTCTGGTAACAATGTGATTAAAAGTATGTAAGAGTTATATGAATGGAGTAAATGACTGCAAAAAATGCTCATTAAATTGCATCAATTGATTGAGAATCTAATTGGAAATCTTTCCCCAAGCACAGGATAGCAACACCTCTATTAAGTAATAAAAGTGAAAATTGAATAAGCATCTATTTATGTCAAGATCTGACAAAATATGCAATTTGATGAAATTCCGTGCCTTAGTTCTTGAGATATAGCTATCGTGGAAATCATGAAAAACACAGCATAGTTGCAGCACCTGTTGTGCAGTTTACACCAAAATTTAATCAACATCTATTATGCCAGGGTCTATTAATGTGAGATTTGATCAAATCCCATGCATTAGTTCTTGAGATAGAGGGACCACAAAATTTATGTCACACACAAACTAACAGATGGACAGAGATTTTCCAAAAATAGTGAAATCGTTTTCAGCACATCTCAAAACTTGTAAGTTCATCAAAAAACAGAAGTTGAAAATTGTCATGATTCAAGTACTTTTTCTTTTTTATATAGGAGTAAGTAAAAAACGAAAAAGTATACTTTTAGTAACATGACATAAATTATCTTGAGTGTACCCCTTTTTTGCAGTGTGTGGGGGACAATATAGGGCAGGGCATGAAATTTCAGTTAAAAAGTCACTAGCCTGACTAAAATTTTTGCTCGTCACTATTTTACATCATTGTCGAGAGTTACGTCTCAACCACACCAGCCTAAAAAATGAACTATTTATGATAAACAGAATTTAAATTGACCATTGTTAGAAGGAGCTGTCTGTTAAATCCAGAATATTTTACATTCACGGAAAATATGAACACTTTTTAAAATGTTAACAGATGTAGTATGAAGAATTTCTGATGACAGAAATCATAAAAGAATGTAGAAATTGAAAAATCAAAACATATTTAATGCAAATATCTATACATATATAAACTAAAAGTAAGGTTTGCTTTAAGGTTTCAATGGTTACAAAAATTGTCAGATACCACTAAAAAGTCATGAAAGAAAAACTTCCTTGGAGCAAATCGGGGAATCTTGCTGAACACTTTTCACTGTAAAACTTCTCCAGCATATCTTTCAGTGTTAGCGAAGGGAACATAAATTTAAATTCTGGCCACTGTGCCAGTACAATATCCACTTTTTCATTAAAGGAACTTGGGTTCAAATACATGAAGAGCTTCTTTATTTATTCTATCCAAAATTCAAGAATATTTTCTTTGGAAGGCCAACACTTCCCTTAAAACACTTTCGCGTGTCGCTGGATTGAGGCACGATATTCTGAGCATATATAGTTTGATTTGAAGCACACCATTTTAAAAGACGAAACTTACTCGCCAACCTGAAATATTTGCTTGCCAATGGCGAGCGGAAATTTCGTGCTCTGATATAGGGTGATTCTAAAATCATGGGACAAACCTGAGGGCTGTGCAGCTCATTAAAATCAACATTTTTTGTGTAAGAAAGCTGTATTGCAATCCACATATTGTCATAATTACAGAGTGCTTCTCTCCAAGTGAAACCTGGATTTTCATTCATAACAAATTTTAACAATAATGACAATATTTTACAATATCTTCTATAGGCATACTTTGCTTTCTGTGAAAAGTGATAATGTCCCAATAATTGCTGGAAGTGACCACAAGGGTTCAAATTATTTTTTTTACTTAGGGAAAGCAGGAATTTTGGTGCCCTTCCCTTCCTTCCCTAAATAAATTTATAAAGAAAAGTTTTCAGTCTATTCCGTTAGTTTTTATGTTAAACATGTAATAAGAGTTTGGAAGTATATTAAGATTTTTAGTTTGATTTCTTTAGAAATTGACCTATTACAATCACTTTGTTTTTATAAATATCTGTCTATATAAAAGCCAATCTTGTCATTACGATAATGTTCAAAATACTGATTCGAACCTAATTGTAGCAGTGTATTGATCTTGCAAGTATTTTGGATGAGTTCGTTAATCAAGAATGTATCTATATATAATGCCAATCTTGTCATTACGATAACGTCTGATATACTGAATCAATTCGAACCTAATTGTAGTAATGTATTGAACTTGCAGATATATTTAATATATTCGATAATCAAGTATGTAGTTCTTTAGTTTGTTTACTGAGGTACACAAATGTAAAACTTGGCATCATGATAATTTCCAAAATGTTGAGCTAATTTAAGCTCAATTAAGGTGGAATATTGATTTTGCAAGGTATCTTGAATGAATTTGGAATGTAGGTCTTGGTACATATGGATCACTGAGACAAAAATTCGGGTTTGACTTGCTCATATACCCCTCATATTGACCCTCTAAGTGGATTGCAAACCAGATTTCCCATACAAAAAATATTTTTAGTGAGTATCGCTCCTCAAAGTTTGTTTTATGATTTTAGAATCCTCTGTATATCAAACATGAAAGAGTTCCTCCTAAAGGAGGAATTCCACCTTTTTAAAAGTAAATTTGGACATTCTCTGGATTCATGCAAAAATGCAAAGAAAATATTAGAAGCATATGGGGGTTGGGGGGGGGGGGTCTAGAAAGCTTAATAATTAGACATTTTGTCTACTCAAATACTTGGAGTTTGTTTCTGAATTGCTGTACTATCAAATCAAAGGCAAGCTTTTATTACAGGTATCTGAAAGTCATGTAAATTAAGTTCTTTAACTAGAGAAAGGAAGTTTCCATAAGGTTCTTTTGAAACGGAATATTTTATTCTATTTATAAAACACTTCTGGGTAATTTCAGTGATACATTTTTGGAAATGTATTGCTGGTGTAAAGATCAATTTGCCGTGCATATATTTACCATAGAGATTTTTTCTTCTTTTAAGTAAAGTCTTAAACATTCAAATCATTCAAAATAATACATTTATTTTGAAAAATTAATCTGTACTTCATATAAGTTCATCTGACACATTTGGGTGGATTTAGCAAACTGTTCTCAATTTTCTTTTTTGATTTAATGAATTTATACATTTATTGTTATATATATTTTTTTTTTCTTTCAATACTTTCTAAGTTAGAAAAAAAAAATCATATGTACAGTTATAATTCATTTTATTGTATGAATAACTGTTGAAATGCATCTAAATTATACAAGTTTGGCCTTATTGTATACATGGAAAAAATTTCCACCTTTTTTCCCATTTCCCACTTTTATGCCTGGTATATATATGTTCAATATGAAGAAAGAGAAATCTTTATTTAGTATTATCTAAGTTCTTTCACTTTTTATGTGGCTCATTAATTAAAATGCATGCATATTATAAGATGTAACAATTTATTGTTTTGATTTTATATCAGCAAAACATTTTTAGATCATTACAATATCTAAGTGATCAGTTAGAAGCTAGAGCAAATGAATTAGCTTCTTTAGAAAATAAGATTGAAGAAAGAAATCAATCTACTTTAAGAGAAAAACAGTTATTTCTTGATGCTAAAGAAAAAGAACTAAGAGGTAAAGTGTATTTTTGAATATTTTTTTAAATAATTTTATAATCTTAAATTAATACTTTTATAATTTTTTTTCAGTGTATTTTTAATAAATTCTATGCTAGTTTATTTTGTTAATGACCATTATAAAAAGAGTCCTTACCATTACATTAAATAAGCAATTAAAAATTTTCTTTCGTTAAATTTAAAACTGTGTAGCATTTTAATTTCAATATTCTTCTACATTGAGTCAAAAATTTCGAATAAGATATGATTGCCTTTTGTTTATGTATTCAGTTCTTTTTAAAAATATACATAATCCATATATTAAAATGCAAAGCCTAATTTTAAGTCTGATTTCGGTAGATATCAGAATGCACAGTGGCTATTTTATGGTTCTTTTCTGCCACCAAAAGAAGTGAGAAATCCTTACAAGTTTAGAGAATGCATGTGCAATGAACATTTTAAGATGTTTTTCTGTCACTACATAAAACACAGGATTCTTTATTCATGCATATTGTCACATATGTGCTGCTTTGGAAAGCATGTATTTTGTTCAAACATATTAAAACACAAACCTACTTTTTAAGACCGAAATAGGCAGATCTGCATATGTGTAAAATTAAATCAGCAACTTCTTTATTCCAGATCGAGGCTAACAAAGTCAATTGCTGAGTGGTCTAAGGCACCAGATTTAATCTCTGATTCCTGAAAGAAAAAGAGTTAGGGTTTGGACCCTATCCCTGATGGAAAATGGTTCTGTTTTATTATTGGTGTTCAGATAATTCATTTCAATAATGTCAATCAAATATTTTATTTTGACAAGGGAATTATATAGGATTTGTATTTTTTATCTGAATGCTTTACAATTAAAATAAAATTTATCACACAACAACAACTTTGAAAAATTACGAATTTTATATTGAAAACATTTAAATTAAAAGCCTTGTCATAAAATTACACTGGTCGGCAAAGAAATAAAAATTTTGCATCCATGTAAAACATATATGTGAACTATTTAGATCTGACCTTCCTAAATATAAATATGGTATCCAAATTGTTTCAACACATACCATTATTCCAAGAAACATTTCTATAATAATAACAAATAATGAAGGATTGTTATATTAATTTAGAATGTTAGATAAAGATGAAAACATGAAAAAGGTATTTTCACTATCTCAGATAACAAATTAATAAATTATATCACGGAACAGGGTTGGCATTTTTGCCGGCAAAAAGGTATTTTTGCCAGGACAGTGGCAAAAACTGGAAAAAACCAGGGCAAAAATGGAAAAAACCGGCAAAAATGGCAAATTCTTATTTGTCTTTAATGTGTAATTAAATCTATAGCTAATAAGGATAATATATGGTATAAACAATTAAATTTAATAACATATCATTTAATATTTTTATTTAATTTGCTAATTAATAAATATAATTAAATATTTTTACATGTTTTAAATTTTTATAAAATAGGTGGGATTCAGCCCAAGACTTAGGAATTTAAGAACCAGATTAAAAATTGGATATTTAATTTTTTTTTCCCTAAGTAAAGTATTTTGTCGGCCATTAATATTTTTTTAATTGTCAAAAGATTTTATATAACTTTGCTACTTCTGTTTTATGGAATGAGCCTTAAAAATATGTAAATAGTCTTTGGTACTAATTAATAATTATTTATCTGATGAAACTAGTCTGTTACAGATAAAAAAGTAATTAAATTAAATTGAAAATTATATATTGAAAAAACTCTCTGTTATGCCTTGTTTGGAAACAAGAATTTTCCCCCCTCCCTCTTACACTCTAAGAAAGGGACAAAAAGTTACATTCTTTACTTTCAGTAAGTAGCCTGTAGCCATTTTATCTTGTTTGCCAGTGTATCCATTTTTTACCCATTATCCAAAGATTTTTTTTTTTTCAAATTTTTCATTTGTGCAAACTAAAATTCGAAATAAACTGTCAACAAATACTCTTTCTAAACTAGTTATTGTTATGAGATGCTAAAACAGCAAAAATTAGGTTGTGATGGAGATATCGCTGAATTATTTGAAATTTAATAGTGTTCTGCTTTAAATATAATTTTATATTAAAAAATTGAATTTAGAATATAATTATTTATTTGAATTTCTAACACATATAAACATAAATTCTTTACTCATTTAGAGCCCCCACAGTTATATTATGTGAATATAATCATTAATAATTGTATAAACATGAATAAGTAATTAAGTTTTCTATTTATTTATATAAAATTGGTGTTTTTTTCATTTATAATTTTGTTATAAAAGTTAGTATTCTTTCATAAAATGCATAATTATACTTATTAAGAATTCAAAAATAAATTTAGAATATTGATTTAACTAAGTATTAAGTTTCTTTTTTCTTTCATGAAACATTTTTTTCTCTTTTGCTGGGGAAAAAAAAATTAAATGGACAGCCTATTTTTGCCACCACTTTGGCAAAAACCTATTTTTGACGGGACAGTTTTAACCAGGTTTTTTCCACGGTTTTTTCCGCCTATGGCAAAAACTTACCAACCTGTCACGGAAATATATCTTGTTTATGTTCTTGTTAATCTTTCTTTTAAAAGGGATCGGGGAAGGAAAACACTTAAAGTTAATTTTTTATTTTTTTATGAGTTGGTATAAATTTTTTAAAAATGGGCTTTCCTAATATGCGCTATATTAATATTTTTAGTAATGTAATTGTGTAATTTTTTTTTTAATGTGCTATCCTAATATGCACTATATTAATATTTTTATTAAACTTTTGCTAAAAAGTAAGGTTTAAGAATAAGGCTTAAAATTACTTTACTTCTGTAATTGAAGTAAAGGCACACTGCCAGCCTTAACAATTGGACTACCAAAAAAAAAGCGTAAAAAATTACAATAATTCATCCAACCTAAGTTAAAATTTATTAGTTTTTATTTGATATTCTTTTAAAATGTTTCTAGATTTTTACGAATTTGGATCTAAAACTACGAGTTTACAAACCAATTTCTTAATTTTATCACATTCAGCTGGATTTTACTGTATTTAACTAATTCTGTTTTTCCTGTTGGGTCCATTAGACCTGTCTGGTAGGCAGAGGTTTAAATCTATAATAATCACTTGTAAGCGATAAAATATGTCTATTTTTAAAGTTTTAAGCTCTTCATTAAAATACAACTAATTAAAAAATTGAACATTTTTACTATGGCATTGTCCAAATTTTTCTGTCAAATTTTGATGGAAATAATTACAATAATGCAAATACTATTTTTACTATTCTTAGGAGCCTATGCTAATCACACAATGACACACACAAGCTAACATTAAACCTATGGGAGCACTCTTTTCAAATTTCTCATTCGCATTTCTAATACATGTGAATGATATTTTTTACTGGATACTTGAAGTTGCTATTTAACCAAGCACTTTTTTATTTTCACGATTTTAATTGCAAATTTTTTTTATGAAATGACTTTCTATTTCAGAACTAGTTTCAAAAATAAAATATCTTCATAAAAAAAAAAAAACTGCAACAAAGATCGAAAAAATAAAAAAAATAGCCTGGTTACAGATTAATCTCAGTTATCCTATACAAAAAAAAAATCCTTTTAAAGTATTGAAATGCAAACAAGAAATTTGAAAAGAATGCTCCTTTAGGATTAACATTAGCTTGCGAGTTTTGTAGTGTGACTATCATAGGCTGTTATATGCTGTAGTAAATAGTAATTGGTTCATTATATATTTTTTAATGCTTCATTGTGCATCACTTTACCATCAGGGTAGACTACATTATGCTAGATGCGAACTCTTTATATTACACGTCATTAATTCTTTTTTTAGATATTAATTAGTCACATTTTAGAAATTTTCATGTTGAATACAAAGATTTAATAGTTATGAGTGTTAAAAATGATTTGAAAATTATATTATGGAAACTTAGTTATCTAATTTTGTCATATAATTGAATGTACCTGGGAGACCTAGCCTTGCTCAATAGTTTTCTCAACATTCATTACTGTATTTGAATGAAGACAAAATTTTATTACTTATTTCTACATTAAAATATCATTGCTAGTTTCTGAAAGTTATAATAACAAATACTTACAATTCATTTTATGAGTTTTTTCTATACATACCATACTCTCTTATAAATAATCTTGTTGCTTATTTCTGTATATAATTTTTCCATGTTATCAAGATAACAGTTATGTTCTTATCTTATGTTTTTCGCAGTCATAAAATACCAAATTGGTTTATTGTTTAGATATCCAACGCTTCTTTCCATACAACATTATAGATGTGACCAGGATTTTTTGTTGGTAAAAGTAGTTATTCAAAAAGATGAACATGTTACATCTGGATACTTAATTAACATGTTAAAATTGATAAAACTTCAGACATTTAATAACATACTAAAATATAATCTAAATACAATAAATATTAGACTTTTCAGATTCCATTATGAATCCCTCATTAGTATATGACATTACAGATACACAAAAAGAACTGAAGTCAGTCAGTTAATGTTAAAGTTACTATAATCAGAGTAAAACAGTATATTCAGGTGGGATCGAGGCTGCTTCATTCATATGCAATTCAGCCATCATTGTGAAGTTGCCCTCTAGAAAAATATGGCTATTGTAAATGCTGTAATTCGACTTAATTATCTGTGCATTCACAAAATCTGGAACATGATCATGCTTTAATGTATGTAGGACATAAATTTTTGACTTAGAGTACCCATCTTAAATGAGTGCTTATGCTCTTTTAATCTAATGTTAACCCGACAGGACAGGCGCCGTGAAACATAACACGAGAACGGGCATGGGGTGTCAGCACACCCCATGCATATTAAATGGTATAGATATGAAAAAAATCTTTAGAATTCTATCTGTTAATGAAATTCATGATAATTAAACTCTTTCCCGTGAAAAATGATAACTGAAATGTTAAATTAATATTAATTTTTAAAAGTAATAAAAATTAAATTAAAAGCACTCACCTTTATTTTCCTTATTCGAAAAACTTAATTTTTCTTTAAAATCTTTATTATCATAAAATTATACATTATTGTGGATATAAATACTGAGATTTATCAATTTGCATAATAATTAGGGTGTATATGGATCAGAAACTTTAGTTTTTTGCAGTTTTTACATATTAGCTTCAATTTCTATAAGACTTTCTACATTTCTATAAGACTAAAAAAGAGTCTGAACTCACCGTTTTCATACGCTATGCATGGAAGGTGACCTTGGAAGCAGGTACTGATAGACTCGACCACTTCGGTTTATAGGGAGAGACAGTAGATGAATATTTTCTGACATGGGGTGTCAAAACACCCCGCGCCTGTCATGCCGCGTTAAGAATATGGCCAGTTTCACCAATATTGATAGAATTACAACTTTGACATGGAATTTTATGTATGACTCCTTTCACATCTCATTTAGGATATTTATGTTTATAACCATTTTTAAAAAAATTTAACTGAATTCTGAGGTATATGAGCAGAAATAATATTTATGCTTTTAAACAGTAGTAATGATATTTTTTCTGAGATATCTTTGTAATATGGAATAGCTACATAGCCTCTTGGAGATTCACTCTGAAATGGTGTGAGATGTTTATTGGCTCTTATTGAAAACTAAAAAAATTCCTCAACACCATCAAAGTAGATAGTTGTTATGCTTAAGATCCATAAAAAGTCTCTTTTTCTCATTGTTAAAAGTAATGTCATCACTACAGAACGTAACCGCTCTGTTAAATAATGATCTCATAACTGCTATTTTATGAGAAAGTAGGCAATGAGACAAAAATAAATAAGATATTGTCCAGGGAATATGTCCTTTCTGTAAACTGATGTTGTAATCTTTTGATTACAACATCAATAAGATTTTTATTGTCCACTCTTTCAATAAGAATGTCGAGGAATGGTAACTTACAATTCTTTTCATACTCAGTGGTGAATTGGATTGGGGTGCAGATGGAGTTGGCTGTGCTCAGAATTTTTTTAAGATCTTCTCCTTATGACACAGAGAAGACATCATGTACATATCTCCTCCAAAATTTCAATTTACTTTTCAGAATCATAAAAATCTTATTTTCAATATGCATTACTATTTCAGCCACTCTAGCCAATCATCACTGTTCCTTTCATTTGATTATAAAAATTGTCTTAAAAAACAAAACAATTCGAAGTTAGGCAAAAACAGATGACTGATAGCAACATCAACGTCCAAATTGATAGTAGAAGTGTAATTAGGCCACATTTCTTCAGTAGCACTCAGTGATGTGGGAAGGGTAAATACCTCGTGGCTAGGTATTTATTTTTTGGGTCTATGCCTGGGTATTTACCCAAGTCTCAGGTAAATATCCAATAATTGGGTATTTTCATATTTCATTGTAAAATATCCTAATCTTGAAAAAATTTCTGAAATCATATGTTAGAATGTTTCAAATATGATAGAAGCTCTCAGTTTAATAAAAGAAAAATGCCTGCATGTTGTCTGATTGAGTGACCTTGCAAATTTTTTCCATTTACAGTGTTCTGATATTTTAAAATGCCAATCAATTAAGTATTTTTTTTAAACAAATGTAATTGATGTAGTGAGAAATCAGACAAAGTAACCATTTACACGTAATGTTCAATCAAATTGGGGATGAAAAATGTAAGAAAAAAGATTCCTTGAAATTCCAAGGAAAAACTAAATGGGGGAGTTATTTGCATTGTCTTAAGCCTTTTACGCACAAGCTGTTTTAAAGTTTGTTTTTAATAGAAATATTCTTTCTGATTTTTTTAACATAAAAAGTAAGGACTTCTAAAGTTTTGTCTTATAATATCAAAGAAAGCAGCTCTTAAATACACAATAAAAACAAAAAGATAATGCAACACATTTCAAAAAATTTTCTGCATCAGTCACAAAAAGGCTGCCCATACAAAACCAGTACGACAGCAGAAGAAAGTTTTTGTTCCATTCTTGTAGTGGTAGTATGTAATATAGATAGGATGTGCATCATATCAATTGTATCACTCTGTAAGTGGAAACAGCAATTTACTTCAAAAACAGAAAAATGGTGGTGTTCATGCTCCAACAGCAGATGAAAAACTAGACTACATCAATACTCAACTGTATGGAAAAATGAGTAGGAATGCTGATCTTGAGATACATTATTGTGCACAAAAAAAAAGTAAGACGCATTAACCTTTTAGAAAGCAATAGTGAGAGAATTAACCTATGGTAGGAAACTATTATCAGGAAGAACTATAAAAGGTTAAAAGTATAAAAGATAATAAGTTTTTATTACAAAGTATAGCAGTTAGTGAAGAAACTTATCAGCTAAAGAGGAAACTTTTTGATGATGTATTTTGGATTCACAGGGCTACATTTTTAAACCAGTTGTAGGACTAATGGAATCCTTTCAATCACATGAACATCAGTTATAGTCTATATAACTACTTTCTGTATCTTTATGGAGAAAAAAAAACCTTATTCATGATAAATTAACAACAACAAAAAATATATATTTCAGTCATTAATCTTCTCTATCTTGCAACAGATATTTTAAATCTTGTGATGCAAAAAGAAACAGTTGTAAAAAAAAAAAAAAAAAAAAAAAAAAAAAATTAATTTCCAAATTATCAGAAGGAAAAAAAAACAGAAATAGCCATTAGACTGGAAATTATGACTTTTCAATTTATATTTACAAAAAATAAGGTTAAGGGTAATCTTCATATCGAAATTTTACCAAACTCTGAAATTTTCAATACAAGCACCTAATTTTGACATAGTAAATTTTTTTTTCTGTAAATTTTACCTTAGAATACCAAAAAGGAAATCATTCGGAATTGTGAAGGTTTAAAATGTGGAATTTCTAATGTTAAATTCTTTTGTAATAATTGCAAAACAGATTACAATGTAGGTAGTTTTTTAAAGCATAATTCAAGAACTAGTTGGCGGAAAGAGCTGTAATTTTACATTATCATAATTGAAGTTTCTAAAAATCGATTTCTTTTAAAAAATTCACAAGTTGCTTTTCATTTTTTTTTCAAAAATTAATTTAAAATATTTTTTTTTCAAAAAAATTATGAATTGTGACCTATGAATCCTTTTAACTAAAATATATTTCTAAATGTTTCAAGTATGTGAATTATAAAATTATAGCTTATTCTGTAAATAACTGGAATTTTGTTTAAAAAAACTACACACATTGAAACCTGTTTGTAATGATTAAAAATAAATTTAGCATTGGAGATTCCAAATAATTTTAAATCTTCATAAATCTTAAACTACTTGACTGAATGACTTCCCCTTTGGTTCCTAAAATAAAATTTAATGACAAAGCCAAATATGATGGGAAAATTAGGAGTTTGTATTAAAAATTTCAAAGTTTGGTACAATTTCAGTTAGTTGTAAGCTTTTTCACTTATGTAAAATGATAGAAATATAATTTCCATCTGAATAGTTAATTTACTTGTTTTCTGGGAAAATTTAGGGATTAAAATGCTTGGGAGTATTCATTTTTTTCTTTTGGTTGACTGCACCTTAAAACCTCAGATATACATGACATTTATTTATGAAATTAGTCATCGTATGAAATTAGATAGCACTCATCTTAAGACGTCGTTATTTGCAGAGAAAAAGAGTTTATCGGGGAAAGAAAAATCTTGTGAGAAGGATTGAAGAATATATCCTCTTTATTGGAGTAACCATTACATTAGCTGAAGTGGTATTGTGCATATTGTTTGCACCTGTTACACTATTTTAATTAAAATTATCTTTTTAATAAAATTCTTCTGAATAAATACATTAGCTTTTTACAGTCTTCATTATAATCAACAAAATACATCTAAATTTAATATTTAGATGTAAAATGTTGAGTTTTTTTTTTTTTTTAATTTAAGAGTTGCAAAAAGTCTAAAGTTCTACATTTTTTTTTTTTTTTTTTCGGTACTCCTGCATAACTAATAGCAATATAAGTTATTGTCACAACTATATTTCATTGAAGAATAAATACCCAGGTAAAAACCCAAAATGGGTATTTATCTAGTTATATACCCTGGGAATTAACCCTTAAAAATAAATACCCAGGTATTTTACATCACTGGAAGCAATACATGCAAAATCAACAGGTATTGATGTGAAAAGCAATATCATATCTAAAAGAAACCATTACACAATTTTTTGGAAATACAAAATCTATCAAACCATCTAGAAATTTATACGGTGAATTAGTACTGTAAATGGGAAAAGACATCATGGGCTTTAAAGCTGTAGACAGATATTTAGATAAACTGTATAAGGGAGCAGGGCCGTGCGAAGCGGGGGGCGAAGGGGACAGTCGCCCCGGGTGCTAAAATTGAGGGGCGCCAAATTTATACTACAAACCTCTTTTTTTCTTCTGTTTTGTAAAAAAAAAAAAAAAAAAAAATGTACATTTATGTATTGGGAATTTTTTACCCAATGGAAGTACGTATGTTTTTTGTTTCAAAGTTATTGCATTGTTCTTTGCTCCACACCGAAATACAAATTTAAATACAAATTTATGAATAAGGACTTATTTCTTTTCAAAACTTGGTCTTTGTCTTAATCTCTTTAGATAACCTTCTCTTTTCCGAGTCTTGTGACAAAACATATACTAATCTTATAATAGCATGGAGTTTCTTTCTTCGAATATAAAAAGACTGTGCTGTTAGATACAATTTTTCTACACCCATTTTCAAGATTCCCTTTGTCACAATATAAGTAAAATTTTCTCTTATGTTATTTAGTTTTTTTAAGTTCTGAATTAAAATTAAACCCAAAGTTTCAAAATAAACGCGAAATACGTATTCAGTAAAATTTTTTTCTATTTCTGCACTTTTCAATGTGACACTTGTCACAAAAAAAAGTTTGGAAAGTGAAGGGGGGGGGGGGGGCACCAAATTAAAACTTTGCCCCGGGTGCAGTTTTCTCTTCACACGCTGCTGTAAGGGAGAATGGATATAGTCTATTGTAGGTCTGAAGGGAATATTAGGTTTATGAGGTTTCGGAAGGTCGTAAAATCTTGGGACTAAACTTGTATAATATTTAAGACCCTTCACCAAATTAGAACATAATTTCTTTGATTTTACCAATTCGCTTAAGAGTTATTAGGATTGTTCTGGATATTTGACGTTATATCTCTTTTAAAACATTGTAGGTTGATTTGCCATTAAGAAGTTCAAGGGATTTATTAACATAATTGGACTTGTTTAAAATAACAGTTATACAGTATGGAACCATTTATCCGGAAACCAGTTAACCGGAAAACCAGTTATCCGGAATGATATTTCTGATAGACTGATTTCAGAATCTTTGCAGAAAAAGGTGCCATATACTGCCAGTTTGACATAGGCTTTGCTTGAAACAATTGTGTAATTTGATGACAACATCTAGTATTTGACATGAAAACATATTTAGTTGTATTTTAGATGTTTTAATTTTTATGCAGAGGAAACAGGAGAATTTTTGTTCCTAAGGGATTCTCATAAATTACCTTCTTTAAAACTCTGGTTAACTTTTGATCTTTCTTGCATTGATTTTTAATCTAAGTAATCTAATAATGTAAAATCAGAAACAATGTCACAACCACACATATTCCACAAAACTTATCAAATGGATGCTGCTTTAATGCACAACCAATTAACCGGAAAAACCAGTTATCTGGAATACATCTTACCCCACGCATTCCGGATAAATGGTTCTGTACTGTATATCCTTTATCAGCTTTGGTGACAACAACAGATTTATCAGATGACAATGTCTGTAATAATCTTAAATAATGACTGTTATTACTTGGTCTAATGTACTTCAAAATTAACTTGGATAATTTTGTCCTTACTTGATGTCTTAAAGTGGAGTTTAATTTATGCAGAATTGATTCTATTGACAATGATAAATAGGTATATCTATTTTTGAAGTACCCACTGAAAAATCCAATCCGAAACTAAGTAATTTCGACTCGTTATCATAAAACTGTTTAGAGGAAAGATTTAAGAGCCATGAAATAATTTTTCTGAAATTTAAGACAGCTAAATAATTTTCCTGTGCTTGACTTAGTATAGGAATAAGTTTTATGAAACCACTAAAGCTGTTTTCGAGATCATCTTGACACTCAAAATTGCTTGCTCATGTAATATATATGATATATAGGAAGCTAATATTTTTATTACATTGTGTATAGTTGAAATATTAAATTGGAATTTAATGTTTTGTTTATTATGTTTTTTGCTTTAATAACTAGTTGTTATCCATGACTTAATTCAAGAGAAGCTTGAAAAATAGTCCATGTTACTGAATCTAATTTTATTTCTGAAGAAATCTTTTTGAGGTTTTTGTTCTTAGTCTACCTTTGGAGTATCTTTGTGTCAAATTTCATAGCTGTGAGTCTTCTTATCAAAGTGGTACTGCACACTATAGATGTGTTTGAGCTCTTTTTCAGAGCCCAAAATTGAGAATTTGAAGTCTGTGCCCCCCTCCCCCCCCCCCCCCCAAAAAAAAAAAATTGTATCATCAGAACCTGGCCAATACCAAAAGTGCTCAGTAGAAAACTAATAGTAACATTTTAAAATTGCTTCAAGATTAATTTTCTTATTTAAAAATCTCTTCTTACATAGAAATAAGTATTAATCTAAATACAAGTAGTAAATTTGTTATTTATACTGCCCCACTGACAGAAATTTACAAGTCACAATTTTTATTCTTTTAACATATCATTGTACCACTATGGCAGAAAGACATGTTCTGTGTTCCACTAATCCTGGTAAAAGACATCAAACAGAAAGCAATGATAGGCAATGTGTATACCATGGCTTCTTTGTGTTACCAATAAGGTTGCTGGATTTTAGCCTGGCCAAAAAAAGAAAAAAAAAAACAGCTGACTTTTTTTAAACCACTTAAAAAAAGCTACTTTAATTATAAAAAGACTGGTTTTATTTTTTTAAATGTGGTTTACAGTTAATTTCCCTTAAATTAACTCTATTTTTAATGCACTCATAAATGTTTTCTACCATTTTTTTAAATTTTTTATTAAATATTAAAAATAATTAAGCCTTTATAATTTCTAGAAAGCAACTATGAAGGGAGGAGAATGCATTAAATTAGATTCCAAAATGGTGTTTTGAAATTCTATATTCCATAGCTCCACATATACATTTTAAAGATTATATTTAGTTAAACAATGACAAATCACTACACATAAATAAATGGTCAACTGCGAGTATTACTCGTGCTCAAAGGGTTCCGTACAATAAATATATGAATAATTAACTGTATTATTAAAAAAAAATCGTTTATAAAAGAATAATAAGACTTTGTAAAAAACTACAACATGGGGTTGGCCATAGCTGTACATACTAGAAAAGTATGAATGGGTGTACCATAAAAGTTCAATAAGATATGAAGCCTGAATAATATCAAATATTGCTATTCTGTATAACTCTTTTTTTAATTTTATCCTAATCTGTTAATGATGAACTTAATTCGGTACTGACAATAAAAGTAGTGCATATTTAAACTTCATTTGGCATTTCATAAAACTAAATTCAGCATGGTAATAATCTTTTCTTTTTACAGTGTAGCTAAAACAACATCCTTGTTCAAAGTTTAAACTTAGCATTGTGATAAGCGCGCTTCGAAAGTAGGTCGCAAAGTTGCAACGCTGCCTTGGTCTTGGCTCGTTTTCCAGATAGGCTTTTAATTAACTTTTAAAGACACGGAGGGCGTATTGAATGCAAACTAGTCCCAAATCTCATACTATTTATGTGATTAATTCTAATTAAGTTAGTCTGTTTTTAACAATTTGGCGTTTATTGCTTTTATACTGCTACTGGGCATTGCATTACACAAATATTCTGCATTAACAGTTGTTATCTGGGCTTTAAAAGCCGATGATACATCGAGTATGCCATCCCTGTCATTTTGTATGTCCAAAACGTCTGTGTGTTTAAGGGTTAATATCTCGGCTAATTACAGACAATTGTTTTCAAAAATCATTATCAACAATGCTTTTATACTTCTCCTACAATAGGTACCTCCAGCACTCCTCAGCACCTTTGCTGAATGCCTGCAAATTTAAATTTTTGTGTAACGGAAAAATGCGTTTTTCTCAAAAACTATGTGACCTAGGGTAATTAATCGCTACAATTTTCCTACAAGGTTTAAATTAATGGATACTTCCTCTACTTTTTTTATAATTTTAATTTATTCGGAAATAGATGGGGGGGGGGGGGGGATTTTCTACGATGCCTCTGAAAATATAGTGCCTAAAATTAAAACAAATGTATTTTTAAGTTCAGCGTTACAAAAGCTTTCATACAATACTCCACTCGATATACAAAGAAAAGATATTTTTTTCAAGTAACTTAATTAGCCCCTCTACATTTTCCCTAAATATATTTGTGAATGTTTAATATTCTGTAAATATGTGTGTCAGTAGTCTTTATTACTTCCCCAAATTTGAACTTTCCACGTTCCATAGTTTACAAGTAAAATGGCTGTGACAGACACAGACACAGGAGTGATCTTATAATGGTTCCGTTTTTACTTTTTAAGTACTTTTTTACCCTAAAAAGGAAATATTATACTTAGATACTGCTATTTACTTTTAAAATTGATTAAAAATTAAATATTTTATATGTACTTAATAGAGAACATCCATATTTAGTTAGTAATCAGTCTATGCTGATGACCTTTAAAAATAATATATTTTGAAAAGTGTTTTGACATTTTCTGGTACTAAGCAAATTTGTAACTTATTCCAGTTAAATCCGTATGAAGAGATTAAATCATAGAACGATCAATGTTGAAAGAGGAATTAGGAAGAAGATGGTATTTGAGAAGAATTTAGCATATGTATAGTTTAGTATTAGTATATTTTAAAACAAAACCTGTTAAAATAAAATATTGAAATACTTGTTCCTAAAATATTTATTTATTTAAAGCGATAAAAATTAAAGAAAATAATGTTTAAGGCCAGTGCAAACCAAATAAGGAAATCGGAAGCAAGCCATTTTAAAATTTAGCTGACATATTTGCAATTCAGCCTGCAAATGACTAGCAACTCCATGTATGTGTTATTCCAATATTAATGTCTTCACTATTGAGAAATAATGCTACTTATTAAATTCTAACTCAATAAAATACCTTTAGTTAAAAAACACTTTAAAATGTGCAGTTTATAATTAAAATGCTTCACTGTATAGAAGTCAATATTTGTGAAAAAGGGCTAATAAAAGCCAGTTAAAACCAATAAAAGCCACCGGGCATGGCTTTTTCAAATTTTAACCCTCCCCCCCTTTTGGCTTGTGCTAAGCCCATCTTATGTCCACTGCACATTGACAAATTAACTCTTCTCTTTTATTAATATAAATTATGCACTCTTTGTTATTAGCTGTATGCTTTATTTCTTATAATATTTTAAAATATCCCTGCAACTTTTTTTTAATGTAAAATGATACTCTTATTTGACTATGTTAATTCCAAAATCCTATTTGTAATAGATGTATTTATGTACTATAAATTATGCTTTTTTAATTATTTATGTTAATTAATTTATTTTATTACAGTTTTACAAAACAGACTTCAGAAGCAGCTTGATGACAGTGAAGAAGATAAAACTAGGCTTCAACAACTAGTTTTAAGGTTAGAGAATAGACTACAAAAACAGACGATGGAAGGCGAAGAAGTAATAACAATCTTCCCAAATTATTTATTATAATAATTGAGTACTTTTGAGTGGAATTTGCCTGTTGCATCTGAGTTATCAATGAGTAAGCACATACACAAGGAAACTATGAGGCTTTGCAGATGAGCTCACATAAGTTTGCAGTGTTAAATAATGTGTAGTCAGTCATCATCCTTCCCCAATGTCCTCAATTTTAAATTAAAATGTAAATTTAAGCTAGGTAAATAAAATGTTTATTTTCATTTTTTAACTTAATAAGCATGATGTGACTTCATCCCAAGTTTTCCTACATCACCAAAAGCATCTTGATGTCAAAAAAATGATGTCTTCTTCAAAATGAGTAAGATCCATCCTTAATTAGAGTGCCTGCAATAGTTTCTCTTCGCAAAGTTTGACAACAGTGAAATTAGTAATCTGGAAGTTATTGTTAACATCACAATATTATTATTTTTACTATCACTTTGTACTTTTTAGGGCTAGTGAACCTAGCACATAGTCAAGTTCATTTTGAAATCTTCAGTTTTAATATACCCAGGCTCTACAATGACACGTAATTTCTATTTATTGATAAATCTGATATTTCCATACATCCATGTTCTTGTTTTTATATATGTAGCCTTAAGTGAGACCAGTACCCAACTTTCTGCAAAATATTGAAAAAAAACTGAGAATGCTGATCTGAGGATCCATGTGTAAAATTTCAGACTTTGGGGTATTTGTGCTAATTTTAGAGAGACATACTAATCTTTTATTACTTAACCTTTTGAAAGCACTCTATCTTTTTTAAGTGCTAAGGCTTTGATATTTATGCACTCAGTCTTAAAATATTTATATTTTTTAGATCTTTTTTTAAATATTTAACAAATGTAGAGAAAGTTTTTAATAATGCAATTGTAAATTTTTTTATAATTTGATCTGCATGTAAAACTGGAGTCTTTTTTAGAAATTTACCATATAATAAGTAATCAAAAACTTAAAAAATGAGAAAAAAGATAAACAAATCTTTCTCTAGCTCTTAAGTGTTTATTTCTACACACCTGTAAAAATAATTCAAAAATATAAACATTTCATGTAATAGTAGTCCTTTTTTAATGTAAAAATTGGCTAAAAATATGGATAAAAACATTCTTTAAATCTTTTTTTTGAGGGAAATATATTTTCATGAATATAGTTAACAACTGTGTACATTTGATGAAAAAGAAGTCATTGATTTGTAATTGATGATATAAATTTGTGGGGAGGGGGTTCTTACCAGTGGTGTAGTCATAATAAAAGCAGAGGGCCCACGCTCTAAACAGAGGGTATATGGTGTTCCTTAAAAAAATCCAGAGGGAATACGGTGTATACCACCGTATACCCTCCACTACATCCCTGGTTCTTATGGGTCTCCTGTAACATACCAAAGGCATAAAATATATTGGGTAGTAATTGATATTTCAGTTGATCTTTTTATATTTGGAAAAATTTCCACTACACTTATTTTATTCAATGTACTGTAACTTAAACGATTTTTCACTCTCAGCTTTTCATGCTTATGATTTTTATGCTGATTCCTTGCTTTGCTTACTTGTTTGTTGAAGTTTAGTTTTACAACTGTTTATTTTATATACAATTATTATTACAATAATTTTTTTTCTCTCAAATATAAGCTAATGGCATCCAGCGATAACGTAGTACAGTCATCCCAATTTAAACGAATATTGACGGCTCCAGAAATAATATCCGATTAAGCGGGGTATTTTATTAAACAGGGAATCGTAACTAATAATTAATGTGTAACAAAAGGCAAAATAACCATCTACTGTATATTTAATTAACAACATAATAAATCGTTGATAGAATAACATAAACTAAAATAAATACAAAAGCTAATATAAAGTAAATACGTATTAATTTAATGTCAACGCATACATTTATATAATTTACATCACACTTAATGCAGCTCGTTTGAATTTGGTCAAAACTTTGCTACTTCTAATTTGCGTTACTTATACTGCCTTAAAAAAATCATTTAAAGTGGTTTGTATAAGAGGAATTTTAATGAGTAAATATCAAGTTATTTTTTGAATGAGTGCGAAATATCACAACTACCATCTCGAGTCTTGAAATCTCCCCACATTGCCAGGTGGGGAGATCGTTTGACCTGTCCATTATACACCTGCCGGCTGAAATCATTGCAGGAAGAACTGAAAATTTATTTTCAGTGTAAAGGAACCGAAAATGACAAAAGGTGGAAGGAAATTCCAGGTGAAACGTGCTTTCTGTGCCTATTTTCAAACATCGGTCACACAGTTGTTATTCGATTAAGCGGGGATGTTCGTAAAAGGTATTTGATTTAAGCGGGGGGAAATAACATAGAACCAATAGGAATAAATTCGGTTCCAGAGGATTCTATTCGAATAAGCGGGGTATTAGATTATCCGTGACCTGATTAAGTGGGGAGGACTGTATGCCATTAGAAAAAAATAAATAAAATATTGACATTTGTATTTGGCTAAAGGAAAAATATCATTTTTCAATTTTTACAGGAAAAATATAACAAATTTAAAAATACCAAACCTAAAACTGCCACAACATAATTTTTTTTATGGTAAAAGTGTATTTTTGGTGCATAAAAGAAGCTTTTTCTTTATAATATAAAAACTGGTATTTTAAGGGGGGGGGGGGGGGAGGTTAAATTTTTATAGAGGACAGCTCAAAGTACATTTGAAATTTCAAAATAGCAGACAGTGCATGGTGCCCTGTTGTTCTTATAAGGTGAATATATTTTCAGTCATAAACAAAATGTTTTTTTATAAGATAAGTACACTTTGTTTCAACTAACTTCTTTTCTTTTTCAGCTTGTTTGTGTATAAGAGTATATTTGTGCCAAAAAAAACAAAAATTATTAAATATTGTAATAAATATAACAATTATTAAATATATATAATATTATATTAATTTAAGCAGAAATGTAAAATTTTTTGTACAAGCTTATGTAGTTTGTTTTGGTGATTATAGTACATAAGTTTTTTTGTATTTTGATTTAATAATAATGCAATATAAAAACCAAATGTACAGTCGTGGAGAAAAAAAAAAGTAAACACCCCCTACTAACTCCTTAACAAATTATCGTAGAAGAAAGTTATTGGTACCGAACGATTGGAAAATAAAGTCTACTTTTAAATGATGTATATAAAATTTGCTTAGGAGGCCATCTACATATTAAAACGAACCATAACTTTGTTTTTTTTTCAATAGCAGTACACAATTATAATGAGATATTTCAAATCTTTGGTTCAAACTATGTCTATGCATCAAATTTCAAGCCATTTGAATGATAAGTTTTTGAATTATAAACATTCAAAATTTAGTGCTTCTAATGTTAAATTACATTTTCATATTTTCTCCTGAAATTATACTCCTAATGTGCTAATTTTTTGTGTAGCAATAATACTAAAATACCCAAACATAAATACGTTAAATTTGCAATTTTTATAATCTTATGATATGAATTAGGAAATTAATATTCGAAAAAATTATGAATTGCAACCTACAATTCTTTTGATGGATTTAGATTTATTAAGTCCTGCTTTATGGAAATCCAAAATTTCATATTTTTCTTCCAAGTAGTTTTCAAATTATGCTTTAAGGGGCCATCTATGATAGAAGTGACTAGATATTTTGAAATTTCTTATGCTATCCTGTAATCTAGCAGTGTTCAATGACTGCTTGAGTGGCGCTTAAGATGCCTTGATCAAGAAGGAGGCTCTCCCGGCCAGCGATTGAGTAACAAACTTCAATTTGGGTTCAGCCCCTAAAATACGCTAATTTTAAAACAATTAATTTCTCGGAAACTTATCGTATGAATTGCATAAAAATTTGTTTTCAAGCTAATTGAAGAGTGTAGAGTTCATTTATGTTGTCAGAATTGTGTACTGCTATTGAAAAAAAAACAAAGTTATGGTTCGTTTTAATATGTAGATGGCCTCCTAAGCAAATTTTATATACATCATTTAAAAGTAGACTTTATTACCAATCGTGTGGTACCAGTAACTTTCTTGTACGATAATTTTTTGCAGAGTTAGTAAGGGTGTTTACTTTTTTTTTTCCACGACTGTACATATCCTATACACCTGTACATACCGGGTGTCCCAAAAAGGACTGACTGATTTTAAAATTCAATAACTTGCAAACGGTGACAGATATTTAAAAAATTCTTGCAGGAGGGTTATGCATAAGGTCAAAAGTTTTATTACAGTGATTTTCGATTTTAGTTCGAATTACAAACAATAGATGGCGCTGTAAGCAATAGTCGCTAAATACAGGCTTGATTTCTGGTCCTTTTTCTTGTTCCATGCTGAAAAAGGAGATGGAAATGTATTATCCGGGCCACGAAGTACCAAAAATCGAGCTTGAATTCAGCGTCTATTGATCGCAGCGCCATCTATTGTTTGCAATTCGAACTAAAATTGAAAATCGCTGTAAAAAAACTTTTGATCTTATGCATAACCATCCTGCAAGAATTTTTTAAATATCTGTCACCGTTTGCAAATTATTGAATTTTAAAATCAGTCAGTCCTTTTTGGGACACCCGGTAGTTTCTTCTGTATTTTTATAAAAGAAAAAAATTCTTTTTTTTTTCCTTCAAGGATCATTGGGAAACACAACAGCTAAAAGCAAAGTTAACAGTTCAGCAAAAATATTTAGAAGAAGAACAAAAGCTACATCATTATCAAATAGAAAAGGAAAAAGAAAAATTAAAATTGGCCCAAGCAAGTTTATTTTAGCATTACTATTATTTATTTTTATTGTATGCAAATTATGCTAATTATAAGTGGTAGAAATGCAGTAATATTAAATTAAAAGAACATTATGTTAAAATAAAATAAATAAGTTGCATAAGCATATTTTGTTAATTGCTAGCAAATATAAAAACAGGTTTTTACTGTATTTTATAATGTTGTTGAAATATTATGTTAAAGGTGTATGTATCTATTAATATAGAGTTAATACAGGATAAAATAAAAAAGAGTGAAAATGATGGAACTGTGAAAATATTTATTTGGTCAGACCTAATGGGGGTTTAACTAAACAAGTGGCTTAAATAAATATTTTATTGTTTTAACAGAAAGAAAGAAAATAGATGGAGAACAAATTATTTATTTGGGTATACTGAAGCCTTCTAATTGGATTAATTTTCAGTTTTTGCATTGTTTAATTAGTTTCTATGTTAAATTCATATGATAGTCTGAGGAAAAGATCACTTTTCTTTTTACTCATTTTTTGTAAAACATTATTAACATATTTCACACACATGACACATATAATGATCCCCCCCCCCCAAAAAAAAAAAAAAAAAAACCCTAAAAAAAAGCACTATTAATCCATATTTATATGAACAAATCATTTGTATGATTTTCATATTTTTATTAGACATTTTTGAATTCTCGTCTCAGATAATTAATACATATAGAATGGATAATTTGTATCAATATTTTATCTATCATGCTTCAATAATTTTTTCAGCCTGTTAGCAACTAGTCATGAAAATGAACTTATCTGTCTGTAAAAAAAAATATGTCAGTAATACAATGTGATATATATTTCTGAATATTCTTATATTATATATTCTCTATATTAGATTTACATAAGACATATTAACCTGGGGGGGGGGGGGGGGGGAGTAAAACATAACAGGAGATATGCAGTCTTAGAGACTGCAGTTTGTTTGTGTATTCATAAAGCTTTCTTTGTATGAAACTTTACAGGTGTGTACTTTGAACTTTCAACTTATGAGAAAAAACAGAAAACTTTTCACAGAGAAGGAATTTTTAAAGCATAGTGTCTACTTGGTCGAAAAAGTCCTTTTGTCCTATACGGGAAGGAAAAGGTAGTTTCCTTATTCCTGGTTTTTAACAAATACACAAAGCTAAAATATGTGGATCAATCATAGAAGATTCCCAATTTTCGTCAATGTAGAATTTGAATGAGAATTTAAAAAAAATTAGTCCGCTATCACCAAGTTGGCATTAATTAAGACAACCTATTTTTGTTGCCAAATTTGGTGATATTTCGACATGTATCGCCAAGCTTGGCAAGAATTTGATTCTGGTGGATATGACTATGTAAATTTAAGTGTATGAGAGTTGAAACAATGTTCACAATAATGAAATAAAATTTGTGAGACATCACATTCAATAAAACTCATAAGTTAAACCAATTTATGGAGCTTATTCTTAGTTTGTTTTCTTGTTTCAAAATATCAGCCATCATAGAACTTCAAATTGCTATATATCAGCCATTTTTAAGATAGAGGTGAAACAAAAAGTGCTCCAGAATCCTTGTATCAAGATGAACACTTAAGGATATAACACTTTTTGGATTTTTCTTGTATATCTTTTTTAATTTAAAATCTTTAAATGACCACCATTTTGAAACAAAATCGTATAAAAAGCTGGCCAACGAACTCTGCTAGTACCGTGGTAAGTCCTGTACACATGCTTAGTCATATCCAAATGGATTCATAAATACACAAGTGCTTGATAAAAAAAAAAAAAAAATGTATACAGTCACATCTCACTTATACACATTTGAAGGGATATTGATTTAAAATCACACATAACTGAGAGGATGTTGTTGTAATTCTTTATACCCATTATACACATTATAGGAATGAAAAACATTTTGAAACATAAGAATTATAATTAATAACATTTTATAAAATAAAAGGGGTGTAATTGTATAGTGTACTTAAAAAAAAAAATATCCTTACACTTTTACTATAAAATTTAGTTTAAAAAGATAATGTAAAATTTCATTTTACATGAAAGAAGATAGACTTACATTTAAAAAAATGCCAATCAGTCCTCTTTTTAGAAGTCATCAATGCTAGTTTGTTTTTGCTTAGACCATGTTTGCACAACAACCTTTTCTAATACATTAAAGTAGGTCACTGTATTTGATACTACATCAGCATTTAGAAGGTAACATCTCAAAGTGTCTTAGGCTTTAAAGCAGTAGCATAAGATGGGACAATTACATTATCAGTTTCATCATTATTAACATCTTCTCCTTCTTCTTCAGCTATCACATCATCAAAAACAATTTCAATATCTCTTATTGCCGTTGATGTTAAGTTTTCATCAACATTAACAAAATCTTAAAAAGAAAGAGAATCTTGGCTTATGCTGTTCCATTCTTCTTCATCTATGTTAAAATCATTGCTGTTGCTTTCATTTTCCTCTAATGGAATAACTTCAGCATCATTTGAATGAACAAAACCCGCTTTTCTAAAGAAGTTACAAATTGTTGTGGCTATTACATTATTCCAAGAGGAAGACAACATATGCATAGTAACCAGAATCCAAATTTTATAGAATTATTTTTTCTGCTCTAGTGATATAAATATTCTTCTCACAAAATCTTTCCTATATTGCACTTTAACTGACCTTATTATATCCATAAATAACAGCAGGACTTTCTCTCTCTCTCTCTCTTTTTCTTCGCATTTTTTAAACATTGTGGTTTCTTGGATTTACCAATCACTATTGCCGGTAACTTTTCTGATCCATCTGCATTGCAACAGAAAAGCACACTCACTCTGTCTTTGCTGTGTTTGACACTATGACATGTTTTCCCCTTAAAATCCAGCATTTTGTTTGGCAAAAGTTGATAAAATAAACCTGTTTCATCACAGTTAAAAACTTTCTTAACACCTAAGTTTTGAATTAAATTTGGAAGGTCTGCGATACAAATTAACATTTGAATCTGAAATGGCTGCGCTTTCACCATTCAGACAACGATTTGTTAAACTGTATCTTTTCTTAAGCTTTTCTAGCCATCCCCAAGAAGCCGGAAAATTTTCGATTCCCATTTTTGATTACAAAGTGAGTGCCTTTTTTTTGAATAACTCACTGCCAATGTGTAAATTAGAAGCTCTCATTTCTCTGAACCACTGAATTAAAATGGTTCCTAAAATCTCAAATTTTCCATTCTGAATTCTTGATTATTTCTTTGCTTGTGTAGAATATTCATTTTTTTTGATTGAGTGTCCCTCTGAACATTGATTCTGGTAAATCGAATTTACAAGCTAAACTTATTTTTGACAGTTTAGGATTATTTTCTGCTGCTTGTATAATTTCAATTTTGAATGAAATTGTTAATTTTCTTTTGCTCATTTTTATTGGAAAAAAAAAATCCAGATGTTACTGTAAAGGCAAGGAAGGAAGAGAACATGCATGTGGCTTGATAAAAATAAAAGAGAAAGAAAATAAGGAACCATTAGAACTGAAGAGAGAGGGTGAAAAGTCGAACTGTAACACTCTCACCACCCTCTCAAGTACTTTGTGGAATGGTCTTTTCACCTTGACATGTGCAGAAAATTTTTTATAGAAAAAAAAAAGTTTTGCACTTAACTCAGAGTTTGTGAATTGCACTATTATTACCGCATATGGCTGAGAGAGACAATTGAAAGTGGTGCTTATAATTGAGAGATCTATAGCATTATTTTCCTATTCCTCATGGTATGACCTAACAAAATTCGTGTATAACTGAGAGGCGCATAAGTGAGAAGTGACTGTATATATGAAATGATAAAAAAAGAAATTGCCCACAATAAACATCTTAATGATTATTAATGATTGTGAAATCATTTCACTAAAATAGAAGTTGATTGACATGTTTATATTAGATGATTACTTTAAAGCAATAAAGTCTAATTAAATTTCTTTAAATGTGACAGTTATTAGATTCATGATTACAAAGAGGTAAAATAAACATTAAAGGATTCTTAAAAGCCATAAATAGCAATTATATTTTCCAAGTATCCTCATATTTGCCAGTTATTAGATTTAGAGAAAATATGTATCACATTAAATCATTATAATAGAAGATGAATTCAAATTAATGTCAAAATAAGTATTTGATTTTGATGATTACACTTATTCATAAATTGTAATTAATGTCAAAATAAGATTACTTTTAAATCATAAATCTTAATTAACTTCTCTCTAGCTGTCATTTATTAAATCATAAATAACAATTGCCCATCAAATTTAGAATTGACTGTTGCTGATGCAATCAGGTTTGAGTCAAGCCTGTTTCCACCTCAAGACCACACCTATTAAAGGATGTTGAGCCAATTAAAGTAGATGTTTTTCCCAAATTGACACCTTCACACCCTGCTGGAAAATATCCTAAATTAACAAAACTCATGTGCTCCTCTCAAGAACTCAGTTTTTCAGAGATTTTGAGCCTGCTCAACAGATCCAGGATGTGAGTCATGAAAAAGATGACTTCTCGGGGTCTCCGGCAGGCTCGCTGCTATTTTACATCTAAACAATGAAAATAAATGAAGTTTCAGTTCCAAGCAATGAGGTCCCGCGTCAATTTTTTTCTAAAACTTTTGATACAACACCCTCAACACCATAATTTGTGATGGAATGGAACCCGGTGATTGGCCCATATTTTACATACATATATATATATATGTATAAATC
This sequence comes from Maratus speciosus, assembly GCA_963932465.1. Classification (NCBI taxonomy): domain Eukaryota; kingdom Metazoa; phylum Arthropoda; class Arachnida; order Araneae; family Salticidae; genus Maratus; species Maratus speciosus. The sequence goes on from OZ010791.1 coordinate 334,336,075, forward strand.
ATCATTTGAATAGAGGGTAGTTTGGTGGTCATGATCAATGAAAATATACCAAAATTTTTTGGAATTGCTTTCTTCTGAACGGCTGCAATAGGTAGCTTCCTACATTTTGTAATTGAAGCTATTTAAAATTTTAGTAGATTTAGTCGACTCAGTATAATTTCAGAAACTGTTGTTACAGGCTAAGTACAGGTAAATGAATAAAATAAAATCTTTCATTAATTTAAAATTATGTTCCAAACCTTTACATTTGTTTCTTCAATTAGTACAGATTTGATAATTTTTCACAGATTTTTTTTTCAACAGATTCTAATTATATTCATGTATTCAACTTATTTTCCACTGTTATTCTGTAATTTTTATAATATGAATATTATGCCTACATTTAACTTATAATATTTCCTTCTCCATATTTAAAAAAAAAAATTATTATTGGCTCTAGGATTCTTTACTACATGAGCAAAAAACTGTTCTCCTCCAATTAGCCCAAGAAAGACAGCAACTCACCCAAGAAAAAATTGACTTGCAAGCTTTGACTAAAATTATCAGAGAACAGGAAGCAAAATTGAATGTCATGAAATTAAAGGTAAATTTGTATGAATTATTGTAATCATATTTCTGTCCTCTAAAAAATAATATCAACAAAATCACTTCTGGAATAGCTATGGTCATTTTTCCTTTCAATAATCATAAACACATTTCTTAAAACTTCCATAAATCTCTTTTCATTTGCTTTTTCAATATTAATTTTTTCTCTTGCATTTCTTAGTTCATAACATTTTTCAACTTTTATCATTACTATTTTATTTTCTGATTTGTTCTTGTGAGTTAATGAATTTTATCAACTTTCGCAACAACTTCTCAAAATTTTACAAATTAGTTTTTACTATTTTATCTAAAAAACAGGAAAAGTAACAGGTTTCTTACACAGCTGGGCTCTGGTAATTTATATGGCTCCACACCTTATCTACAGTCATGATCAAATGCATACTTTTCTGATAAAACTCTTTTTAATAGATAGATTTCCCATTTTAGTTAATTTATGTTTACAAAATGGATTAAAATCGTAGCTAATAACACACAATAAAAGTTTTAATGTTTACAAAATCTGAACTGCACTCTGATCATCTATTGAATGATATGATAATTAAAAAAATTTCTTGGGATTTTTAAAATAATTAATATGTGATTTTATTGTAAAAGTAGGAAAAATAGCAAATTAAGGTGATGGCATAAACTTTAGAATAAGATTTTTATTTTCATGAAACAGCTTTGGTTATTATTATATTTTTTTTAATCATGATATTTTTCCATAATCTCTTTATATTAGCAATTCAGTTATACAGTTTTATTATTCTATTTTCATTTTACAAAAACAAGTTGATAAATAATATGATTTAAGTAGATTAAAAATAGATCTGGATAATTTGAGGTAGATAATTAATATTTTTTTTTCAGGAAGAAAGTTCCAGACAAGCAGAAATGCAATTTTTGACTGAAGAAAAAAACAAACTTCATTTTGAAAAAGAAAGGGTAAAGCAAGAGTTTCATCAGCTTGAAAGGGAAAGAGATTCACTGGTAAAAGAAAAGCAACAGTTAAAAAGAGACAGAGAAACTCTTCATGAGCAAGAAATGGACTTAAAAAGAAAATCTGCTGAAATTGAAGAAGTGGCTACAGTATGCATTTTTAACCTCTAAACTACTCAATTCTGTAATGCTCTATTTTAACCAAATTCAAAATGTCATAAAAATTTTAATTAGTTTTAATTTTCCTAAAAAATTATAATTTCTTCTTTATAAATTTGATAGATGCTTGATTACTACTATATTTAATTGATTACCATATTTTTATGTCTTTCATTTTCTAAAAATTGATTTTAAACAACATGAATATGACGTTAAGGAACCGCTTCACTGAAACTTTCTGATTGGGAAATCCTGTGTTAACATATGGGAAAACTTAGAAGCATGATTACTCATTATCTAATATGATGACTGAAATACGGTTTTCACCATCAGAAAGGGGACATCAGATGCAAACAATGAGCACTTTTAAAAATTGTCTCCATAAATTTTAAGTATTTATAAAAAGATGATAAAATTTCATCAAGTGAAAATTTCAAAGTTTATAGGGATTTTTTAAATACTTAAAATTTAAGGAGACAATTTAAAAAAAAATGCACATCATCGGCATCTGACGTCTACTTTCTGATGGTGAAAACCATATTTCAATAAATTATTATTTCAATAATAATTAGATTTCACAATCAGGGAGTTTCAGTGAAGCCACACATTACTTTTATAAGAAAATTGAAAAACTACAATTTAGTTATTTTGTTTGTTTTAAAACTTTTAAGCATGTTTGGATTTTTTTAAAAATTCTACACAAGTTGTGTGTTTGAGTTTAAGGGTACATTTAATGTAATTACAGTTAACAGTAATTTGATGGAGTTCATAATGAATGTTTCTGTGAGATTATTTCTGAAATTTTCCATCTACATTCAAAGACCATACCTTTTAGCCTCCAAAATTTTTAATTTCATTTAATCGTACCCTACATTAAGCTTTTACAATTAAAAAGCTGCTCTGATAATTCTTAGTAAAATTAAATAACAAAATTTTGTATAATACAGTCAAACCTGTCTATCTCGAATCTTTTGGGAGTCAAAAAAAATTTCGAGATAAACAAGTTTCGAGATATACAGGTTTTATATAAACAGACTAAGAAAATTTCTTTACACTAAATACAAAACACTGAAGGTTAAAAATAGTAAGTTTTATTTACATACCTTACGAAAAGTAATCCATTAGGAGTTTTTGTTGCAAAACTTTTTTAGATTGGACAATTTTTTGCAGTTTTACAACAGCAGAGAAACAATCCTGATCAATATTGCCCTGGGATTCAAGAAAAATTCTCAATGTTTCAACGGCTTTTTCTGCTTCTTTTGGTGTAACAACTCTTTCTATATTGATATTGTCCTCATTATCATTTTCCTCTTCATCATCAGAAATCCCTCGAACGTTTTCTAAAATTTCGGAATCAGTTAATAATGTTCCGCTCGTTACCAGTGATTCATCTACGTTTACAAAATCTTTAAATGAACTGTCAAAATTTAGTTCATCTCTGATAATCCTCCATTCCTTGGAGTTTTCATCAATTTCCTCTGACGGCTTTTCTTCTTTTCCTTCTAGCCGTTGTTCTCCGACAGTGCATGGTTGCTCAAATCCAGCCTTTTTAAAACAATTCTTTATAGTTTTTTCTGTGACACATCTCCAAGCATAGTCTATCATCCTCATAGCATCCAAAACAGTTATGCTTGGAAGTTTTTCACCCTCTTCAATTGCATTGATGAGTTTTCGAATGAGTTCTTTTCTGTATTCAACTTTAAAACTCCGAATAATCCCTTGATCTAACGGTTGAAGTTTTGAAGTTGTATTCGGAAGTAGAAATTTTACCGTAACGTTCTTTGTTGAAGGAAGATTCTTATGAGAGCTGCAGTTATCGATGAAGAGCAGAATTTTTTTGTTTTTCAAGCCCATCGATTTATCGACTTTCTTTAACCACTCTCCAAAAATTTCGCTGGTCATCCAAGATTTTCTGTTTGCTTTATAGAGAATCGGAAATGATTTTACTTTTGCAAAACATCTTGGCTTTGCTGAACGGCCAATCATTACTGGCAGAAGTTTTTCACTGCCATTTTGATTAGCAGCTAGAAATGCATTTAGTCTTACCTTACTTTGCTTGCCTCCTTTGCATTCATCTCCTTTAAAAATTACTGTTTTGTTCGGCAAACATTGGAAAAAAAGGCCGGTTTCATCAGCATTAAAAATATCAGTTGGATCATATCCTTGCAACAAAGATGGAAGTGTTTTAAGCCAATCTTCGATAACACTTCTTGGTACAGACGCGCTTTCTCCACAAAGTTTTCTGAATACAATGCCATGTCTCATTTTGAAGCTTTCAAGCCAGCCATTACTTGCTTTGAAGTCGCTAAGTCCCAGTTCTTTTGCAAAATCTTCAGCTTTTTTCTTAAGCATTAACCCACTGATAGGAACTCCTTCTCCACAGTATTGCTCAAACCATTTTTTAACACATTTGTCCACATCGGGAAAAGTGCAGGCACGGTTCTTTTTCATGGTTTTAGCGCTGTTTTCAAAGTTCTTCTAGATAGAATCTTTATTTTTTATGATGGTGGAAAGAGTACTGGGTGGAATTCCAAATTTCACAGCAACCATTCATCACAGACGGATTTTCCTTCAAAAAAGTCAATCTCCATCTTTTTTTCGATTGATAAAACATTTAATTTTCTTTTTACACCTGACATTTTTAGCTCTAAATTAGTGAAATGTGTTGAAACGATTTTTTACTCGTTACTCATTTGGCTAAATGATTGTAGTAGCCTGCTTTTCTCTCTCTCCACGCAGCACGAGGAGACGTTTTTCATTTCGACCAATAGCCTCGCACCGTGCCTTATTTCCCTTCGTTTCCTTCGGAGCGCTGGCTTTCGGTCACGTGTTATGCAGCCAAATCTGAGCTCTTCAGAACACGCAGAATTATTCTCGCACGCAAAATATTTGGCTATGTGTCGTAAAATTTAGCAAAGTTTATTTTTTTTAATTAACCTTCTGATCATTCGAGTCGCCAAGATATTTTCATGATTCCTTGAATATCTTCTAAAGGATCAAAAACTAAGAACGAGTTACCTTTTCGGAGAAAAATTAGAATAGGGTCCCACACCTCTTTTCTCCAACCCCTACTCCACCCCTCCCCTCAACTCCCTGCATCGTAGAATCTATCTTATAATTCCCGCGCTGTCCCTGAGCATTCCCTGCGGTGCGGAGAGTGGCGTATGTCCCCTAGGAATTTCACGGAAATGAGGACTAGCGAGTTACAAACGTTTATTGATGCTACGGTGGGATTGTTTGTTAATCATAAAAAAAATCGGATCTCGAATTGAAAAGTGGTGTTTCTTCCGAAAATTCGAGATAGGCAGGTTTGGAGAAAAAATAATTTGAGATAAGTTTGGAAAATACGTTAATTTTTGAATGAAAATACAGGGAAATTTGAAAATTTCGACATATACAGGTTTTCGAGATAGGCAGGTTTCGAGATAGACAGGTTTGACTGTATTTAAAATAAACGTTTAAATGTAGGAAACAAAAATTAATTATTAATTATAGTATTCTTTAGAGGTGGTCTATTTACAATTATATTTGTTTAAATGAACAGAAGGAATAATAGTTCTTTGTATGAGTTATATTTTAACTATCCCATTTTAATATAAAAAAAATTGCAATTTCTTTTATTATGAAAATGCAGCATCAAAACAAATGAAATCATTATTTTATTTATTTTAGGCTGCAACTCAAGCACAAGATAAAGCACGACGTGAACATGTTGAAGCTCTAGCTATTAAAAAAGAACAGCAGCATAGAATGCAACAGTATAATCAGCAAATGCAAACTTTAATGGACAAAGAGCGTGTTATCTTGTCAGTGAGTGAATTTTAATAATGGGATTTTATTTTGTTTTAATTTATGTTTGAAACTTTTTTTCTAGTCTTAATTCTCTCATCGTAAACATTGCTATTAGAATAATTGCATTTTCTCTTATAGATGTAAGACTATTAATATATATATTTTTTTATTTTATGCTAAATCATAAATGTATCTATCAGTCAGTGCATCAGTAACATTAAGTGTTAAAAGCAGGAAATTGAGAAAATTACATCATAAAAAATGTATTTACTTGTAAATATTAAAAAAGAAAGAAAACCTTAAAATAATTAAATTATTACATGCAAAATGCATTTAATGGTGAAAACTACATCATATATTCAAACGGTACATTTAAGAAGATTTTTTTATGAACAAATATTTATGTGATGTCATAGTAGGAATCGCATGTTGTAAAAGTAGCACGGCTAGCAAGAATGTTTATGTATTTCATTACTTGATACAGCATGACCTTTAAAAACAGAAAAAAAACTTAAAAATAATAATTGAATGACCACGTGTTAAAAGCAGGAAATTGGGAAATTTACAACATCAAAAAATGTATTTACATGTGATTTTTTTAAAAGAAAGAAAACCTTAAAATAATTAAATTATTACATGTGAAACGTATTTAATGGTGAAAATTACGTCGTATATTAAAATGATACATTTAAGAAGATTTTCTTATGGACAATATTCATGGGACGTCATAGAAAGAATCACATGGCGTAAAAGTAGCACAGTTAGCAAGTATGTTTATGCATTTCATCATTTGATGCAGCATAAATAAAGGTAAATGCATGCATAAAATACTTTAGAATTATTTTGTATGAATTACTATTCGATAAATTAAATACATATTAGAAAATTCGTATATTAAAATACACAATTTATATTTTAAAAGTAACATGAAAATATGCATGAAGGTGCATTAAAATAGAGAAAAGAATTCCTGCATAAGCTATACCTGTTCCTAAAAATATCTAAAAACTCGACACAAACATAAAATATAAGCATAAATCTTCTAAACACAGTGCTTTGTGATGCTGCAATTTTGAATGTTATTCCCAAGCAAATTTTTGTGTCATTGTAAAAGTCTGAGAGGCAGCAACATTTTTAACTTAACCAATTTATAGAAACTGATTTTCAAATGTGTAATTGATCTTACTTATCAACTCCAAAAGTAGTGTCAGCTGTCGTGGCAGTGGTGGATGAGGCCATGAGAACCAAAAAGTCAAGCAGAAAAGCATGGCAACTTGATTGCAGAAGATTTTTGCCATTTGTGATAATATCATTCAATCTTCCGTAACCAGGTAATCTTTTTTAAAACAGGGCAAATTATCATGTTTTTAGAGGCTGCAGAGTCTGAATGGCAGTTGGCGAGCATGGCTCACAGGGGTAGCCCCTTATAAATTAAAAACAAATAATAAAAATCAACATTAACTGTTGCAAAAATAAAATAAAATTATTGCACAGATTTATTGTATACTATTGTATATAATATATGTTCATTATTTGCAAAATCAAAATAAAATACTTTAATTTCAAGTTTTACCAAAATCAGATAATCATATCCATTATTTTGATTTATTTTTTGAAAGGACAACCAAGATAGATCTGGGATTTCATGGATTAACCTAGTGATTTTACATGTTTTTTTATTCCTTGTATACTCTAAAAAATAATATTTATTTCAGTGAATTGTGCTATTTCTTTCTTTTCTTTTCTTTTTTTTTTTTTTTTTTTTTTTTTTGTGTGTGTGTGTGTTTATACACCACATGAATGATTTCCCAAAGACATTATCATGACATTTTTTATTATAAAATCTCCTTTCCTTTACAAATATTTAATATATTTTCATACGTTGGTCAAAATATTGTAAGTGGCGTGCCAACACCCTTTTCATTAAGAATTCTATGAAAACAATTATATGAAAAGATTTAAAAAGAAGAAAAATACTAAACCACCAGTAGATGTGTGTGAGGCTTTCGCATTGCAACCTTGAAATCATTTGCTGATATGTTTTTCGATAATTTTTAGTTAACTGCAATTTTTTATCAAAGAGTGTGTTTTAACGAAATGTGAACCTACTACATCAAAAGCCTGTTGAAAGATGCCTCATTCATCACTGTGCATGGAAAAAGAAATGTTGACATCAGTAATAATGTATTTAATTGCATTAAATTAATTCATAATTCTCCAGTTTTCATTTTATACATTCTAAGTTCTGTTAACCTATACTATAATGCGAGCAAAAATTGTGTGTGTGTGTATGTAAATTTTATCTTAAAAGCGGCACTAACAATTTTGATGAAATTTTGTATTTTATTATTTTTCGGCGTGAGAAGACTATTGGGCTAGGTCACGTGTTCGAGAAAATTCAATTAGTGGATTATTTTGGATCATAATGAATCAGGGTCAAGCTAATTTTATCTAAAAAATGGCTCTAACGATTTTGACTAAATTTTGTAATCTATGTTTTGGATTATGAGAAGACTAATGGGCTAAGTCACATGTTAGAGAAAATTCAATTAGTGGGTGTTTTGGGGGTCACTGTGGGTCAAGCTAAGTTTATCTAGAAAATGGCTCTAACGATTTTGATGAAATTTTGTGTTCTATCGTTTTCGGGCACGAGAATACCATTGGGATAGGCTGCATGTTCAAGAAAATTCGATTAGTGGGTCATTTTGGGTCACAATGGGTTAGATGTCAAACTAATTGAATCTAAAAAAATGGCTCAAACATATTGACAAAATTTTGTAATATACTGCTTCTGGGCATGAGATGACCATTGAGCTAAGTCACATGTTCGAAAAAAATCTATTAGTGGGTCACTGTGCGTCAATCTAATTGTATCTAAAAAATGAATCAAACGATTTTGACAAAATATTGTATTATACCATTTCTGGGCATGAGAAGACCATTTAGCTAAGTCACATGTTCGAGAAAAGTTGATTTGTGGATGGGTCATTTTTGGGTCACTGTTGGTCAAGCTAATTGTATCTAAAAAATGACTCAAACAATTTTGACAAAATTTTGTATTATACCGTTTCTAAGCATGAGAAGACGATTGGGCTAAGTCACATGTTCAAGAAAATTCGATTACTGGGTCATTTTTGGGTCACTGTGGGTGAACTAATTGTATCTAAGAAAATGCTCAAAGCATTTTGACAAAATTTTGTATTATATCATTTCTGAGCATGAGTAGACCATTGGGCTAAGTCACATGTTCGCAAAAATTCGATTAATGGGTCATTTTTGGGTCACTGTGGGTCAAGATAATTGTATCTAAAAAATGACTCAAACGATTTTGACAAAATTTTGTATTATACCTTTGGACATGAGAAGATCATTAGGCTAAACTGCATGTTCAAGAAAATTCGATTAGTGGGTCAAGATAAATGTATCTAAAAATGACTCAAATAATTTTGACAAAATTTTGTATTATACCGTTTCTAGACATGAGAAGACCATTGGGCTAAGCTGCATGTTCGAGAAATTTCAATTAGTGGGTCATTTTTGGGTCACTGTGGGTCCGGCTAATTGTATCTAAAAAAAGGCTCAAAACATTTTGACAAAATTTTGTATTATATCATTTCTGAGCATAAGACCATTGGGCTAAGTCACGTGTTCGAGAAAATTTGATTAGTGGATCAGTTTGGGGTCACTGTGGGTCAAGCTAATTGTATCTAAAAAACAGCTCAAACAATTTTGACAAAAATTTTTATTAGACTGTTTCCCAGTACGAGAAGACCATTGGGATAGGTCGCATGTTCGATAAATTTAGATTAGTGAGTCCCTTTTGGGTTGCCGTGCGTCAAGCTAATTTTATCTATAAAACGACTTTAACGATTTTGACTAATTTATATTCTATCGTTTTCGGGTTCGAGAAGAGCATTGGTTAGGTCGCATGTTTGAAAAAATTCTGTTAGTGGGTTATTTTGGATCACTATGCCTCAGGATCATACCATTTGTATCTAAACAGCAAGAATGATACAGTGAGAATAATATATCGAATTGAACACAAGGCTAATTTTGACCGAGCTTAGCTCGGTCATTCCTGCTAGATTTATTTTAACGAATATTGTAATAATAAGATAAAAAATTAATTTTCAGATTAATATTGTGTTTAATGGGTAGTTGAATAATTTGGCACTTAAGTTTTATTAATTTAAATTTACATTTTGTTTTAATATTTTAAAAATTGATGCACTTTTTATAAATAAATAGGACGCCACTTTTGCATTTAAAAACTAATAACTTAAAATTTATCAAAACATTTTTTCTTCTTGCTGATTTTCTTTTTAAGATGTGGCAACAGCATATTAAAAAAATATTTTATATGAAAGATATTAATTATTCTGCATTTAAATAATGAAATTTTGAATTTAATTCAAATGTTCATTCTTAAATAAAATAAAAGTAGCTTGTGTCTTTTTTGTTTATAATCCACTTCTGTAGAAAGTTAAAAAAGTAATTAATTGAGCCATTTTGATGACTTGTTTTGAACACGTAATCTATGATGTCATTTGTACAATGCTGTTGGCTATGCTGGCTATGTTGGCTATTGATGCTGTTGGCTATGCTTGAACTCATTCAGTTTTTTTCCTTGCCAATTTTATTTATAACTTTTATTAATTCACTGCAATTGTTAATCAAACAATGTTTGTTACTTAAATGCAAATGTACTATGTCAGAAGCCTGTTCAAAAACCTATCGAATGATATCTCGTTCATCATTGTGCATTTTGTATGTTAAAAAAAAAAGTATGTTGATAACAGAATAAATATATGATAAGTTTCAATATTTCATAACTGTATTTAAAATAAATAAGATGAAAAGTATAGCAAAAATAATCAAAGATTAAAATGTTTAACAGAATGGTACAGCTGGAATCTAACCTGGATCTGCCAAAAGTAAGAGAACACTTATACCTCAGAGCTAGACTAAATTCTTGTACCATTAAGTGTTTGAGGTGTGAAATACACTAAATGATAATTAGGGCAAACTCTGTCTGTGGAATCGATTGGGACTGAGAAAAGTTTCCATCATAGGCAGTATTCTGTCTTAGACAAGGTGTACTCTATGGATTTGCCAGAACTTGAAAATCTTTCTGAATTAGACAGCTTTCCATCTTATTCAGAGTCTGCCTTAGATCGAGTTCACTGCAGTTTAAAAAAAAAACTAAGGCCAATTGGACAAAATCCAACCAAGAAAATTAGTGGTATAAATTTTATCAAAACTGGTAGGTCTTATGTTTGATATTTCCTTTTTTAGTACTAATTTCAAAATCATAAGTAGTATTACTTTTCCATCAATCTAATAACACTGAAATTTTGCACTAAGTTAATTACAGAAATAAATATTTGAGTACGGCAAATATCATTGTCTCTTTCTTTTTTAAGAGCATGTAGATTCTTTGTTTATCTTGTATAACAAGTAAAAGTGCAAGATACATTCAATAGATTTGAATCACTGATTTTGAATCAGAATATAGTCATGAATTATACCATTTTTATTATGCACAATAATTTTTTCTTTCAGGAAAGAGAAAAACTGGTAGCTGAAAAAGTAGAGTTTGAAAAATATAAGAACTCTGTTTTGTGTACAAAATGCAAGTTGTCTCTAGAAACTCCACTTCAAGGTTTGATATTATACTACATTTTGATTTAGAAATTTAAAAGAAAAAATAAATCCAAGTAAAAATTAAAAGCATAGAAAATAACATTTTTGTTTCAAATTTAAAATATATTGAATAACATTTAAAAAATAGTTAAAATACGGAAACATTTTAATATATTCATTTATTAGGATCACAGTGTTCTGATTTTCATGTATTTTAATGCATAGAAATAAGGTGTTTAAAGTCACAGTAGTACATTTCTAATTTTGTAGTGGTCTGTTAGTAGTTAGTCATAGAGGTACATTACTAACTATTAACTTTCTCTTATCTTTTCATATCAATTAAAAGGAAGAAAGACTTGGATTTTAATCTATATTTTTGAGGTATTCTAATATTTTTTTCTGTTCCTCTATTTCCAGTTTGAATTTAATCATCTTAAAGCTTTTAATTGTAATGAATTACTTGATTTCTTACATTATTCTTTGTTTTTTAAATGATAATTTTGCAAAATGAAATATTCTATTAAATTCATATTAATTAACAAACAATATATGTAAACTGTTTCCCATTTATTATGAAATCATAACATAATTAGATGCACTTTTGTAGCAAGATTTGTTTTCTTAACCCTTTTAAAACAGAATATGTTACCTGTATGGGACATGTATTTTCCATAGGGACGAAAGGGTTAAATATCTCTTCACCTTTTCCTTTTAAATTAAAATATTAGGAATGGATAAAAAATTAAATGTATTAATAATAAATGGAAATTCAAAAATTATCACCATACCTTACAACACTTAACACATTTGCAATCATTATAACATGAATTCAAATCATTTGGACTTATCTGAAAAGATCTGTCATATCTGCAAAACAGTTGCATTACCTCAATCAAATTTATGCTTAATTTTTTTTAAATTGCTGCAGAAATAGAAGTACAGGGAGAGCCAAAATGATTACCTTGATTATAAATAAAAATAACTTTGTTTCTAAATAACAATCAGAAAAAGAATCTTTGAACATAATACAGAAGGACATTAAAAAAAAAAAAAAAAAAAAAAAAAAAAAAATCTGCATATTTTATAAATGTTGTGGTGATTTCCCTTGGTCATACAGATTACATTCTAGTAGTAATGTCTTTCATGCCAGACTAGAGTTGCCAAATTTATGTCTAAAAAAACCTGGAGATTTTTATTGATTGCTGATTGATGTTTGCTTTTGTGTATCAAACTACCATCATACTCCACATCCTACCAAATGAGGTTGAATGGGCCAATGTTGTCTTCTTTAAAGAATTTTCTTTCTTAAAATCAAATCATTAATTAATTGTTGTTATTTTCCAACTAAATTTCTGTTACATTATTTTAAAAACATTGTTTAATTAATTTTGCAGTTTCTTTTATTTGTGGTAAAAAGTGCATCAAGAGTAAAATTTTAGAAACAAATTAAAAAGGTAAACTAATAAAAATTCTTAAAAGTGAGATATGATTTTTAAAAAGTGAAAAAATTCATAGTATGGGAAAGGTTTAAGCGTACAACATACAATAAGGCTGAAAATTGTACAACTTGAGAAAGCATGCAACTTGGAAACCCCCAAAGGTAGACGTTCGATGCATTTTTGTAGTCACCAATATATTGCTTCTACAGTGCATTAAGAAATTATATGACCACTAATGAATTGGTGCAGTTCTGAAGAAGAAGACACAATATGCAAATATTTAGTGTTGTATTTAAAATTGACTGTAGAGTGTTTTCTGTATAATTGCTACATTAAAATTTAAGTTACATTTTTTTATTAAAATCTTCTGATTTTTTTAAACGTAAATAAGGTGACTGTTAAGAAATTATAAGACCACCTGAGGAAATTAGCATATTGTACATCACATCAGAATCATTATAAAATGTACGCGTTTGTACATTGTGAAAGTACTCCCGAGAAGCAAAACTGCAGGTTTAGATAGTGTTATTTCCAATATATTTGAAGATGCTGCGGGATAAAAAGTTGACTGCGACCGAAGTAAGAAAAATTTGGTTTTATAAGGATGCTGGTAAATCTGAACGAGAAATAGCTCGGTTAATGAAGCGTTCTAAAACTGCCATTCACAATCAAATAATTAGAAAAAAGGATTAAAATAAAATTAAACAATCTGGAAGAAAAACGATTTTGACAGCACGGGATGATCGACAAATATTTCGATTATCAACTCAAAAAGGTCTTTCAACTTGGGAAATTTCAAACCGTTTCAGAAAAAGAACCTCACACATAACAGTTTGGAAGAGGCTAAAATCAAATAGTAATAAGAACAAAAAATCTTCTTAAAACACCATCAATTTATATTTTTTTAAATGCGCTAGGCCTTTCGAAAGATCTGAGTCTTTTTTCATCAGGTGCAAAGAAGACGTTCTTCTACTATGAAAGCAGCAGCAAGACACTTGTCTGTGGCAGTGTCTTGCTGCTGCTTCCATAGTAGAAGCATGTCTTCTTTGCACCTGACGAAGAAAGACTCAGATCTTTCGAAAGGCCTAGCGTATTTAAAAAAAAAATTGATGGTGTTTTAAGAAGATTTTTTGTTCTTATTCATTCACACCAGTTTTAACTTATTTTCTTTCAAATAGTAATGCAAAATGTATTAAACTGTTGAAAAAAAACTGAGGTTTATGAAACATCATAAAGAAGAAAGATTGAAATGGGCTAAATATGTCATGTCATGGGACAAAAAATAGAAACAAGTGATATTTTCAGATGAAAAAAAAATTAATCTTGATGGTCCGGATGGTTATAAACACTAGTGGCATGATTTGAGAAAGGAACCGAAATAATGCTTCAGTCGACAGATGGGAGGAGGATCAGTAATGGTTTGAGGAGCTTTTAGTTATGATGGATTATGCAAATTAACCCGAATTTCAGGACGTATGAACTCTATGCAGTATCAGGCTATGTTATATGATCATTTGATACCATTAGGACCTTTTTTAGGTGTTGCTAACTGGATGTTTCAGCAGGACAATGCTTCTTGTCACGTATCTAAATCCACCCAGCAATGGTTTAAAAAAGAAAAAATTCATGTTTTGTCATGGCTAAGTCAAAGTCCAGACTTGAACCCTATGGAAAATCTTTGGGGCGTATTAAGTTGCAAAGTTTATGCTAATAATAAACAGTTTTTATCTGCCAATGAACTAGAAGTAGCCATTGTAAAAGAATGGCACAATATTTCTCAATCTGTATTTAATCACCTGATCACTTCTGTCAAAAACAGAGTGTTTGAGGTTATAAGGAAAAATGGAGGACCATTATCGTATTAATTTACATATTATTTTTTGTTTTTAGACAAGTGGTCTTATAATTTGTTAACAGTCTATTTTACAATCATTGCTTATATTTTTGTTAACATACATATTTATTGCATTATTCAAAATTATTGCAAACTAATTTTAATAAATATGTTGTATTTTGATATCTCATGTGTTTAAACTATAATTAGAACCTTTATTTACTTCTTAATTTTCATAATCAAAGTGGTCTTATAATTTCTTCTTAACGTGTTGTATATCATGTTATAGCATAAGCCATATCTATAAAATATATATCAATATCTGCTGCCACCTACATTTGCTTCAGGAAAGAACTGTAACTTTTCCTTTTGAAATCACATAGAAAACAAACACTGGTTTTAGGTGATCCTGCATAACCAAAAAAAGTCACATAGAGCAGTTATAAAGTAAGTAAGCAAAAATTTGAACGTCCTTCAATATTGTATTCAAATGTTTTCTTCCTATCATTAGTTAAAGTTATTTTTATTTATTAATTTAACACAGTAACTCCTATGGGCAGCATAACTTTTTTTTACTTCTTCCCATCATTTTGTCCCTGATGCCACAAAATTTTTACTTTTTGCTAATTCTGATAGTATTACAAATTTAAAGTGTAAAAATCTTTGCTTTGACGTCAGGGTCAAAACAGATGATAAAATGCCTTTGCACATAGTAGGTGTATTATAACCCAGAAAGTAACTTAGGCTATGCCTTATTTACTTTATTCAAATATTTTTCTTAATTCTGAATTTCACTATTTTCATTGAAAATCAATGGATATTTTTCCTATAAAATTTAAGATTTTTTTCTTTATTGTTGCCCAAAATTCAAAAGCCATAATGATAATTTGTCTACAGCAATTCATTTTCAGTTGAAAAATTTCTACGTGAAAAATGAAATTGGTATATATTTTTTAAGAATTAAAAAGAAGATGAATATGTCATCATTGGGAAATAAAAATGATATTTTCAAATATTTGTTAGTAATATAAGAAGCATTAATATAAGCAAATAAGGAAAACAGGTGAATTTGACGTCATATTTAAAAAATTTTGAAATTGTATATTTTACATATACTGATTTTTAAGCATGAATACCAGTTGATTGGTTGCCTAATCAACCTCCAGCCCAAACTACTGAACATAGAAACGTGAGAATTGGGGAGGGGGGAATACTTCTTGTGACATAGGTGTGCACTAAGTAACGATTTTCTAAAATTCTACCTCTGCCTCCTCCACCAAGGGTTAAAAAGGGGAACAAACTTTTAAAAAATTCCTTAAAAATCAGATATTATAGTTGTGTATCAAATGATAACATCTTTTAAAGTATTTTTATATGCTGAATTGAATGGTTGCAACTAGCAAGTAAATTCTGCTAAGTCCAATAGTTCATGTGGTATTATACATCTTTCTAATTTGGCAATGTCTTTGGCATCAAAACTTCAAACTTTCTAACATTATGAGTGACAATTTCTTAAAATAGATGCACTTCTGTTATGTTGATAATTTGAGTTTTCCTTAAATAATTAAATAATAAAAAAAAAAAAAAAAAAAAAAAAAAAAGTAATGCTATTTTTTAAGATGTTTTATATAGATAATAGTTGGTTTTTTTTACTTTAGAATAACTTCTTTTTTGTCAGTCAATAGTTCAAATTACTCCATATTATACTTAATGGTTTATTGTAATGTCAAATAATATTTTGAGGAAGTTTTTTTTATGTTGGCTTGGCGCCCGCCAATGTAAAGACTTTTTCCTCAGTAATTATGAATATTTTATGTGTAAAATATAAGCTTATAATGTTTAAAAATGTAGAAAAAAAAATATTTAAAGTTACAACTAAATCGCAATTTAATATTGAAAATATGTGTTCAAATGACAAAATAATATTATTTTAGAAGTTTTTAGAGTTATTCTATTTGTAAATAATTAAGCTTAATTTATTATTTCATTTTTAATCGCACGTGGTTCCGAATCGGCGATGTTTTGAGTATTCATCCGCGTACGATCGGACCACGTTTTACATGCAACTAAGACTCCTTTTAAAAATCGGAAAATACTGTGTAAAAATAGATATTATGTGTTATTTAAATGATGATTAATTCATTTCAAAAAGACCTAAAAATAAATAATAGCGCATATCTCTGTGTTTTTCGGCGCGGAACGGAACTTTGTACCGTTGCGCTGGACGAAAGAGGTAAAGAAGCAAGAGGATAAAAGGAGAGATCTTCGCTAAAAACGGGGCTTTTTTCTCTTCGGAAAATCGGAGTTCGGAGGTGGCAGGCTCGGCTGCAAGGTGGAAGGAGCGACCGTGAGTCGGCTGGAAGGTTTAGAAGAGCGAGAGAGATCGCGGAGTCCGGAGCTAGGAAAACCAATTGGCTGCAATGATGCTGAAATTGAGTATCAAGATTGTGGAGAGTCTTCAGAGAGAAGACTAAATGACACCGACGAATTGCCTGGAGATGTTGTTTAAATTATGAAAATACTGTAAACATAAATAGAGGTACCTCTTATTTATTTTATCCGAAGAAATTATAAATCATTTTCAATCATGAACAAATTTGCAATTTATCTTTGTTAGTTTTAAACTAAAAGATTAGATAAATAATGATACTTGTTAATATTGTATGTGTAATTTTTTTAAAGATGAACTAGATTTTAATATTAATTGCTTATATCCTATTCCTTAAATAAACATTAATTTAAATCAGTAAAAATATCTCTGTATTAATTTTTCCTTCCCACAGCAGCATTTTTCCTTTTTAGGTGGGTTTTTTTCATGTAATGAATAATCTATACGATCAGTTTTTTTATTTTCTCTTGGTAGAATTTATCTACCACGTGTTTGTGTCTACCTAGAAATGTTTTAGGTACGATACAACACATTTTTGGTGCCTAGTGACCTTTGCCATTTTGGCGTCGCGGCACGGTTCGGGTCCGCGTTTTTTTTTTTTTTTTTTTTTTCGGCCAAAATTCGGCGCCGTCACCTGTTGTTTTCTTTTACCTTTTGCTGCTGTGGATAATGGAAAATATTTGTAAATGGAGTAATTTCTTAAGAAATTCATTTTTTAACATGATTTAAGTGGCTGTAGAGAATATTAACTTTAACTTAGTTTTCATTTTTGATTTTCCACATGTTGCATGAAATTTTTATTTTCACAATTTTTATATATTTTTATAGTAATTTATAATTACAATTAGTATTATTTTGGGGGAAACTTGCAGTAATTGATAATAATGAGCACTGAGACAGATACGCCTGAGGAGGTGGCTGGACAGGCTGGGAAAGGGAATGAACAGAATACTACTTTAACTGATTTAAATAATAGTGTAGAAAATGAGAAATCCAAAAAAGAGAGTAAAGAAAATAACCCAGCAAATACTTCTTTTGGTAGTAGCAGTTCACCACCAACATTATCACCAGTCAGGAGTTCAGACAGCTATGGGAGGAACACACATGGACCAGTGTCTCTGGTACCAAACCTAACTTTTAACTTCAATCAGTTCATTTCAAATATCCCAAATTATTCAGGAGAAAATCCCGATATAACAGTAGCTGATTTTCTAGACAAAATAATAGAAGTTAGAGACTTTGCAGGTTGGCAGGAGGAACAATGCGTCTTTGCCATAAAGATGAAATGCATAGGAGAAGCCCAAAAATTTATTAAGTCCCAGCCTCACTTAAAAAATACACACAGCCTACAAACTCTAAAAGAAGCCTTAATTAGCCGATTCAGTAAAACTGTAGATGAGGCATACCATTTACAAGAGTTTACAACAGCCCGCCAAAATATTAGGGAGTCAAATAGAGCTTTCCTGTCCAGAGTTTTGGGTTTATCTTACAAATGCTTTGCAGATCAAGAGGCCATCCGAGAAAAATTACTCGTACAAAAATGTCTGCAAGGTATGTTACCTGAGGTGCGAAAATTTGTCATGCCACATTCTCCTAGCACTTATAAACATATTTGGGACTTGGCAATTTGTCAGGAGAAATGTGCAGACTATGACCAAACACAAGCACCAATTAACATTGCTCAAACTACTAATAATTACTCAAATGAAATGCAAGAAATTAAAAGTCTCATTCAAAATGTAGTCAGCGAGAGTGATCGAAAAATCGCAGAACTTAGTAACCAAGTACAAACATTATTACGTGTCACCCAAGGTCAGTCACAAGGGTATGGGGCAGGTCCATCACAATACGGGGGTAGGCAGTACCGTCCCAGACGAAATATTGTTTGTTACCAATGCAACCAACCAGGCCACTTAAAAAGGAATTGTCCCTCATTACACACACAATCACAAAATTCTAATTCAGATTCTTTTAAACCAGTAGTGGGGCAAAACGGGAACGTACCACTGTCTTTGGATTCTCCCCCTAATTTGGTACGCATAGATACGGTTAGTGCTGAAGTAGGACAATTACCTATAATTTCCCTTAAACTAAATAAACAAAAAATAGATTGTCTTATCGATTCAGGAGCAGCAATAAACTTAATTTCATCCGAAATTTTGAATAAACTCTTACCAAGTTGGGTTGATATAGCTGAGTCTTGCACAATGCAAGTCATTGGCGTCAACAATGACATCATGGGCTTAGATAAGAAAATTAAACTTTCCTTAACTGACCAAGACGTTAAATTTGATGTAACCTTCTTTATTAGTAATAGTCTAAAAACAAACTATAACGCAATTCTTGGATCGGAATTTTTAAAACCTCATAACATTATCATTGATTATAAAACTGAAACGTTAAAATATATAAACCATACGATTTTATGGAACAATATAAAAAATATAGAAGTTAACTCGATAAATTTACATAAATTTGAAGGTATAGGGAGTACGGTAAATAAAAATGTTATTGAACCTCGATCTGAACAATTCATCAAAATTAAAATTCATGGGTTACCACAAACTCAAAACCTAATTTTTGTTCAGCCATCAAATAAATCTCTAAATAATTCTTGGTTAGTAGCGAACGGAATTTATAATTATGAAGGCAACAAAGATTTATGGATTAAAGTAGCTAACGTAACAGAAAGGAAAATTCATATAAATAAAAATTGTCAGATAGCAAAAATTGAATTTGTTGAAGCAGTTAATGTCCAAAATACAACTGTAAATAATTTAGAAGTGGAAAATGAGATAACTGATTTTAATCCTTATGGGGAGAAGTTCGAATTAGATCATTTAACTGAATCACAAAAACAGGCAGTCATGGAAGTCATAAAAAAAAATAAAGCTATTTTCGCACAGTCGGTTAAAGACTTAACAGGTTGTAACACAACCAGTCATCGGATTTATTTAACAGATGATATTCCAGTCCGTTCTAAACCCTATAGGACACCATATGCTTTAAGAACAGAGCTGAAACAACAAATTGATGACCTACTTGAAGCTGATATAATTACCCCTTCTGATTCTCCTTATGCATCCCCAGTAATATTGGTTAAAAAGAAAAATGGTTCTTACAGATTAGTTTGCGATTACCGAAAGCTTAATTTAAAAACTAAACCCTTGCCATTTCCCCTCCCCCATATTTCAGATTTATTAGATAAATTAAATGGTGCTCATTACTATACATCTTTAGATTTATGCTCAGGATATTGGCAAATGGAGTTGCATCCTGATGACAGATACAAAACTGCCTTTTGTACAGAATTTGGTTTGTTTGAGTGGACAAGATTGCCACAGGGCCTAATCAATGCTGCAGCTTCTTTTCAAAGGCTAGTTGCTACAATTTTATTAGGTTTAGATACTAATACTTACATTGATGACATAATTATTGGTTCTGCAACTTTTGAAGAACACATTCAAAAATTAGATCAGGTTTTTAAAAGACTCAATTCTCATAACCTGAAAATTAACCCTGAAAAATGTCAAATAGCAAAAAATTCAATAACTTACCTTGGATTCCAAATTAAAAATGGTGCAGTCTCTCCAGATGAAAGAAACGTAAAAGCTGTAGAAAACTTCCCCATACCAAAAAACAAAAAAGCTGTACGTAGTTTTATTGGAATATGTAATTTTTATAGAAAATTTATTGATCATTTTGCCGACATCGCAAAGCCCTTAACAGAATTAACTAAATTGAAAACCCCTTTCAAATGGAGTCAGGAAGCAGATTCAGCGTTTAACAAATTGAAACAGTGTTTGACTTCTTACCCTTGTTTAATGTTGCCTAATGTTGAGCAACCTTTCTTTTTACATACCGATGCGTCTGGTTTCGCATTAGGTGCTGTACTTAGCCAAAAAGATGAATCAGGTGATCTGCATCCAGTCGCTTATGCTAGCAGAACTTTAAAGGATGCCGAAACAAGATATAGTACGGTTGAGAGAGAACTTCTCGGTGTAGTTTGGGGAATTAGTAATTTTAGACATTATCTTTACGGGAGGGAATTTACTCTTTTTTGTGATCAGCAGGCAATTTCGCAGGTGTTGAGAATCCAAGACAGTAGTAGAGTTTCTCGTTGGGCTCTTGCACTGCAAAATTATAATATAAAATATTGTCATACCCCAGGTAAATGTAATGTACCTGCTGATGTACTATCGAGAAATGTCAATGTGATACAAGAAATAAATATCAACACAAATTTTTCAAAAGAATTTATTAAATCATCACAAAATCAAGATGCAAAATGTAAAAACATAATTGAACAATTAAATAATATAAATGAAATACAATTAAATGAATTAACCTTCTTTTTAAAAGATGATTTATTATATTGCATAAACAAAAAAGATGCACATAATGACAATCAAACTAAATTAGTTATTCCTAAAACTTTAATTTCACATATCTTAAATTTAGCTCATGACTCTGTAACCTCAGCACATCCAGGATTTAAAAGAACACTAATTAAAACTAAGAAAAATTACTTTTGGTGGGGACAATATAAACACACACTCAATCACGTTAAATCTTGTGTACAGTGTGCCATTCGTAAAGGATATAAATCCAAACAGAAAGCTCCATTGCAGAGAGTCGAAATTACTTCACGTCCTTTTGAAAAGATTGCAGTCGATGCAGTGGGTCCGTTAAGTACTACAGCAGTGGGAAACAGACACATTATTGTAATTACAGATTATTTTACAAGATGGGCTGAGGCATATCCTGTACCGAATTTACAATCTGAGGTTATAATATCAGTGTTAGAAAAATTTATTTCTACTCATGGGATTCCTGAACACCTCACTACAGACAAGGGCAAATCTTTCATATCAGAGGCAATCTTAAAAGTATATGAGAAACTTCACATTAAAAAACATACTACGACCAGTTATCACCCGAGTGCAAACGGGGTTGTGGAACGGGCCAATGGCACGATAGTTAATATGTTAAAACACTTAGTGGACTCTTCAAATGAAGATTGGGACAAAGTTTTACATTTTGCTCTATTGGCTTACAGAACAGCTTATCACGCTGCTATAGGGGATACCCCAGCACATTTAGTGTACGGTAGGGATCTACTTTTACCTGTTGACCTCATAACCAAACCTATTCAAAGATCTTACGCAGATACTCGAGAGTTAAGTGAAGATTTACATTTAAGGTTAAGCAAAATTTTTCGCTTGGTCAAACAAAATTTAACTACAGCTGCAGAAAAGCAGGAAGAGTATAGGTTAAAGTTTGCCACAGACAAAAATTTACAAGTGGGGGACTTGGTGCTATTGTACACACCAGTAGTTAAGCCAGGGGCTAGTAAAAAACTTACACAGTTCAATAAAGGACCTTACCGTATCACTCAACAAACTAATACAGTAAATTTTAAAATTGTTCACATACAAAACCCCAAGGACGAGCAATTAGTACATGTTGATAGATTGACTAAAATCACTGAAAGAATTATTTTTCCTGCACTTTTTGAGGAAGAGATTAATAATGGGGAACGGGATACAGATCAAAACAATCAAATTGACATGGATGTTAAGGATTCTCAGGTAGAAGAGATTGTTGATCAGTATCCAGTTTTTGATTTGATAGGTTATAGTGATAGTAGTAACAATCAAGCTCATGCACACAATAATAAAATTAACACTGATAATGTTGACATAAATACAGGCTTACCTGGTCAGTCACATTCAGGATCTAGGCAAAATTGTAGACAGCATACGAGACCTGCAGTCGTTAGTGATTACAATTTGCGCACCAGAGACACACATGGTTTTGTTGTGAAAAAATAAGATTTTGTGGTGAATACATTTTCACCATTGAATAGTGTTGTATATAATTTTTTTTCTATTGTATTGTATTGTATAATTTGTGTAATATAATTTATGTAACGTATTGTATAATTTGTGTAATATATTGTATAATCAGGATCAAATTTTAGTTTTAAATTTTTGAACAAACTTGCTATTTATTGTATGAATGTGATAAAGTATACGTATAAATCTTAACACACCAGTCAACTAATGGAAATCACCTTGAATTGTTTATTATGTATAATCTAAACATTATGGTTATGGATGCATGTCAAAATTTGATGAAGCAAGATTTCATTAATGTTTGGTAAAGTTGTCTGAATCCTGATTTGGTTGGTTTTGGTGACTGGGTGTTCGGAGTTTAGCCAATTACTTGAATTTCTATCTGGGTAGTTAGAGGGGTATTCACATGCAACATGTATTTTTTTTATTTTTTTTGGCGAGGACCTGATTCTTATTCTTTTGCTTACAAAAAAAATTTTTTTCAGAAAAAATTTTTTTTTGAGGGGACGGAGATGTAATGTGTTATGTTGATAATTTGAGTTTTCCTTAAATAATTAAATAATAAAAAAAAAAAAAAAAAAAAAAAAAAAAAAAAAAAGTAATGCTATTTTTTAAGATGTTTTATATAGATAATAGTTGGTTTTTTTTACTTTAGAATAACTTCTTTTTTGTCAGTCAATAGTTCAAATTACTCCATATTATACTTAATGGTTTATTGTAATGTCAAATAATATTTTGAGGAAGTTTTTTTTATGTTGGCTTGGCGCCCGCCAATGTAAAGACTTTTTCCTCAGTAATTATGAATATTTTATGTGTAAAATATAAGCTTATAATGTTTAAAAATGTAGAAAAAAAAATATTTAAAGTTACAACTAAATCGCAATTTAATATTGAAAATATGTGTTCAAATGACAAAATAATATTATTTTAGAAGTTTTTAGAGTTATTCTATTTGTAAATAATTAAGCTTAATTTATTATTTCATTTTTAATCGCACGTGGTTCCGAATCGGCGATGTTTTGAGTATTCATCCGCGTACGATCGGACCACGTTTTACATGCAACTAAGACTCCTTTTAAAAATCGGAAAATACTGTGTAAAAATAGATATTATGTGTTATTTAAATGATGATTAATTCATTTCAAAAAGACCTAAAAATAAATAATAGCGCATATCTCTGTGTTTTTCGGCGCGGAACGGAACTTTGTACCGTTGCGCTGGACGAAAGAGGTAAAGAAGCAAGAGGATAAAAGGAGAGATCTTCGCTAAAAACGGGGCTTTTTTCTCTTCGGAAAATCGGAGTTCGGAGGTGGCAGGCTCGGCTGCAAGGTGGAAGGAGCGACCGTGAGTCGGCTGGAAGGTTTAGAAGAGCGAGAGAGATCGCGGAGTCCGGAGCTAGGAAAACCAATTGGCTGCAATGATGCTGAAATTGAGTATCAAGATTGTGGAGAGTCTTCAGAGAGAAGACTAAATGACACCGACGAATTGCCTGGAGATGTTGTTTAAATTATGAAAATACTGTAAACATAAATAGAGGTACCTCTTATTTATTTTATCCGAAGAAATTATAAATCATTTTCAATCATGAACAAATTTGCAATTTATCTTTGTTAGTTTTAAACTAAAAGATTAGATAAATAATGATACTTGTTAATATTGTATGTGTAATTTTTTTAAAGATGAACTAGATTTTAATATTAATTGCTTATATCCTATTCCTTAAATAAACATTAATTTAAATCAGTAAAAATATCTCTGTATTAATTTTTCCTTCCCACAGCAGCATTTTTCCTTTTTAGGTGGGTTTTTTTCATGTAATGAATAATCTATACGATCAGTTTTTTTATTTTCTCTTGGTAGAATTTATCTACCACGTGTTTGTGTCTACCTAGAAATGTTTTAGGTACGATACAACACTTCTATAGCAACAAAAGAAATCCTAATAAAATCTTTTTGTTAATAAATTCTTTGGGTTAAAGAATTAAAACAGCTATAACAGTTAGGGGGGAGGGGGGGATACAAATGCCTCGAAAAATAAATTTAAAAACCTGTTACCGATTTTATTTAAAATGCAAAGAAAAAGGTTTAATGATAAATCAAAATTATAAAATGGAAATATTTAATTTAAGTATGAAAGCAATGTTTCTACGGATTAAAAGAAATTTTCATTTTCAAAGATTGGAATTCAAACAATATTTGTCGATTTATTATAAGAAGAGAAAAATTAGTACTTAGATATACTTTTATGTTATCCATGTACAAATTTCGCCAATAGCATTTTTTAAATAGCCAATAGCACGTATGTAAATTAGAAACAATTCTTTGATGCTGAAATTGTGTTTTTGTTTATGGTACTATTTCCAATTATTATTTTTTCTTTTTAGTATTTTAAATTAAACGAGTGAAAGGCATGTATTTAAGTTGTATGTATTCTAAATGAAATGAGTAAAAGGTTTATATTTTAAATGAAAATGATGGAATATGATATAAAAACAACCCTTGTTGATTTATTACCTGCACACAGCTAACATAAAATTATCAAAAAAGGTAACTGAAATTTTAATTAGATAAAATCTCAATAGCAGGCATTTTTTTTTAGATTATTACAGTTTAGTTTTAGTAAAAAATTCTACTGAAGGGATTTTGGTGGAAGTGGTACTGTTGGATAATTTTTTAAGACTAGTTTTAGTACATAACATATCATTCTGTGTTCCTTAGTTATAGAGCTATTGGGAAAGTTATAAAGATAGGTGAATGCAATTATGAATGATATTCTACTGTAAGTATATAGAATGCAAATTTGTATTTCATTCTGGCCATTCATAATTTGAGTTCTGCTGGACGTATTTTGATGGAACTGTTAGGTAAATTTTTATGGAGGGTTGGTTCTTCTCCATAGCAAAGTTTTCTTCTGTGTTGTATTTCTGAAGCGAAAGCTTGACAACGAGTCTGATTACAGAAAATAAATTTATCATCTAGTACATATATGTAAAACGCAAAATTATATTTCATTCCGATTGATTTTAACTCAGACTCTACTTAACCAACTTTTTTTGAACTTACACTGTTAGTTAGGTAATTTGCTTTTGAAATGTTTTAATGTAAAACATATATATTTCTACGTAGTTTAGTTTTAGTGCTATAGGAGAAAATTCTAAAATTAGTTGAACCAGATTATGAAAGATTAGCTTTTTATTTAAAGTTATACTGAACGGATTTTGATGGGAGTTGCATAGTTAGTTAGATAATATTTCAGGGATGGTCTAAAATTTAACAAGTAGTTCTACATTGTTTAGTTATGGACCTATGGGGAAAAGTTTTCAATGGTGTCGTCAGTCGTAAATGCTATAGGCAGAAGGTGTTAAGAGAGGATGTAGAGGTGAGATTCTTAAATACGGTGAAGGTGTATACCCTCCACTACATCTTTGAAAGTTCTATAATCAGATTAACATGATTATGAAATTTACATTTAACTATCTGTATATAAAATACAAAAAGAATTTCATTTTGACTGATTATAACTTGAGTCCTACTGAATGAATTTTGACGGCACTTGCATTGTTAGTTAAATAATCTTTTAGGGAAGGTTTTAGCGCATTGCACATCTTTCTACATTGCTTATTTATAGAATTATGGGGGAAGTCCTATAATCAAGTGAACCAGATTATGAAACGTGTTATTTTAAAAGATTCTGCTGAGTGGATTTCAATGAAACTTGTATTTTTAGTTCAGAGATTGTTTTAGTACATAACACACATTGTTCTACGTTGCTTAGTTGTAGAATTATACGCGAAAAGTCTATAATCAGGTGAAGATTATAAAAGCTTATCCTTTTTAAAAGGCTCTACTGAATGGATTTTGATGAGATTAACATAGTTAATTTTTCAAGGATGATTTTAGTGTATTTCATATTATTCTATTGATATTTACCAAATCCTACTGTAAATGATCAACTAAGAGTATTCGCCCTTGACAGTCATAATTTTGTCTGACCCATTAGAAGATATAAAATTGTAATGGCATTTGTATCATTTTCAGCAATGCAGAAGGATGTTCCAGGTACATGTCTATATTGCTTTAAAACACAAGATCAAATTCATCGATTATATTTTGCTTTATTCAAGGTTTGTTATGAGAAACCAATCAGCGTAGCAGGCGAAGGCTGCTAGTTATAACAGAAAAAGGGATTTCATTGGGATGAACAGTGACAGGAATAGATGATTATTATGTAATAGGTTGTACTTATTCAACACAATCTACTTTTGTATTTATAACGCTCCCTTGGAGGAAACAAGATAACTAAATTTATGTGAAATTGATTTTTTGTGTTCAACTGTATCATAGCTATAAAAATAGTTGACACAGATTTAACACGATTTTTTTTTTTTTTTTTTTTTTTGTGTTTATTAGGAACCTTTGGTGGTAAATAAGGCAACTAAATTTAAATAAAATTGATTTTTTATGTTATTTTAAATAAATTTTCAAAATAAGTTTCTGCTATGGTCAAGTTTATGTTTTGATAAAAAATTTCCTATATAATTTAATACTTGTAGAGCCTCAATTGAGAAATTGCATAACCAAAACTTTAAAAGGGATTTTTTTATGTTTTCTAATATGGGAACCATGTTAAAATTACGTAATGCAGATTCAATAATTTTTTTTTTCTTGCATTTATAGTACCCCTGGGAAGAAATAAAGTAACCAAATTTAAATAAAACCATTTTTTTTTTCTTTTTTACAATCTGACAGCTCTATTGATGTTAAAAATAAGCAGTAAAGATTCAACACAATTTACTATTGTATTCATAGCATCCACTACTGGGAAAGTGGGTAACTAAATTTAAGTAAAATTGATATTTTTTGTTTTTATTATGGATTTTTTATCCTCACATAGGAAGTATTTGTCCAAAATACAACAACTGCATTACTGCACTGGTACAACATTTTGGATTAATCATTGGCAAATTTACATCATAAATTGTGATATGATACCCCATAAATCAAACACTAATTATGGCATCCTCTGTTAACTTTGAAGTGAGTTTGATTGAATGCAGTAGTTATAAAAAAACTTGACAGGTTAAACAAAAACATAATTCGCAGAATAAATTAAAAAAAAAAAAAAAAATTTATTTCTTACATTGTTTAGACCCGAGAAGGGATAATCTTAAAATATTTCTTCAGTTGGTTCTACAGTTAATGTTAAAGTTTAATAACATGGTACATATTAAACCTAATAAGTAATTAAATAATTAATAAGCCCTATCACTTTTCCCATTTTTAAGCTTCACAAGCTGCAAATATTTGTATTTTAGATTTTGTGCTATGTATACGATAGGTGTATACAAAATGATTCGATTGGTTTAAACATATTTTTTACAAAATTCAAAACTTTAACATTAACTGTAGAACCAACTGAAGAAATATTTTAATATCTCGGATCTAAACAATTTAGGAAATAAATTGTTTTTAATTTGATCTACAAATTATGTTTTTGTTTAATTGTTATTTATAATCAGGTTGTGATCATTTTAAGTAACCTTGTATTATTTTCTAACTACTGCTTGTTTTGTTTGTAGAAAATATTCTTTACATAGTCTATAAATTGTTTGTTTATGGTTTTTTTTTTTTTTTATTTATTATGTAGTCTCAACAACTCCAAGCTTTAATATGCCAGTTGCCTTTCCTCAGCCGGGTGGTAATGGATTATCCAATCAAGTTTATCAGTCATTTATGGATCCAAATCTAGTCATATGGCATGTAGCAGCTCAAAAGGTACACATTAAATGAAATTTTGATTGCAAAAGATTTTTTATTTTATTTTATGAATTGCATTTTGTTAATTTGTATATACAAAAGGCAAGTAGTCTCTGGAAACTCTACCAAGGTTAGATATTATACTACATTTTGATTTAGAAATGTAGTACATATATAATGTAATTTATAATTTTCTTTCTAATTTCCCAGTATTATAAGTCATGATACTGAGTCATGCTCTTTTCTAGAAAAATTAAACTATGGTGAAATTACACTTGCTTAAAATAGAAACCTGTCATTTCTGTTTTATTGTCTTAATTGGCCAAATATTATGAAATATTTTGCTGAATAAATTCAAGAAATTTTTTTTAAATCCAAATATAATGACTTTTCTATAATTTTCTTCAAAGTGGGCAATAAAAGTTTGTACATCTTCATCATGATTGAGTCTTTAATTACAACTCTTTTAAATAAAAGGATTAGACCCACAAGGTATTTCAAAGGTTTGTTTTATTGTATCTCATATCACAGAGGGATCAGATAAATGCCCAATTATAAGTTCAGTTTCTGGAGAATGGTAACATTTAATTTAAATGGCTATACGCTCTTTACTTTGCACAATTTAAACTTATTTTAGCCATGATTCTAACATCGCATTCTAATACATGTTCCATTTGACGTACCAGAATATAATACAGTCGAACTTGGTTAATATGAGAAGCAAGGGAATTGTAAAAGTCCTCACATTAACTGTTACTTGTAAATACCCATGAAGATATTAAAAATCTTAAAAACACACGCATAAATTAACTAATTACTACTGTTGATTGTTCTAATTATATTAAAACTAAAATTAACTGAATATCATAATGTTCTCCGGAAAACTCAGCTAACATTGCAATAGTGACTGCAATTTTCGAGTTACTGCTTTGTCATATTCATTAATAGTGCAATAATAGACATGAAAAATTTGGTTAATATGGCCCACAGTCTGGATTTAAAAAAGAAAACAGGGTTTTTTTCAATGCTCCTTTTTTCCCATGACTGTTGTAAATCTTACAGAAGGAGGTATTTGAAATGTCCTTATCTCTTCCCTTCTTTCTTATATGCTTTCAAAACCTCAAGACATTCTGTTGCATTTTTGGGGGGGTTGGGGAGTCTCCTTGAAGGTTGAAATTCTGCCTGGTAAAACTGATTAAATTAGTACACTTGGCCAGTAAATGTAGTAATATTATCACTGAGAAAGAACAATATAAAGAGATTCTTTTCCGAATTTTACCCTGCTTTTGCTTCATATTAGCTGTGATCCTGTAGCTCATAAAAATTGTAAAAATCTTAATATAGTTAAAATGGTGAATTATTCTTTATGTGCAAACTGCTTGTTTTAGCCGTGCTCATTTTAAACGAAATTTATTTAAGAAATGAGATTTATTAAAAATATCAATCAATTTTTTTTTGTAAATTATGTAGCTGTATAGAAAAAAAAATGGTAGAGCTTGTAGATAAAATAATATTAGTTACCAATTTTATGCATTTTATTTATTCACTGTTGCCATTGAATTGTGCAGGAATTTTTGTTTAAATAATTTTAAAAAATTCAAAAAGATAAGTTTTATTGATATTCTACATGGGATTGTTTACATTTTGTTATTTTTATGTTTTTGAAAAATTCCAGATTTCGGGGGAGGGGGGGGGACCTGAAATATGAAAGTTCCAAAATCCAGAAAGCCCTCGGTCCTGAGGATTCTGGATAATAGGTCCTGTACTGCACTTTCAATTACTTTTATATCTTAATATGGCACAGACAGTCCAACTATCTCTTTATCTATATTTGACACAGAATGCCTGTTTTAGGAAAACTATTAATCTAGTTTTGTTGTTGTTGTTGTTGTTTTTTTTGGGGGGGGGGCATTATTCCTTTATTTCTAGAAATAATATGGTTACATTTATCTTGCCCTTTCTTTATTTTTGTTTCTTGCTCCAGAGAACCAAAACCTTAGGTATGGCACTAATTCGGTGTATAAGTCTACTGTTTAATTCACTCAAGAAATAAATACTTTTTTTTTTTTCTTTTGAGAAAATAAGTGACAAAATAAGTGTATGTTAGAACTAAATCCCACTTTATAGTGATATTTGTTACTTAAAATTTTTTGAAAATACAATAATTTATGTGTATTTTTGTCAAATTAATAATGAATTTTTATCAATTATTATTTTTTTTCTAAAAAGAAATTAATATTTTTATAACAATAACTATAGAAAATAACAATTTTTAATTATTGTGTAAAATATATCGGAAATGATAAATTTTGTGATTAAATTTCTGTTTTGTGGTTTGTTTAGTAATAATAATAAGGAAAAGATAATTTTCCTTATTATTATTATTATATTTATTGCCTTATTATTTCTTTACTTATGCTTTTCTCATAACTATTGCTATAGCTACAAACCACAATCATTGGATGTTTAATTTTACATTCAATGTATAAGTCAATCCCTGAATTTTCTAGCACTTTAAAAAGTTGACTTATACGCCAGAAAATACAGTGTGTGTGTTTACATATGATTCTAATTAATTCAGTGTGTGCATATGATTCTAAGCTCGGTAGTTTGTAGCAATGGAGAAGCAATCATTCAGAAACTCACAAATGTAAATAGCATAATCATATATTTTTGAAATTTCCTGTGTAATTTTTGTAGGTGATGTAAATCTGGTCTGCAGAGATGCTCTGAAAAGATTGTGTCGGAATATGAATGTTTAGACACTTTTACAATAGAAAAAAGATCGTCTCCATAAGTCACAAAGGAGCTTTGGTTGCGAGTTTTTTTTTTTTTTTAAGAATTAAAGTTCGTATTTTTGAAAATCGATTGCACTGTCAAAGAGAAGGAGGTCTCAGCTTTACATGTGTATTTTTTGTTAATCAGTACTGCAGAAATTACATCCTACGGAAGCAATGTCCTATGAGAGAACTGATTATGGCATTTAAGACATAGAAGTACGACCTTTCAGAATAATGTCTTCAGTTTTTAACTATAGTAAACGGTTTAACCAATGGAGGTTTAAAAATAAATGATGATAAACACCCCAAAATTCCTACGTTCAGTTCATTTCTTTTTGCTGTATAAATTGGATTCTGGGCATTTGCAAGCTCTTTTGCTGGCTAAGAATGAAAGAGGTGAGTTTTTGATAAGCGTTCGTTGTAATTTTTAATTAATATCTTGGCTAATTATCTAAAAATATGAGTATCAAGTGCATCAGGACCTGCCTTGAACTATCCTCACTGAATTTTTCAGACTTCTAGGTGTGCTAGATCGTTCGCCATTGCAGACAGACACACACACACACACAGACAGAATGAAACTTTCTTTTATAATTTTAGAAAACTTAAAGCAATTGGTGCTGCTACAGTACAAATAAATCTGACATGCATTAAAAAGTTTATTTTGTCAAGTAACAGAAATTTAAAATCATAAATTCAAAAGGCTGATTTTATCTTTGATTTTTTTTTTTTTTTTAGTAATAAGAATGCTTTTAATTATTCATGAATTACTTATGATAATAATATAAGTCTGAAAGACATTCATATAAGGATGGCATCAATTAGCTAGGAGACTTTTTAAAAAAGTGCAGATTTTGTTCCAGTAGATTTATCTACTGTAATATTCAATGAAATAATATAAATTATAATAGAGTAAATGAAAACAAAAATCAAAGCTTCTATTTATGGAAATTTTTGAAGCATTTTTCATGGAACAGCATCATAAAGAAGCACTTTTTAAAGCAAATTTTTTAAAAAGAAAATATCCGATTATGTTATCCGATATAATAAAATGTTATATGAGAGTATAATGATCAGTTAAATTTAATGATGGGAATGGCCAACAGATAATCTGAAAAAAATTATAGAAACTTTGGTTTTAATCATCATGCTCTGAACAATTGGCTAACATTACAAAACACAACTTGAAAAATGCTCATGATTTTGATCCATTTCAAAATTGACTATTTATAAACTTGTGGCCAAGTTAATCTTCAAATCCTTATTTTTCAATCTGAAAACTTAAGGCATTATTTCACATTTCTTCTCAAACAAATGCTTTAAATATGGGAGTGAAGTGAACACATACAATGTTGTCTGGCTGTTATTCAGAGAATATATAGAAAACTTATATTATAGCTTGTTACAAAAAACAAAAATGTATTTTCATATGCCAAAATTGACAATAACAATCACCAAAAATATATTCATCTCTTTAAGAATATCTAAAAATATCCTTGAAGCCATTAGTTGTTTTTAATTAGGCTATTATTTTCATTTATTTTTATTCACTTTCGCCAATAAATACATTCATTGTGAGTAAACCAATTCTTGCATTAAACATATTTATAATAGTGAACATAGCCACAAAGACAGTGTTCTATATCAATTCTTCATATTATTTAGGTTTTTCGATTTCTTCTATATGTGCATGGAAAATATTTTAAATATTTTTAAAAGATGCTCATTTTTTAGTACAAAGTTTGTTTACGATATTTTATGTGTGATTGAAAATTTCATTAAGTTGCCAAACAATAATAAACCATCAAATAAGGAAATATTAGTTTTTTAACTGATGAAAAATAGAATTTTTTTCATGGTCAGTCTTCTCTTTCATATTACTCTAAAAACTTTTCCAAATTGAATGCAATTTACGTATACAAGATTATCGTCATCTGCAAAAATCAATATTTGGTATATTATAATTTATATCAAATAAAAGTGTTGGTTTTAATGTCAATTTAAGTCATGATTTTATGCATTAATGTTAATTTATGATTATGAAACAAAAGTATATGTTTTTAACAGAGTTATACATAGTAATAAAATTTATGTTTTCATATTACTTTGTTTATTAATGTATAAAAATTATTTTAATACAGTATTAAACTTAAATCAGTATAAGTCATCAATTTAAGTAAAAAACTTTTTTAGAATGTTGATATGAATCAGTAACTGATAGAATTTTTATAATTTCTAGGATCGAGAATTTTTCCAAGAGGAGTTGGCATTTCTGAAGTCACTCAAAGAAGCTAATAAAAAGAAAAATAGCAGTTAATAAATATCTCATAAGAAAAGCTTCCTGTAAATATTTATAATTGTATTTATAAAATAAACTTTAAGTCTATTCTATTAAAATCTGTAAAGGTCTTTGTGTGTATCCAGACGGGTACCATTCGATGTAAAAAAGTCAAGGATGTCATTCTGCCCATTTATTAAGGTGTATATTGATTAATAAAGGGGGAAAAAATCACGTCACACATATATTATGAAACACTTTCCAGAACTTTCAGAATACTGTAATAAAACTTCACCTTTTAATAACTTAAATGAAGATTCTTAAGTAAACAGTTCTAAAAACATATAAATCATTTGAAAATCCAATTTTAGTAAATACCACCCATAGTCAGGAAAGTGCTATAATTCTTTTGTGTAGCCCTGTATATAATTGATAGATGTATAAATGATATATAAATGCTACATAATCCAGTTCAATTATAAAACACATAGTACTGTTGAAAATGTCACCTTCAGCTATTTCTGGCTTAGCTAATGAGCCAATATACAGAAATGTACTCAAATTTCTTTGTACAACACTGTATGTTACCTACAGATTTTTATACACACTTCATATTAAGGTAAAATTTAATTCAGGTTAAAAAAAATGCATAACTTAACAAAAATTACACATCTAAAAATAAGTATTCGTAAACGGCAATGTATCCAGTTCTTTAAATAGTCCTGTACTTGATTAATTAATAGTCCACAAACATCTTTTAACATACTAAACATAATTCAGCTAGAAAATGCATTATAAAATTAAAAAGCACCATTAAACAATTCATGCTCATAGGCAGTAATGCTTTTGAATTCTTTTGTGTAGCTTTTTATATGATCTGTAGAACTTGTACCAGCGTTTGAAATCCTTGATCGGTTGACCACCACCAAACAAGTCTGAGACCACCAAAAATTCAATCAGACCACTAATTTAAAAAAATCTAGTGGTTCATAAGACCAGTAATTTTTTTCTCCTCTCTGACAGGCAAATGTAAATTTTCCCAGCCCTGAGAAAATCGCAAATCACACAATTTTATTTCACTTTAAAAAAAACAAAAAATAAGAAGGATCATATGGTATCTCTTGTTTTTCCTCTCTCAAACAATTGATCCACTGCAACAGTTTACGCTTTTTCTTCCAAGCAACCACGTTGAGTGCTGTTGCTTGGCATTAAAAAAACGAATG
Organism: Maratus speciosus; assembly: GCA_963932465.1. Taxonomy (NCBI): domain Eukaryota; kingdom Metazoa; phylum Arthropoda; class Arachnida; order Araneae; family Salticidae; genus Maratus; species Maratus speciosus. Next base: position 334,370,751 of record OZ010791.1, read on the forward strand.
GTGTGTAGAAGCACGCCGAATGCCTAATCTGTCGGGAGAGAAAGGAATGCAGAGCGGGCACACCATTGTATTAATTCTGCCTTCAAATTAGCTAGTAATATGATTTTGCACCAAATGTCTTCCTCCTCCTCACAGAAGAGATCACTTTTGCTCCTTTAATGTTCATATCACATTGGAATGTAGTTCTGCTTTCAAAACATGCTTTTATTTCATACTGGCAGAACTGCACAGAAGTAAAAAAACACTAAAAATCACATAAAAAATTAGCAATGATTCAAAAATTGCTGAGGAATAACTTTATTAGGTAAAATAAACGATACCTATCTGATTTCTTGAACAAATGTCCAAAATCGCTGAGAATGAAATTTACTATATTAGCTGAGCTAAAAGATTTAAACTGGATTCTTTTTTGTGAATGTCAAAAAATGCCACTAAATGAGAGAGAAAAAAAAAAAAAAAAAAAAAAGGTTATTAAATTGTTTGCAGAAAATTCAAACATCACAGAGAACAAAATTTACTATATTGGGTTAAACAATTGAAACTGTATTCCTTTTACAAATGTTAAAAAATACTGCAAAGCACAAAAGTACTCTAATTGTAAAACTGCAATTTTTAACATAAAAATTGCAGGTGACAAAATTAAATAGGTTATTCTAAAGGATTGAACCCAGATTCCTTTTATGAATGTCAAAAAATAACCGTAATAAAAAGTAAAACAAGTAAAAATTCAAAAATTACAGAGAAAAAAAAATTTTGTATTGATCTAAACGTTTGAAACCGGGGATTCTTTTTAAGAATGTCAAAAAAACTCATGAAAGATTAAAAAATCCTAGAGGACGATTTTTTCTTTTCCTATTATAATTTTTTTTATAGATCTGATGAAAATTCTTTGAAATAGACAGTGATTCTGATAGTTCATTATTCTCAAGCCATTTTAATGCATGTAATATTGCTTGTATCTAAACAGAACTTGAAAATATTTACAAGTTAAGATTTAATATTATCAAGCCCTCAAAAATTGTTTGAAACTAGTTTTAAAGTGTATGAACCATGTTTTTGTCCAGCTGCAATGATTACACAATTGCATTAGAACAGATTCTCTCATATCAGGATGGAGCTTCAGTGATAATGGGAGGGATGTGAGAGAGTAAGCACAATAGGTCCATTGATTGGTCAATTTTGCAAACACTTTGAAGAGGAGGAGGAGGAAAAAGTTTGGCAGTCTGGTTAGCAGAGCTTTGTAAAGTCTTCATGAGATTTTTTTTTTTTTTTTTTTTTTTGCTCAGACTTCACTTTTATTTAGTGATTTTTGCTTTATTTGGCTTTGGTTGATTCTAAAGTATAAGGATATGGAATTTGGCAGTTTCCAGCGAAGAAATTAAAAAATGATGATTCATCAAAAATTGAAAGAAGCAAGGATTATGATGCCAATCAGCGAATACATATTTTCCAAGACAAATGGTTTGAAACCTATAATTGCTTAAAATTTGATGCTTGGAGCAATAAAATGTTCTGCAATTTGTGCAAGTCTTCAAAACTTGCAGAGAAATCAGTGTTTATTGATGGACCAAGCAACTTTAAGCCTGACTATTAAAGTGCACCATGGAAGTACTCCACATCTGCAAGCAGCACAAGCAGTGGAAAATTTGAAGAAAGCCCCAGGCATATCTGAAGCCAGCAAAGTTTTGATAATGCTGCAAGACAAACAAAAAGATTATTTGATTTATTTCACACTGCTCGTGCATTAGCAAAGAATGCCTGTCCTTTTACAGATTTTGTGTGGCATTACAAACTAGATAAAATAAAAAATGTCGATATTGGTGATTCATATCAAACTGACAAGGCCTACAAAGATTTTACTTCCTACATAGCAAAAGCGTGCCTTCAACAATTAGTGAGACTGATAATGGTAGACGTTTTTCACTAATTTGTGATGAATCTACTGACACATACATCAAGGAACAGTTAATTATATACATAATGTACTGTAACTGTGATGGAAATATTTTTGTAATATTTTATAATCCATATTTATGGGCCATTAATTAAAAGTAAAATTAAATTTGAAGTTCTTTTTAGTTACATGCGTTGTGTAATATTGCAATAAACCCTCCGTTCTTTAAGGTCAGCAATTGTAAAAAAAATAGAAATAAATGAAACTTCTTACTTGGATCGTGTCGTCTGTAAAATAAATGAAGAGGAGACTTGATAACAATATAAATTACATGTTTATCCCATCTTTTTAGAAGAGAAGAAAAGGCTTCCCGTTGGTCACCGTTCATTATTAATTCTTGCCAGTAAAAGCATCTACTCCACTTGAAGATAGATATTTCCTTTAAAAATTAAAGTGCAGCATGAATCAAGAAATTATTAAGAAATAATTTAACCGGAGTTGTTAAAATCGTAGACATCGTTTTCGAAAAACTCTTTACCGGATTCCACATCCATCGGCAGACACAGATCGGAGCCGAAGCCCGCGATCTTTTTTAAAACCAAAACTAAGTCATGACATCTCTCCAACAAAACAGATTCTGATTTAAAATTAACGGAATTTTTAATTTATAGTAAGAATACGGGGACTTCAAAAGTTACTGAAAGAAAAGATTTAAATCTATTAGAGAATTTAAAATATTAGGTAATGTCTTAATAAACAAATCCGAAAGAAAACATTTAAAAAGCTTATTTTTTATTTGCTCCTCGCACGGTGAATAGACACACCTCCAAAAGATAGCCACCCATTCAATGCATATGCCGTAAGAGGCTTGCTCCGATGACGTCATCGTACAAAGTTCAAAGGAGAAGCATCCCATGCCAGGGGCAGCCGAACGTCAGCGAACTTGCAGATGTGCAGTGAAGCGAAATCGCCCGCGCAAAAATAAATATGGATCCAAGCTTAAAGAACACCGATGCACAAGGCCAAAAGAAATAAAACAGTAACATAATTTAAACACTGTGAGATTTCATCTCACAGTAACCATGGACAGCAGAGAATAAAGTTCTTAAACTTGTGCTCTTTGAACAAACCTATCGCAGAAGCAATTTATGCAGCAATAAGAGACACTTGCATAAATATTTTACAACTTAATGAATATAATCCTTTTGATAAACTTCTGTGTTTTGCTGTTGATGATGCAGCAACAATGCAATGAATAAAAAAAAGATGCAAGCCAGAGATTGTCAGGCCAACCAAATTTAATAAAAATTCACTGCATGGCACACCGATTGGAACTGGCCTTCAAAGACACATTAAACTATTTTCCAGTATTTGAAAGTATTCAAGCATTTCTTTTACAACTCTTCTAATTTTACCATAATAGCACCAAAAATCGGTACTGCTGAAAGAAGCATCATTTGCCTTAGAATTGAAAGAATTAGTTCCAACTCGAGTTGGTGATACTTCTTCGTTACCACAGAGCATTCAAAAACTGCTTTCTGCTGTATGATTCTATTTTACTGCAACTCGAAAACTGTAGCATCTCCTCTAAAACTGAATCAGCATCTATTTCTAAAAGACTTCTGAAATCAGTGAAGTCATACGTTTAAGCAATCAGCTATAGAATTTTCTGAAGTTGTTTCATATATTGAGAAAGTTTGGCTAACTTTCAGAGGAAAGCCATTACACTATTTCATGCCTATATTGCAGCGTGCAAAGAAATAGATTTAGTAGAGGATTTAAAACAAAATGACAACGAAAATATTAAAAAATTACAGAGGAAAAAAATTTCTGTATTGATCTAAACGATTGAAACAGAGGATTCCTTTTAAGAATGTAAAAAAAAATAATAATAAAAATCATGAAAGATTAAAAAATCACAGAAGACGATTTTTTCTTTTCCTATTATAATTTTTTTATAGATCTGATGAGAATTCTTTGAAATGGGCAGTGATTCTTATAGTGTATTATTCATGAGCCATTTTAATGCATGTAATATTGTGTGTATCTAAACAAAACTTTAAAATATTTATGAGTTAAGATTTAATATTATCAAGACCAAAAATTGCTTGAATTTTACTTGCTCTAAAGTGTATGAACCATGTTTTCGTCCAGCTGCAATGATTACACAATTGCATCAGAACAGATTCTCTCATATCAGAATGGAGCTTCAGTGGTAATGGGAGGGGTGTGTGAGAGTGTAAGCACAATGGGTCCATTAATTGTTCAATTCTGAATATATTTTTATATTGAAACAGAGAACTTGACATTTGAATGGTCATCTTTAGTAAAATCTGTTTAAGTCTATTACCAAGAAACAGACATGGGGGACTATAAATTCTGAATTCCATATTGGACACAAAAATATTTTGGCTGTAATTCATGTATTGCATTCCATTCCTTCTACATCCATTGAAGAAGAAAGAGGGTTTCGAAACTTAGGGGGAAATTAAAAATGACTGGAGATACCAGTTAAACAATGAAACTGTTTCCGGTTTAATGCAAGTTTGTCTGGACACACCAAAGATTGGTGTGTCCATGTGGAAAATTTGATCCAATTCCATCCGTAACACTCTCACTTCAATCTGGAGGGGGGAAAAAATGTGCATTATGCCTTAGAGGCAGTAGAAATCAATAATCAAAAATAAAATATCTAATAATTTTATAGTTTTTGTTTAGTACTGTTTAATTTAAAAAATTATAATTTTACATGTTATTATGCTAAAAATTTTGGATAACTTCAAAGTGAATTTGATTTATATTCTAAGGGGGTCGGAGGGGGGGGTCACTCAAAGGGTTAAAGAGACTTAATAGAATTTTAAGCAGCAGACCAGTAAATTCTCATGCTTACTGGTCCTTAGGACCAGTGTTTTTTTTAATCAATTCTAATGCTGACTTATATACACCATGCACAATGCAAAAATTTATTCAAGCTTAAAAACACAAACCGAAGTTGAAAATGCACTTCCAGCAATTATCACTCATAGGCAGTTCTGTAATCAAATTCCTTTGTGTGTCGCTGTAAATGAACAATATATGCTATGCACTCTGTATTCTACAGTAAGAATCTTGTAATGCACCTCAGTAATATATATATGAAAGGATAAAACCCCTTTTTAAATTCAAAATTTCAAAAATTTAAACTAAAATCCGAAGTCTCTTTCAACTAACTTGAAATCTCTTTCTAAAACCAGTTTTACCCCTTGTAACTTTGTTTCCCAGCAATACATCTTATTACTTTCAGATATCATTTTCCGACGATCTTTAAGAGTAAACTTGCTGACGTTCGGAATATTCTCATTCAGTTGTGGTTAGCTCATCCCCGGGCAAGCCAAGCCTAACTTTGGCATCTCATCCCGGACAATCAATCAAAAGCTAATCAGCCAATTAAAGAAATGTTCCTTCCAATTTTACAACTGTGCCCTCTGCTGGAAAACATGTTAAACCCCAAGATATTAGCTAAAACCCGCGCCAAAAACGACGGATCTGGCAGATTTGAGAAGCCTGTCAAACGTATGACAATGTAGCTCCTGAAAATCATCGTACGTGGCTCGAGGGGCCCCCGGCCGAACTCGCGACTCAGCCTGTAAGATGAGCGGCTAAATAAAAGAGTTCGGTCCACCAAGCGGTTCCCGAGTCCCAGTTATTTAATCCACTAGTTCTGTCAACTCCTAGATGTCTTTACATATTAAAGACGGCTGTACGGACACATGCCGGAAAATGAACCGGCCGCGACTGCTCCTCTATAGGTTCCGGAACGCTCCCCCGATATTTATTCCTTACATTTTTAAAGTCGACAGGACAGTTACCTACGATTCCTCTGCCTTGCCACAAAAAGTTCGGCTATTAAAGAGAAAATCGAGATTTTTCTAACATTAATCAATGGAAAACGTCGTGATCAAAGGACACAATCCCTCTCTCACTGAAATATGGTTCCATCGGCAAAAGAGAAAAAAAAATGTCTTTAGCCAGCCTGCACTCGGATATTTTAGAAAGAAAAGAAAAAGGAATGACCTTACATCAGTGCCGAGGTTTCAACCGAGTACTGGAAGATCATAAGGTACCAATCCTGCTTCGTCCCTATCGTTTGTGCTCTGTCCAAACAATCTCTCTGAATGGGAAAAATAGGATATTTCCGATATCGTTTTTCGTAAATGATTAACAGGAGGCTGTAAAGGACTGTTCATATTACGTGCAAATGATAACCGAATCATCGAGAGACTGTGAAAAGAAAAAAAAAACATTTATTCACTCGGATTTATCCTCCAACAATCTTTGATTAAAGAAAATAAATGATACTGCGATTTTAAAACCTCTATTTAATTGGACTCTCTTCAAAAAGGTAGCAGAACATTTGCGATTGTGTTAAAGATGACTGCAACTCAAAGTGCTTCATTAGGAATGCTTTTTCTCTTATCAACTAACTCTCAGTGAAAAACTTTTCAAGGCTAAAGGTCGCGAAGAACTGTTTCATTCTCGCAAAATTGACTCATCCTTGAATGATAGAAACAGAAACTGATTTATTTTTATTTTTCAGCGGACGAATAATTGAGAAGGTGCTGTGAAGGACCAGAAAAGTGTTTTATTTAAGTCTTTATCTTTCAGAATTCATTAGAAAATAGGGAAGAAAAAAAAAGTGATAATAATTAGATAGCGTTACAAGTAGTTTTTCTTTCTTTTGTAAATTTCTTTGGATAATCTAATTCACAGGTATGTTCCGTTTTATTTAATTTTATTTCAGTTTGATGTTTTTCAGTTTAAAAGTAACTATAATTGGAAAAAAAAATACGTGGATTTTATTGGGAAGGCTAAGTATATTCCTTTTAATTTTTTTTTTTTTTTTTGTGAAATAACTTAACACTGCAGATTTCTCATGTTCAGTATTTATTTTATGTAATATTTTAGTCATAAGAAATTAGTTTTGTTGCATTAAACAATGTTCTTACTTATTTTTATTTTACTTAAAATATCGACAACGGAATTTATGGCCGAAAATGCTAAAGAAGAAATGAAAAAGTTCTTAGTGAGAATTATTTTCGAATGAAAAAGAAAACAAAAAATTACTGTTATCCATGTGTAATTTTAAAATTTTGACAGCGTTCATGAAGTCAAAGCAGTTTATTTAAAATATGGGTACTGTATTAAAGGGATGTTAAAGATCTTAAACAAATTCAAATTTATTATTTTAAAAATTTTATTAGCTTTGTTTTTATTTCTTTGTGGGATTTAAGATTTATTATTAAAATTATGGAAAAATTGGTGTTGACATTCTACATGCGCGTTAAAATCGTGACAAATGAAAATAACAGTAATTTTGTTTTCTTATTCATCCGGTGACGCATACGTGCGATCACCAAAAAGTAAATTGATTTGATTTTAATGTTTCTGGCATACTGTGAATAAATGTTAAACTAGTTACATGATTTAAAAAAAGAAAAAAAAAATTATCAAATAATCCTGTGCAAATGAGTATTTGCGTAAGTTAGTAACCTATTCCATTAATTTTTTTTTAAATACAGATGAGCACACTGAAATTTCTAAATGTTTGTAAATAGTTATTTATGCCAGGTTGTGTGTTATATTAATCCATATTTGAATCATTTTTGTGTAGACAGTTTTTATTTTAATGAGAACGTTTTTAAGTATTTCTTTTTATATATAGAATTTTATACAAATCATTATTCATTTATATATTTTTGTGTATAGCTTGAATGTCATATTTTACCTTATGTTATATTTTAGTATTTGAGTTTTTAATTTTTAGTATTGTTATCCGGTATTTTTTAAATAAATCCCATTGCCTAAAAACGAAATATGAGCAGGTATTTAACCCCTGTCACTTTTAGGAAACAGGTGAAGGTCCCGCCCCCACCATGTTCAAAATATGTTCAATAATTCAATCATTGTTTTAGACATGACCTTGGTAACCCCACTTTAACCGTGGTAAATCCAATAGTGTCTAAATCCACTCATTCAAGTTTTACAGATGACCATGGTTCCACCCCATTAAGTCTTTAAAAAAAAAAAAAAGTTTTAACTCCAATCGAAAACACCCTTCTACAGACAAAAGGGATTCAGTGACCTGTATAATCTGAACAAATGTGGCAACGGTTGATAAAATAAATGTCCGGACAATAAAAGCTAGCTAACAAAAATTTGTCAACGGGTTGCCATGCACTTAGAAGTCTGTGTCATAATCCTGTTTGTTTGAACCAAGGTCTATTATTTTATTAATTTTTTTTGTTTGTTTTATTTAGTTTTTTTCTCTTTCTGTTTTATTTATTTATTTTATTTATTTTTTTTTTTTTCCTTTGCCAGTAGTAAAACACTTGAAAATTAAAAGATTTTTACTATTTGCGTAAAAACTAGCAAGGAAAACTCAAAGCGTTCTGGCCTTAATTTTTAAGGAAAAATGTTTTTTGACTTTTTGACTTGCATAAAATAGGAAAAATTTTTATGAGCTAACAGTGAGATGTAGATGTAGTTTAGTAAATTGTGACTTGGATTTATTAATGCCACTGAGGGAAATAAATACCCCAGTCTGCAAAATAGTAAATACCTTTGCTTACCGGTAAATTGCATCTGCATCTTCACTCAAAAAATAAACTTCAAGCTCATTTTTTCTTTTTTTTTCTTTTTGCTAAAACCTCCCTGAGGTTTAGGATTGCTAAAATCTTCAAATATTTAGGATTTTGCTAAAACCGTCAACGGTTTAGGATCAATACTACTTACCTTACAAGTAGGCTTCCATGTAAATACACTTCAAAATATTATTTTTCTTTATTTTCATATTTATATCAATATTTTTATTACATTATTTAATATTTACAATTCACCAATTTTATATTTCAACATATTTTCAATATTTTCACATTTTGAAATAACAGGTGAAGAAATTTTCAAATGGTTTCATTAGTTCACATTTTTAAGTATTTCTCTAAGTTCACTATTTTTATATTTTGCTGTACACTATTTTTCGTTTGAATACTAGTTGAATATTTTGTACATAAAAAATATTTTCCCCAGTAGCCATATATCAGTGTACTTTTATATTTTTAATACCATAATTTCAATTATTTTTTAAACATAATGCCGTAAGAGACTCAATATAGGACTTGGCAAATCTCTTACAATACATGAAAAGTATTTTGATATTGTGGTTTCTCGATAATTATGTACAAGAATTTATTTTAAGTTTTCATATAATTATGGGTAGTTTCCAGTATTGTTATATTTCTGCATAAATATACTTTTGATGTGTTTAATTTTATATAAAAATGTGAAAAATTGTGCTCAAAGACTTTAAATAAAAAAGCACAAACTTACTGACCAAAGGACTTAGAAACAAGAAAATTATGGTCAATACTTAAACTATATTATTTTATTATTGTGTTTTCTCATATATTTCTTATATTATTATTATTGTTATTTTTTCAGCTTTTCTTTATATTTTATGGTATTCTTATATTTTATGTCATTAAATCTTTCAAGTATTATGTAAAGTTCGGTCAGGTTGTCCCAAGAGCCAAATCCTAAACTTAAGATATTTTACGTAAACATTTAAAATCTTTAAATTTTTCCTTAAGGTTTACAACACAAAATTTTAATTTTAAAATATCTTTTCCAGCAGCAAAATTCAACCCTCACGTCTTAGCAAACTTAACTTTAACCCTAATCTGTAATGTCGCACTTATCTGTTTTTGTATTCACCATTCTCCGTGCGAGTCCCCCCGGATTTGCAGGCAATTCCGGGTGGACCTCTTCTTGGAGGGGGGGGATATGAAAGGATAAAACCCCTTTTTAAATTCAAAATTTCAAAAATTTAAACTAAAATCCGAAGTCTCTTTCAACTAACTTGAAATCTCTTTCTAAAACCAGTTTTACCCCTTGTAACTTTGTTTCCCAGCAATACATCTTATTACTTTCAGATATCATTTTCCGACGATCTTTAAGAGTAAACTTGCTGACGTTCGGAATATTCTCATTCAGTTGTGGTTAGCTCATCCCCGGGCGAGCCAAGCCTAACTTTGGCATCTCATCCCGGACAATCAATCAAAAGCTAATCAGCCAATTAAAGAAATGTTCCTCCCAATTTTACAACTGTGCCCTCTGCTGGAAAATATGTTAAACCCCAAGATATTAGCTAAAACCCGCGCCAAAAACGACGGATCTGGCAGATTTGAGAAGCCTGTCAAACGTATGACAATGTAGCTCCTGAAAATCATCGTACGTGGCTCGAGGGGCCCCCGGCCGAACTCGCGACTCAGCCTGTAAGATGAGCGGCTAAATAAAAGAGTTCGGTCCACCAAGTGGTTCCCGAGTCCCAGTTATTTAATCCACTAGTTCTGTCAACTCCTAGATGTCTTTACATATTAAAGACGGCTGTACGGACACATGCCGGAAAGTAAACGGCTGCGACTACGCTTTACAAGTCCGGGGAACGTTCCCGATATTTAATCGTTACATATATATAAATTTAATTATGTTCGAAATAGTGTAACATCACTGAAATAAGCTGCAAATGATTTTTTCTCATTGTTTGAGTTCTTTTGTATGTTCTTGTAAATGAACGATATACGTATGCACTCTGTATCTTACAGTAAGAGTCTTGTGATGCATCATTGTAATAAATATAAATTTCATTATGTTTGAAATAGTGTAACATCATTAAAATATGCTACAAATGATTTTTCCTCATTTTTAATTGAATTCTTTTGTGTGACCCTATAAATGAATGATAAATGCCTGGCATTCAATATTCTACAGAAAGCATATTTTAATTATAATGCATATAAAAGTCAATATTCCTCATAAATGCATATAAGTACAGGCATTCCCCGACTTATGTAAATTCGCAGTTACGTAATAAATCTCGAAAATTACATTTTTAAACATACTAGCGTGTTTGATACACAGTTGCATACTTTTGATATTTATTTTATTAATAAAATATATAGATATAAACCACAACCGTAGTATAGTTTATATATTAGATAGTTTTATTTTTCATTGGTCAATCAAAAACAATTCAATCAAATCAAAACAACTTAATCTTTATTGTTAGTTATTGATAATAATAATAATTAATTCATAATAAATATAGTTTGTGCTTATCAAGGATTATTTTATTTTGTAACTGCTATTCATTTGTATTGCCATCAGAAATTCATGGAGAATAGGTTAAATTAGTCCTCTTTAATTATTTCTCATTTTAATAATCGTTTGATGTAGATTCAAAATCAGTATAAATCAATTCATCAATGTTAGATTTATAAATCCCGTATTCCTCAAAATACAGGGTGTTTATAAAGTCACGGACCCATTTTGATGTTTAATAACTCATAAAATAATAAAGATAGATTAAAATTAATAACATAAATGGTTAGATAGACTCAAAAAGTTTCATGACCCTTGTCAATGAATTTCCACATTTGCCCCCTTCGTTGCACGGAGAATATCAAGTCGATAGTCAATTTCACGCCAGGTAGCGGCAAGCATGTCGGCATCCACAGAGGCTATTGCGGTTGTAATTCTGCCGTTTAAGTCATCAATGTTCGACACTCTCCTCCTGTAAACATTGTCCTTTACAAATCCCCAAAGCAAAAAGTCTGGCGGCATTATATCAGGTGATCTGGGTGGCCAAGGAATTGGACCTCCTCGCACAATCCATCTGCCTGGAAAATGGTCATTCAAAGAAGTACGAACGATGGTACCTCAATGAGGTGGTGCACCATCTTGTTGCAAAATGTCATTTTCCTTTGTCCTAAAGCCCGCTGGACTTTTTCCTTTGGGGATTTGTAAAGGACAATGTTTACAGGAGGAGAGTGTCCAACATTGATGACTTAAAAGCCAGAATTACAACTGCAATAGCCTCTGTGAATTGTCTTTTTTAGGGCCACCTATAAAAGTGCAGAAAAGTTGCAGCCCAAGATTCAAAACTTTTCAGCCCCACTTTTATTATTCAAATGCTTTAAAAATATGCTTTTTAATCTCATTGGGGCCCCCAATAAGTTTCAAAACTTCCTAATACTATTACTTCCTTCAACCAAATGTGCTTTCTTTCTATAGTCACCATTCTTTTTAAAGGTGTCCAGATGAAAGAAAGTTTGCAGGCCCTAAATACTTTTTAAATTGACTTTTTTGGGGCCCCTATAAAAGTGAGGAAAAGTTGGAACTCAAGATTCAAAACTTTTAGCCCTAGTTTTTGTTATTCAAATGTTTTAAAAATATGCTTTTTAATCTCATTGGGGGGCCCCAATAAGGTTCAAAACTTTCTTAATACTATTACTTCTTTTAACAAAAACAGACATGTCCTTTCTTTCTATAGCTACCATTCTTTTTAAAGGTGCCCAGATGAAAGAAATTTTACAGGCTCTAAATGCTTTTATAAGTTTTCTTTTTTGGGGCCCTTCTTAAAAGTGAGGAAAAGTTGGAACTCAAGATTGAAAATTTTTAGGCCTCATTTTTTTTTTTTCAAATGTTTAAAAAATATAGGCTTTTAAATCTCGTTGGGGACTCCAATAAGCGGGCATCTATGTGCATTGCATATGCAGCCTATCCCCTTATGTTTGATCTGTTTCTTTTTTAATGTTTCATTTCTCTTGTCTCGAAAAATTACTTATGTTAACTATACATAAATTATATTGTGTATTTATTTAATGTACTAGCAGAACTTTGCCCACTTCGCTGGTTGCTTTTTTAAAAAAAGAACCTATTTTTTGAAGTTCTTCATTGGGTGACTTTACTGATTTCCGCAGCGTAAATCCATTCCGGATATTCCTGCTCCGATTTTGAATCAAACAATCACTGAATTATTGTAATTTTTGTTTTGATAAAAGTGAAATTTTCCAGCATCATAGCTCACGTTGCTACCGGAACCAATTTGTTATTTTTCCACTTCAGCTTAATTATGACAGCAGCAAAATTTACTGGATAATTCTTCGGTTTCAGAAAAAAAATGTAAAAGAAACTCCGCAAAACGTGAAAAAAAAGTGTAAAAATCTTATAAAAAAAATTGGGCAAAAATTCAAAAATCGACGAGAGAAAATGGACTATATCGAGCCAAAAGATTGAAACTTGAATGTTAAAAAATCGCCGTTAAAGACAAAAATACGCTAAAAATCACATAAAATGTTTGTAAAAATTCAGAAATTGCTAAGGATCAAATTTTCTATATTGAGCTAAAAGACTGAAACCTGATTCCTTTTAGGGATGTCGAAAATTCACGCCGCAGAGGGCAAAATTTACTATATTGGGATAAAAGATTGAAACCGGGTTCCTTTTACACTCTCAAAAAAAATATATATATATATAATAATAATCAGTGAATTGTAGGTTTTTTCCGTTTTTTCCGTTTTTTTTTTTTTTTTTTTTTCAAACAAACAACAACAAAAAAAATGCTTTGATCTGCCCATTTTCCTCAGAAATATAGAAAACTCACCAATCTAACATAAAAATTACCTAACATCCTTGCTAAATATAATATAAAGATGCATTTTCGTCAAATCAAATGACAGGAGTGTTCCGCCAACTGCGCTGCATTGAACTTTTTCCTATTAGAAATTGAACTTTTACGCATTACTTTTTTCCTTCATAACACGAAGAAGTCGCGAATCAAAGATCAAAATTTCTAGAAATTTTCCTTTCTAAAGACGAAAATTTCTTCAAATGTGAGAAAAAATCTCTTCTAAGGGGTCTTAAAAAATGAAAAAAAAAAGTTCGTGAAAAATTAAAAAATCTCAAAGGTCGAAATTTAGTACTTCGGGCTAAAAGACTGAAACCTGATTCCTTTTACTAATGTCAAAAAATTGCGGCGGAACACGAAAAAAAGTTAAAAATCACATATAAAATTCGCGAAATGTTTAAAAATCGAAGAAGACTAGTTTACTATATTTGGCTAAAATGGAAAGATGGATTGAAAATAGATTCCTTTTATGAATGTGGGGAAAAAAGCACGAAACTCTAAAAAATAAAAAAAATTTGAATCAAAAAATCTAAAAACCTGAACGACAATCCCAAAAATGAAAACGACATCCCAAAAGTAATTTCTTTTGAATTAGTAAATCTGTGCATTAGGGTGGAGCGAAAAAAATTATTTTTTAAAAATCAAAAACGGGTAGATGCCAAAAGTTGCCTTTATACTAGTACATCAACTGTGTGAAATTTTACCGCTGAAAAAAATGGCTTGAGTCTGCGCTTTTGGTCCAAAAGTCGAAATTTTGGGTAAAATTTGACATTTTTTCAATAAAATAAAAAAATTTCTATAGAGATAGTTATTATTTAAAAGTGTTATTTAAACCTTTCTTATGAACGACTTAACATATTTAAACGATAAAACAATATCTTTATTCTGTATAATTAGAACAAAACTGGCAACTTTTGGTAAAAAAAAAAAAGGGATTGCCACTCTTGTGTCATACAACTAATTGTTCTTTAGAATACAGCTATTACTTAGTTGCTTTCAAAGCTACCCAGGAGCTATCACGTGGAAGTGGCTGCATTTCATGTCACAACAGTGCATAACTTGACCACCCTACCATCTGAGCACAATGTTTTATTTATACATTGAATTGTGACTTTTTATCACAGACTGGTGTAAGTTTTCTAATTATCAACCTAGTCCATCGTTCTTTGTATCCACAGGCGTTGAATGATGCTGCTGTAACAGTCCTTCACGTATATTTATACTGCTTGTATAAGGAAAGCAGAGTAATGCAGTGGAATTAATGAAATCTATTCAGCACTCTATTATCTTCACCAAAATTGCATCCAGCTAATGTATAGTGATTGGGAGTTTTGTTACTACAATATTCTACAATATTTAGATATTTCATCTTTGGGTATGCCATCATTTACTCTACCTCTTACGTTTTTTATATGCTGAGAAGCTTGCTGTTTAATATGATGGCGATCGTCAGAGAGCATTGCAATAAGAATTTGCTCTCGATGGGCAAAGCAACCATTGTCCTAAATAATTTTTTTTAGCATTTGTTTTATTCCGTTTTCTGTGATGTTTAGTAGCCAAGTAATTTCCCATAAGTTTTTAGATCCATTTTTTAAATGTGGATTACATTTGGTGTAAACCATCCTGCGGCATAAACTTGGATTGCATACTTTGTGAATGAACCTACAGACTCTGATGGTCAAACAGTGCTTATATAAGGGCGAAAAATTTTATTCGCCTATGTGAGCCATCTTGCGTAGGACATGTTTCTTGGGTTCCTATTCGCTAGTTCTTCTGAGCAATATATTGATGAAATAACTTTGCAAATGTCTAGCAGGTATTTCTGGTCTGTGCTGAGTACCCTTTTCTCGATTTCAGGAAATAATGTTTCAAAATTTCTCTCTATGGCTTCAAAAATTGAAAGAAGGGAATGGCAGGTGGACAAAGATTTTCCTATTGGTCCGGCGAATTCCTGTGAGTTAGAATCTAATTTTTGTCAATGATCTTGTCTAATATATGATGCAGAGGAAATTCACTGGACTCTGAGGGGGCATGCGATCCATTTTAATGGTTCACTGTAAACATGTCCCACGCAGAATGGATGGCAACGATGAACAGAATTCTCTGCCTTTAAATGAGCACTCACTTCCCATTGGAGTCTCTATGTTCACTCAAAAAGTACTATGCAATCCAAGTTTGGCCCCAGGATGGTTTACCATAAAATGTAATCCACATCGAAAGAAGGAATCTAAAAACTCATGGTAAATTATTCGGCTACTAAACAACACAGAAAACGGAATAAAACAAATACTAAAAAAAGTTATTTAGAACAATGGTTGCTTTGCATACGCAGAGGAAATTCTAATTTCAATGCTTTCTGACGATCGCCATCACATTAAACAGCTAGCTACTCAGCACATAATAGTTGAAATATGAGAGTAAATGGTGGCGTACGCAAATCTTAAATATCGACAATCAACTTTGAAGCGAATAATTATATAAATCAAATTGATTGGAAAATTGTTGTGGTAACAGAACCCCTAATCAATGTGCATTTATCGGGTGAAATTTTGCTAAATATAATAGACGGCTGAATAGATTACATAAATATCATCCCCACTGCATCACATTTTTTGCCTTCTCTTACACAAGCAGTAGAAAAATACGTGCAATAGATCACAGCAGCAGCATCCAAAGTCTGTGGATACAAAAAAGAGATGGACTGGGTTGATACATTTAAAACTTATGCCATTATTTGATAAAAAATCACAATTCAAAGTATAAATAAAAAATTGTGTTCAGATGGTAGTGTAGTCGAGATAGACGTCCTGGGAAGTCTTGAAAGCAACTAGGTAAGAGCTGTATTCTAAACAACAATTTGTTGAATGACACAACAAAGTTTCAACGTCCCTTTTTACCGAAAGTTGTCAATTTTGCTCCAGTTATACAGAATAAAGATATCGTTTTATCGTTTAAATATGTTAAGTCATTCATAACAAAGGTTTAAATAACACTTTTAAATAATAACTATCTCTATAAGAATTTAATTTTTTTGAAAAAATGTCAAATTTTACCCAAAATTTCGACTTTTGGACCAAAAGCGCAGACTCAAGCCATTTTTTTTCAGCGGTAACATTTCACGCACTTGATGTACTAGTATAAAGGCAACTTTTGGCACCTACCCGTTTTTGATTTTTAAAAAATAATTTTTTTCGCTCCACCCTACTGTGCATATATATTTTTTTAATGAAAGGCACCAATCAGAGCAGGAAAAAAATTGTTATAAGTGAGTATTTTCTGCTTTTAAAAAACCTGTCTGGGCCATGTGGATGGCATACTGAAGAAAAAACTGAAAATACAAAAACGACTTCCATATTTTTTATCTATTTATGAGCAATATTTAGCGGATTATAACATTTGTAAAAGGAATTCAGTTTCCAACTGTTTTGCCAAATTTTGTCCTCTGCTGTTTTTAAATTTTTCAAGAATTTTTAGCTTTTTTTTACTTTTTCTGGTCTTATAAAATAAACCCGGTATGCAATTTTTGGCGTTCTTTAGCGATTTTTTTTTTACATTTTTTTCCTAAACGGAAGAATTCTCAGTTAAATTTTGCAAGTGCTTTGATTAAATTCACGTTGTAGGAACATCAAATCTGTTTCTGTAGCAATGTGAATGAAATGTTGAAAATTTGAATTTAATCTGGGTTCAAATAAAAAATTACAATAATTCAAGGTTCGTTTGATTTGAGATCAGAGCGGACATAGGCCGTATGGGTATACGTTACCGAAAGCAGTGCAGCCCAACTAGAAATTCGTTCAATTTGAAGTTGGTTTTGGAAAAAAAGATCAGTGAAACTGAGCTGGTGTTGTTATAAAATGGAACTTAGGTGGAAGATTTCTCTAAAATCTTAGAGGGGGCCCCCAAAAATATGTTTTTTTGGGGGGGGGGGGGGGGCTCAAAACACCTTCCTACGGCCCTGTTAACTATCTGAAATAGCAGGCTTTTATTTATTTATTTTTTTAAATGATGATTTACAGATAATTCGCAATAAATTTGCATTATTTTTTATATACATTTATGAATGCTTTATACTCAAAAAATTTATATGAAATATTATCAAATACGTAAGTTATTACAACTGCTAGAAGACAATATGTCTAAAAGAGAAATATATGCACATCGAGGAAAATGTATTAAATTAGACCCCAAAACATCCATATTTAGTTAGTAATCAAAGGGTTCTGATGACAGATAAAAATTATATATTTTTTAAAAAGTTTTTCAGCTACTAAATGATTTCACAGCTTATTCCATATAAGCTCATATAATAAGATTAAATCATAGAATGATCAATGTTGAAAGAGAAATTAGGAAGGATATACTATTTGAGGAGATTTTAATAATGTAAGTGTAGAAAATAGATAACTATGAAAAATTGCTTTCAAAATAAAATGTGGAAATACTTGCTGCTTCAAGAATTATTCATGCAATGCATATTTTATTCTTAATATCTGTCTTCAATAGTGATAAAGTATTTTTTACTAAATGACTTCATGTACGATTTTAAATATTCAAGAGAAAAATATAAGACTATTACATATCAATAGCCCTTAAAACTAATTAGATAATAAAATATATAACTAAGCAATTAATCTCCTAAAAATAAAATATTTAATTATTTGAACCAGTAAAAGTGTTAAAAGCAAGTTTGTGCCTTTTTAAAATTTAACTGACATTTCAATTCTGACTACAAATCACTAACAGCACGATGTATGTATAATGTATATGTGTGTTACTCCAAAATTGTCTTCATTATTGAAAAATTATGTTATTTGTTGAATTCTAACTCAATAAAATCTTTAAAATTAGTTAAACACTTAAAAATGTGCAATTTATAATTAATATGCTTAACCATATAAAATCCAATTTTGCCACCCTTGAAACCAAAAATGCAGAGCGTGTCTTTTAAATTTTAGCCAGCTGTGTTTTGCAATCCTGACAAGGAAGTACCTTCAATTTGAAATAACGGATGATTAATCTTTCAGACATATTTTGTTTGGCATTGTACTTTGCCAAATAACTTGTGTGCATGCAATATCAATTAATGTAGATAAACTAAAAGATATTTGCTTATTATTTTAAGATCTTAATAATTATAAAACATTTGATTTAATCTTTTGTCTTATTTTAAAATGAATTTACACCAGATTTGATTTCTATTTATGATAGTACTATTATGTTTATTTCAAAAGAGTTACCTTTAGTTATGGAGTTTTAAATTAATCTGATTTTAAAAAATTGTCCAGTGGATTTTTCTGGTCCTTTGAAGATTAAACTGAAATATAAAAAAATCCCTGCTGGCTTGGCCTACAGGCACAGGTAGATTTCGAAGTTAAGTACTAATTTTGCCAACAAAAACTATATCATGATTAAAGATAAACCCACTTTAACAATTTTATCTGGCCGTTTTTGGCAAGTTTTCAATTTCATTTTTATATAAGAGCTGGTTTTATTAGAACCATGGTAAGGCAGAATTCAAAAAATATTTTTCCATGCTCAACAACTCTAAATTTTCTGACGCATTTTCAGATTCATTTTTAAAAGGAAAAACATTAAACTTGCTGACGTGATTTTTTAAGAGATTTATAAGTGACCTATGTTTTTATTTTTCGTTCAAGTAATTAGAACTTGATTTATAAACAATTATTTTCTCAGTAGGTCAATATTTTTAGTTCCCAACACAATCGATTTGAGAAATTTGGTTCAAAATGCCCATTTTGACATTTTTCGAAATATATTCTGACTCTATCAAAAAATCGACCTTTACGGCACATTATATAGTTTCTGAATAAGAGAACCTACCAATTGCATGCATTTGAAAGCAAAAATGAATTCAGAAAATAAGCTGTTTGGATTTGAGTAATACGATATTTTTTCTTCAACATCTATGTATTTTTAATTTGTTTTTGCTGTAAGAATTGGTCCTATCTAAAACTTGTTAGTATAAAAGTTGTAGATAATATTCAGAAGATGTATAATAAATTTAAGCTGATTGGATATCTTGTGAATTGATGAAGTTATGGATTCTTTTTCTTCAACTCCCCCTTTTTGTTTTTGTTTCTTTTTTTGCAGTAAGAATTGGTCCTATCAAAAACTTGTCAATATAAAAGTTGTAGATAATATTAAGAAGACAATTTATAATAAATTTAATTGGATTTGATATCTTGATAATTGACGAAGTTATGAATTTTTTCTCCCCCAAAACCTTATTTTTTTCGCCCCTTGAGCCCAGTTTTAATTTTATCAAAAATCTGTCATACATAAATTTTTGGCCCTTTTTTTAGAAGTAATAAAAACTTTAAGATGAGTTGATATGTATTATAATTAAGAAGTTATGGTACGTTTTTTTTTGTTGTTTTCTTTTTCTCAAAATTCCTCCCTATTTTTACCCCATTGGTCTGATTTTGCCCATTAACGAACTTGACCGAGATTTTATGCCCCTTGATTTCCAACATAGGGGAGAACGTAATAGGTAGTATTTCATACGAAATCTATCTGAAATTAGAATCCAGTAACTTTATTCTTGATATGATTCTCTAATCTCAATTTATCTTATCTATTATAGTCTCACATTAATTTTGCTACAAACTGTGAATGAATTTTTCATTTTAAACATTTTTCTCGTTAACCCTCTACTTGGAAACCAGTCATTATGACTGCTATGGTTTTAAAATATAAGTTTGTTGTTTTTTACTTGACTGTGTTCTGAATTGTCCAATTCAGTTACCAAAGAGAAAAAATTGATTAACGGGTATGAAACCTCCCAAAAAATAAAAAATAGTCTTTTCTGGAATAGCAGTCATTATGACAGATGTTCCGGGTAGAGAGTTAAGAAGATGCTTCAGCTTAAATTTGTTATAATACACATACCAGGTGATCCAAAAGTCAGGAACAACTTTAAAAATTAATTTGAAAACTAAAAATATCTTTTATGTGGTTTGTATCGAACAGATGAAAAAGAAGCTAGATTTTTTTATGAGGAATGCAAAAATGAAGCCTTGAAAAGTTCTTTTTTTGACTAACAGATAAGCTTACAATTTACAAATAAGTTAACAGTTGTTCAATGCAAAGTCCAACTTTCAGCAGCATAGCTGTCAGATGAGTGACAACACCATTCACAGTATTAAACAACATTTCTTGTGGTACGGCCGATGGCATCTTTCTACGTTGGCAATTTCAAGCATTCTCTTTTGTTTTTGTTATAAAAAATTTGGAATTTTTACCATCTGTTCAGTGCAAACCGCAGCTTTTTATCTTTTCGCTTACAAATTTTTAAAGTTTTCAGCACTTTGAACATCCAGTACACACATATATTATAGGTGCAGATTTACAGTCACCATGTGGCAAATAAACATGTTGCTGTGGCCACTAACTTTCAGCGTCAAAGTCGCCAAGTGTTTTAAAGTGACCAATTTCCGGTACACCCCATCCCGGATTGATATTTTTTCTTTCCAGAATAAAAGACCAGAACACAAACTTTATTTTTATTGCTTTTTAATAACATTTCAGAATGATCTGTTTCACACAGAAAACTATTGCTTTAAATATATTCGTGTAGCAGTGTTCTTCGTAACAGTTTGAGTCTAATAATCTTATGTAGTCTATAAGATTTTTTTAAGATGATTTTTCTTATAGAAAAACAAATGTTTGAAATGTATTTTAGTTTTTATAGTGCAAGATAATCTCGTACATATTTACAATTTCTTTATATATGTTCTTTTGCATGACAAAATCAAAATAAGAAGTAATAAGTAAAATAAATAAATAAGTTATAAAATAATAAAGTAAATATAAAGTAAAGTAATAATAAGTTATAAAATAAATAAATAAATAAGTTTTTTAATATTCATCACTATCAATATCGCACAGCTTATGCTTTTTTTTTTCTTTTACTTTTAACTGTATCTAGTCCAAATTTATTTTCTGGCTGTACATACTTTAAGATTTATATTATACTTCATTAATATTCAAATTTCAAGAATTTTATGATTAAATTAAATGTACACATTTGATGTAATCAGCCTTATGATTTGTTGTACATGTGTATATATTAAATAAATTTTCACTTTGAATTCCCAAGTTTTTTGTTTAGTTTTTTCCCATATAAACGCTATTATTTTTTATGAGTTTTTTTCACAATATGGACACTGAATGTTTTGGGTTTAGGAGCCATTGGCTCTTTCCAGATTTTGGGAATCTGCACCTATAACATATATATATATATATGTACTATTTCAACTCTTAACTCGATAATTTATAAATAAGAGCTGAAAAGATATATTTTGCCCATAAGTTCAGCTGTAGTTTTTTACTGCTACATAAGAATATATATGTATGTATGTATTTTCTAGACAATAACAAATATCACAGTTAACATAGGTATTTAAAAACAATTCATGACTTCCCTCAATTTTAAAATAGGAAATGAAAACAATAAGATGAAATAATGGTATTTTTTATGCTGAGAACATATATCATTTGACAATACAGTTAAACAAGGGCATTAATATACATAAATAACAATTTTAAACGGTTTCTGTTAAGAAACGATTTGGATAAAATCTTAAACCTTCAACAGAATCATCTCTACAAGCAATACCTTCTTTCTCAAGGTATAATAATCTTTCTTTTGCAATAATAACAGTTGCTTTACTAATTATTGATAACTCATCAGCAGTAAGAGAACCTTTTTCTTTGATGATTTCAGAAACTTTAAAAGCTTCAGACGCTGCATCGTAAGATTCTAATCGAAGAACCATTACTTCACTATCAAATTTATGAACTTTAACAGGAAGATTTAATTTTTCAAGCATCAGACAAGCATTTAATAAATCTTCAGGAGAAATCAACTCAACTCCTCTGGCACGATTAACACGACAATATACTTCAGCTAATGTTAATATGCCCCCTGCTTCTTCTAAAGGCTTTTTCAATACATCAGATAATTGCTTTGCCAGTTCTGTATGAAAAACGCTGCCAGAACCATACTCATTTTTTGTAACAGGATCACTTATACCAAGACTCAGTAAGTGAGATTTGAATTGTATAGTTTCATCTTCAGTTATATCACCTTGTTTTTCTCTTAATTTCTGAGTAACAGATTTCGAAAGATTAACCATCTCTTTTGCCATTTTCATTAAATTTTTTAAATCTTCAAATGCTTCAGAAATAGTTTCACCAGTGGCTTCATTTTTTTCACGAATTTGTCTTTCTATCCCTACAATCCCAGCTCGATACTGCTTACCTTTAGGATAGTTAATTGCTGGATTCTCCCACACTTTTTTTGTTAAAGCATCTGAAAGTGCATTGAAGAATTCCTTATCCCCTCCACCTCGAAATGAAAACTTAACATAATTGTATGGACTATATTTAATAGGACCAGGTTTTTTATCTTCTTCTAATATGGCACTCAGATGTGCAATAATTTTAGCACTCTTTGTCCATGTTGCACTTTCTTTTTCAATAAAGACAATATGAGACAAATTGAGACTCATATCAGTATTAGGGTTTATATCATCTTTCCAACGGATTCTATGACTAGTAAGAGCTAAAGTACCTGATTCAAATTGTGTCTTTTTATTTCCATCATAAAGTTTTACATTTCCTTGTTCTAATATTTCATTTTCTCCAGGTTGCATACCATTTTCCCACCATTGAAAGCGATCCATTTTTATATATTCTTCAGTATTAAAATTCTGTTTCAAATTTAACAAAATACTTGGAACTGATCATATCGGTAAGAATTTCAACTAGTTCTCTAGTGTCTAGGAAAAAGAAAGAAAAAAAAAATCAGAAATTTTATATTTTACAAATATACAAAGAATAAAAGTCAGAACATAGAAAAAAAAATTCCCTATTACCCTATTTACTCGCATATTTTGGACATTTCTTTCAAAGTTTCTTCAGTTCTAAAAGCAGGGTGCGTGAAAAATGCAAAATTTTTGTTAATAGCATTAATTTTTGTCGAAGCGCAACTTAGAATAAAAAGAGAAATGACCTATATGATGACCATAACATTTTAATAATGTATTTTCAACATTTGCAACCATAAAATTCACTTTTAATTACAGTAAATTCTGTCTAAGGCGGACTCTGTGCAAGCCGGAAATCTGTCTACCGCGGAAAATTTTTCAAGTCCCGGCGAACCCATTGAAAATAACATTAATTCTTGCTGCATAAGGCGGAATCTGTCTAACGCGGAAACGGAAAGGATTTTAAGGTTCCACCGAAACCAAAATTTTGCATAAGGCGGAAAAAAGGATAATTTAAAAATGAGAGGCATTTTGTTTATTAAACTTTAAAACGGATAAGTCAAATACTCAATGTCGAGCATGTTAGTTAAATTTCCTAACACTTTAAAAAAGTTAATTCAAAAGGTCAGGAACTGTTTAAATTTTAAGGAATTTATGCTTGTGCCATTTTTTATATGCAAAATTATATTTAAAACTTAATATTTCTCGTAGAATGAGCATTTATCAAAATATATATTTTCGGAAGTGCAATATATTATACTTTAAGGATGTACTCAAATTCAAATTTATAGCGTTCTGTCTCATTCTCGAAGTTTATTGGGGAAGGGGGGGTGGTGTTTTTTTTTGTGTGTGTAAACTTCCAATTCACATGTATTACAGCAGTACTAAGAAATTGAATAGCGTTTCTCATTTATCTATAAAGACAAAAGATCTTTCCGAATTTCAGTTTTCAACCGATTTTCGAGACAGGAAAATCAATAAAAAATCATCAAATTCGATAATTTTTGTTTTAGGGGTGGGGGTGGGGGCTTTTTTGCTTAAGCCGGAATATTGTCTACCACGGAAAATTTTCTGAGTCCCGCTCGATTCCGCCTTAGACAGAGTTTACTGTATTTTTCTTAGCTGATATTGCTTTTTACACTATTATCAAATTAGTACTTATGTATTACAGTATTGATAATATTGCTTTATAAGTTATAATACCATCTGTGCACAGTTGTGCTGCTGCTGAAGGAAAGAGATCACAGGGAAAAAAAAAAATTATTTTATTCTAAATAACCAAATTAAAATATAGACAAATGAAAACTGTGAGAATACATGCTCTTTTATTTTCTCAAATTATCTCAGAAACCTTGATGCAAAAAATATGTGAATCTCTATTTTTTACACAAATTTTCTTTCAAAAGTATGGAATACATAAAATATGTAGGGGTGCAAATTACACAAATAAATATGATAATTACAGTGTAGATGATCAATAAAGAATTTTGACCATAAAAAAATTATTCATGTGAAGTTAAAATTTTAAAGAGAATAATTTACTAAATTTATAATGAATTATTTATTTATGCTCATTAAAACGCTTGAAAATGTTATACACATAAATGTTGAAAAAACTAAAATTAAATTAAATGAGATTTTTTAATTATTTTTCAAGTGACTAAAATTAACTTTAATTCAATTATCATCAAAACAAGCCATTTTAAACCAGAAAAAAAAAAAGAATTATATAATCTCTTTTATTTAAAGTCAGTTACAAAATGAGGGATCAATTTAAATGAAACTTCACATTTGCAATAATTAAAATGAGCACACACTATTTCATCACAAACTGACTTTTTCAAATTACTGCAGCTTATAATACTGAAATTATCTGGCTTTTTTAAAATGTAGTTCATTTCTAATATATCATCTTGACTTTAAAACAGCATACAATCTCAATGAGTCATTTAAACAATATGTGTTTAGTTTAAAGAAACTTATTTTAAAATTAAATCCAAACAGAAGTGTTTTTGTTTCTGTTATGAAAACATGGTCACAGAATAAAGAAGATAAAAAAATTAAGAGCCCGATCACACAAATATACCAATATATAAAAAGTTTTGATGTAGATGTATACCTCTTAAAAGTAAGCCCTCCACATATTTCTAAGCAATTTTGATTTTCTTTTCCATTCCCAAATATAAGCCCCCCCGCCGTTTAAACTTTTTTTGCATGAAAAATTCATTTAAAAAATCTAAGGGACAAAATTTTCTATCTTTTAATGGATTTCTACTTCTGTTATTTAAATTCAATGTACCCCTATGAAATGTCTGTTTCCATTCACTGCCACACACCAACAGCACAAAAGTTTAAAATGTAGAGAATCTTAAAAAAAAAATCCCTGTCTTATTTGTTGCTCAATAGTAACAATAATTAAAAAATCTATCATCTAAATTACAACCTCCTGTCCTTCATCCAAAATTTATGTTTCTCTTTAGCATACAAAGTTTTTAAAGTCCTGAAAATTCTTTATTAAAAAAAAATTATTATTTTTTTCCCTCTAGTAATATTAAAATCAGACATTTAAATTATGCCTATACCCTCCAAAATGCCTGCTTTCTCCCTTTGCCACCCACTAGTAAAAAAATAATTTTTTTTAAAACTCAATTAAAAATTATTCTGTTTTACTAGTTACTCTCTAGTAACAATAAGTAAAATAATCAAACATCTCCATCACGGTTACCAACCTATGGGTCACAGAATAATCGAGGTTTGCCACAAAAATATATCTTGTATTTCATCTGTTTAAAGAATCTGACAAATACAATATTTTACAGCTGCAATAATCATAAAAGCTATGAGCTTAAACTTCATGAGAAAACAGTGTTTTTTTAAACAGTTAGTCGGTATTATGTTATGACCTCGTTGTGAGATATAGCAATAGTCGTGCAGTTGTCATGGCAACCCTGGACCCCCACTCTCAAGTTTGTGGATTAGAAATCCTTTCAAAGAACATTTGAAAAGCTCAAAATCTGACGAAGACTCCTTAATTGACCAATCTTGTGATTGCTCTTTGAAGGTAGTTTTCAAGGAAAAATCTTTAATTTCCTTCTGCATGAATATACGAGCACAATAATCAGAAATATCTAAATCAGCTTTGAGATTCTTGATGCTGTTCAACACAGCATACTTTTGTGAATGTGCATTTTCTACTTTTCTGTTTTTTAAAAACAAACACAGAAGCAAACTGCATGTAGAAAGTGACTTAAGTTAACCTTAAGTCACTTTCTACATGCAGTTTGTTATTAACCAGTTTTAGCCCTGATCTAGATGACCTCATCAGTAAACACCAGTGCCAGAAATTTCACTGATTGTAAAGTTGTGTTTTGATAATAATTAAACGTATTTTTTATTATCTTTGTAATATGTGTGTTTTTTTAATAATTGAGGACCCCAAAAGCCAAGGGATACAAGTGACAAAATTGAAAAAACTGAGCTAAGTGCACAGGCTATCTAGAAATAAGGCTATTTGTTTGGGAGTAAAGAAATATAAGTGATTTTCAATTTTGTGCAGCATTCTACAGGTCAACTAATTAAGCTCTTTAAACTACTTAACCTCTTTAATCTCTACTTAAATTAAAAAAAATATTGTATTCCACTTTACTTTCAGTCATTGAAATATGAGTTCAAAGACCCCTATGAAATAAGCAACAGTTTCACACAGAATGAATGCAAACAAGAATGAATGAAAACATGAAATGAATGAATGAATGGAAATACATTGTATTTTCAGTTAAAAAAATAATTTTACATTAAAACCATGATTTTTTATTATGGTTGATAAGCTGTTTGGAGGAATACCAAATTTTAAAGTAGTATTCTTTTTCTTCATGCCTTTATCCACTTCATCAATATATATTTTTTTTTTCTTTGATGCTCAAGCACTTTCGCTTTGACATTATCGAGCTACAAGAACCGAAATTACCAACGCGATTAATCATGATCAACAATCTAGAAATCGGGGCAGCTCCATTGAGGGTTAAAAGGGGATATTGAAAGTTTGTTCTTCTTGGATGGAAAGCAAAGAATCACAACGATTTTACTACTCTCGGTGAGTTAGGTGCCTGGTAAGACCTGTTCATGGTCATTGATCATCATAAAATGTGTTAAAAGAAAGAATAAGTTTGAAATGTCCAGTAATATTTTAAGAAATAGGGAGAAAAAAAATTTAGATCCCAAGGAAAAGTTCGTTAAATAGAGAATACACTTCGCTATTTGGAGGTTATTTTACGAAGAAATTTGCAAAATGTTCTTGGTTCCAAGTAAAAGCTCGCAAAACAGAGAAATTCGCAAAATAGAGGTTCGTTAAATAGAGGTCCGACTGTATTTTAATTCCGTCAATCACTATTGATGTTCAACTTTGAACTCAATTTACTCCAAATCTAAATTTTGTCAGTTGTACTCCTTGGCTTCTGGGGTCCTCAATTATCCCACTTACACACATGACGATTACCGATTTTTGATTTTGTTGATAGTGCATCATACCTTATAGAGGTTATACAATAATTTCCCTACTGACATTAGATACATCCTAATCAAATCCCCCCCCCCGCCCCCCAACACCCACATAGAAAATAAAAAACCTCTAAAATTCCTTCTTTCTTTTTTAATCTGCTGTTTTCTTGCAAAAATAAATGAACAATCAATCATGTAAATTACCACGCTTCCCTCCACACAGCAAATATTTTAAAATCTTTAATATTAACTTTAAAAAAAAAACCTACCCTATTTCTTATTTTGTAGTCAGGCATAACTTTCTAAAATCTCCCCCAACTGAAATTTTTGTTCTGCCCCTTCCTCCCATTGGAGAAATTTCTAAATATGTGCGTGTTTTAAAAAAGGGGAGCAAAACTTTTCCTCTTTTTTGCTCTAACTGTCCCTCCATTTCTCTTTCACGTTTAGAAATTCACCCCTTTTTCTGGAGGTGTGGGAATGAAAATTTAAGGGGAGTTAGACGATTCTTTATTCATTGTTATTATAAAATAACAAGAGCGTAAAAATCATTTTAAAAAATGGAGTTTCGAAGATTTTAAACTTTGTGTGCTGGGAGGGGGAAAGGAGAAAGGGATATTGAGTGTTTGATGTAATTTTGTTAAAAAATTGCTCTTTTGTTTCAAGAACATTCCACCAGATGGCAGCATCAGACAATCCTCTTTGTTGTTTTACTTGCACAGACACTCAGAACAGTTAGTGTTTTCTCCCTCCCTTATAACAGTTGGCAGCAAAATGCTGCTGGATTAAAAATCCAATAATATTCCAAAGGAATAATAATATTATACATTAAAAAACTGCAACAAACCATAGTTCAAAGTATTTCTTTATATTTGTGTTTGTAAATAGTCTCAAGAATATTCATCTGTTTTGTTTTATTGTGAAGTGTGATGAGTATTGTGCCCAGCATATTATTCTAGTGTATTTAATCTTCAAATAAATGTTTTTTGTTCATCCTAAGAAGAATATATTTCTACTGAATAATACATCAAAACATAAAGGTAAAACTTTTAACTTTTTTATTGTTTACTATTGAGGAATTTCATATTCATGCCTTCCATATGGAATAACATTCCAACAAATTTAGATAATTGTTGTTACAAGAAAATTATAAATAGAGAGAGAAAAGAAATTCTTAAAAGTTTTTTTTTAAGTGTGTGATGCTGGGTTGGAGGCAAAGGAAAAAGAGAGAGAGAGAAGCAATGACAGTAATTTAAATATTAAATTCAAACTTACGAAACTTCTTAAAAGTGAAAAACATAATTTTTCTGTCATTTAGTCACCAATTAACATCATGTCAAATTATTGCAATTCAATTTTTTATTTACATGAAAAGTTCAGGTTTTCCCCATTCAGGTACCTAAGATAGCGACATAGTGCCTTCTATGAAAATGTTGACTCCTAAAGGGTGCAATGTTTAAACTTAGCACTCTCCAAAGGAATTGCAACTGTTAAATAAATTTACATGGATTGTATATTTGAGTTGTGTGAAATTCCTAATTAATATGAGCTATTTGACAGGCTCAGATATCATTTTAAGAAAGATTTGTCCATTTTATAGGAAAACAAAAATGTTATCCAATTCTATAGAACTTAAATAACAATACCAGCAAATATTATGCCTTTGCCAATTAAAATGATTTTGTGAATATTAGGGATGCACCGGATATTGATTTTGCCGGATATCGGATATCCGAAGCTCCTTCGCCTGCCGGATTCGGATATCCGGCACTAGATATGTTTTTAATTATATAGTGAATTATTTCTCTATATAATGTCATCTCAGAACAATAAATTACAAACATGTTTCACACATCATTAACACATTTTAAATGTATTGAAATATAATTTACAAAAACTATATCTCTTTGAATATCAGGGCTTGTAATTCAAGTTTTTCCAAGGGGAGTTTCATACCCAAAATTTATAAATGCAGGGGAGTTGAACTGTTAGAAAGAAAAAAAAAAATCTTTAAACCCCGTTATTTTTTATGTGCTACTTAAAGAATTACATTTATACAGACATGACAAAATACCATTGAAACAATTTAAATTAACAACTCAAGATAATTATTCAAAATTTTTATTTTATTAAAACAAAGGAACAGAATCAAGTTTTATATATATCATGTCTATTTTTCAACCTTCACTTAATGTTATGGGCAATTAACAATCGGGTTGCTAAATGAATTTCTTAATTTAGATTTTATTCCATTTTGCGTACTTTAGCCTCTTTCACAAGTTACACTTTTGACAAACAGCACAGAGCAACTTTTCAGGGTTGGTAAAAAACCCATTTTTTTTTTCAAAAAAACCAGGTTTTTTTTGGTTTAAACCGGGTTTTTTTTAAATATATTTTCTATTACATATACATACATATTTATTGATAAAAATAAACATTGTTGAATATGTAAGTAATATAACTTCATTTAAAAATAATTTTAATTACAATAATTACAATAATTATGTAGAAAATTGAAATAATTTAACATTTTTAGTAAAAGTTATGTCTTATGTTCCATGAATAAAATGCTCTACATAGTGAAACATTGATTTTGACCTTGACTTTGAACATTGACCTTGGAAATCTTAATAAACAATTTTTTGATTACTATAGTCCTATAAATAAATATATGGTGTAGTTTGATAAATACAATGTAATTTCCCATGGCTATTCAAAATCATTTCTTTGAAATATTTGCAATATGATATGTCTGATTTTTCTGTTAAAACACTACATGAATAATTATTATCTTTTATTAAAAGTAAAGCTTTTAAGCTTTTTATAAAGAATTCCTGGAATGATTTGAATTTAGCAGTAGAGTCTTTACACGTTTCAAGAAGTAGTGTATATTGTCATTTGACACTTCTCAGAAACTGCCAGGTAAAAAAAAAAAAAATCCCTGCCGGCCCGGCCTACAGGCAGAGGTAGATTTCAAAGTTAAGTATACTAATTTCACCAACAAAAACTAAATCATTATTAGATATAAATCCACTTTAACAGTTTTATCTGTCTGCTTTTGACCAGTTTTTATTTCCTTTTTATAAAATAGCTGGTTTTATGAGAATCATGTTAAGGCGATATTAAAAAAAAAAAATTTCCATAATCAACAACTCGAAATTTTCTGGCACATTTTCAGATTAATTTTTAATAAAAAAAAATATGAAACATGCTGACGTGATTTTTTAAAAGATTTATAAGCGACCTGTGTTTTTATTTTTCTTTCAATTAATTAAAATTTGATTAATAAACAATTATTTTATCAATAAGGCAATATTTTTCGTTTCTAACACAATCGCTTCGGGAAATTCTGTTCAAAATGCCCACTTTGACATCATTTTTTGAAATATATTCTGCCTCTATCAAAAAATCGATCATTACTGTACATTATATAGTTTCTGAATAAGAGAATCTAGTAATTGGATGCGTTTGAGAGCAAAAATGAATTTAAAAATGAGTAAGAAAATAGACAGTTTGGATTTGAATGCACCCTTAATAAGATGATTTTTTTCGTCAACCGCTATGTATTTTTAATTTGTTTTTGCTTTAAGAACTGGCCCTATCAAAAACTTGTCTATATAAATGTTGAAGACAATATTAAGAAGATATATGATAAATTCATGGAGATTTTATATCTTGTGAATTGACGGAGTTATGAAAATTTTTCTTCTTCAACCCCCCTTTTTTGTTTTCGTTTTTTTTTTCTTGCGGTATGAATTGGTCCTATCAAAAACTTGTGAATATAAAAGTTGTAGATATTATTAAGGAGATGTATAATAAAATTAATTGGATTTGATATATTGAGAACTGACGAAGTTAGGAATTTTTTTCTCAACAAAAACCATATTTTTTGTGCCCCTTGAGTCCATTTTTAATTTTATCAAAAATCTGTGATACATACATTTTTGGTCCTATTTTTAGAAGTAATAAAAACTTTAAAGTGATTTGATATGTACAAAAATTAAGAAGTTATGGGGTTTTTTCGGTTTTCACAAACCCCTCCCTATTTCCATCCCCTTTGTCCGCTTTTGCCCATTAACGAACTTGACCGAGATTTTATGTCCCTTGATTTTATGTATCAGTTTGGAAGAGATTTGTGTAGAATTGCGGAAGTTATCGTGTCCAGAAGAAAGTGATAACACAATTGCTTGGGAAATTTCCGTTCAAAATGCCCACTTCGACATAATTTTTTGAAATATATTCTGCCTCTATCAAAAAATCGATCATTGCGGTACATTATATAGTTTCTGAATAAGCGAATATACCAATTAAATGCGTTTGAGAGCAAAAATCAATTTAAAAATGAGTCAGAAAATAAGCAGTTTGGATTTGAGTGCATCCTTAATGCAATGATTTTTCCAACACAATCCGCTTCGGGAAATTCGGTTCAAAATGCCCACTTTAACAGCATTTTTTGAAGTATATTCTGCCTCTATCAAAAAATTGACCATTACGGTACATTATATAGTTTCTGAGTAAGAAAACGTACCAATTGGAAGCCTTTGAGAGCAAAAATGAATTGTAAAATGAGTCAGAAAATATGCAGTTTGGATTTGAATACACCCTTACTTAGATGATTTTTTTCTTCAACCGCTATGTATTTTTAATTTGTTTTTGCTGTAAGAATTGGTCCTATCCAAAACTGGTCTATATAGATGTTGTAGACAATATTAAGAAGATATATGATAAATTCATGGGGATTTTATATCTTTTGAATTGACAGAGTTATGGATTTTTTACTTCTTCAAACCCCCTTTTTGTTTTCGTTTTTAATTTTTTTTGCGGTACGAATTTGTCCTATCAAAAACTTGTGAATATGAAAGTTGCAGATAATATTAAGGAGATTTATAATAAAATTAATTGGAATTGATATCTTGAGAATTGACGAAGTTATGAATTTTTTTCTCCCAAAAACCGTATTTTTTGCACCCCTTGAGCCCATTTTTAACTTTATCAAAAATCTGTGATACATAAAATTTTGGCCCTATTTTTAGAAGTAATAAAATCTTTAAACTGATTTGATATGTACAAAAATTAAGAAGTTATGGGGGGTTTTTGGTTTTCACAAAACCCCTCCCTATTTCCATCCCCTTGGTCCGATTTTGCCCATTAACGAGCTTGACCGAGATTTTATGCCCTTTGATTTTATGTATCAGTTTGGAAGAGATTGGTGCAGAATTACGAAAGTTATCGTGTCCAGAAGAAAGTGATATATATAGATAGATAGATAGATACATAATAGATAGATAGATAGATATAAAGTTTTTTACTGAGGGTGGTTTTGGGTTCTAGGAGTCATGATCGGTGTAGATCTGCAAAAATTTTTCAGAAATTCCAACATAGGAACGATCCCAATAGGTAGTATTTCATACGAAATCTACCTAAAAAAGGGCGACAGTAAAATAAACAGAAATACCTATTTACCAGCTTTTTAGACTACTGAAAACATTGATCTTAAAATGGAAAGTAGATTTATAAAAGTTGTCAATCTTAAAAAAATTCAGAAGGTATATGTCGCATACCTGCATATACCCTCCACTACATCTCTGGTTAAAAGTAGAAATTATTTATATCCGATAAGTTGAAACACTTAAATTACAAAAATGAGAAAATGTTATATTAGATTTTTTCTAAAAAACCAGTTGGTTAACCAATTGATTTAAACCATGCTAACCCTGCTGGTAACAATAAAATAAATCATAATGCAAAACCTCAATCCCAATGTAGGAATGAAAGAAAAAAAAAAGCTTACTAAACCCAATAGCCATGATACAACAAAGAAAACTCCCCGCCAATCCTTCATTAGCATACAGAACAAAGAGTAACCAATGGAGAGAATTACTTATGATTATGTCATCATTGAAGCATAATGTA
This sequence comes from Maratus speciosus, assembly GCA_963932465.1. Classification (NCBI taxonomy): domain Eukaryota; kingdom Metazoa; phylum Arthropoda; class Arachnida; order Araneae; family Salticidae; genus Maratus; species Maratus speciosus. The sequence continues at coordinate 334,404,346 of OZ010791.1, forward strand.
ATCCTTAGTAAATCTTAACTAATCAAGCAATCTAAGTAGTAAAAGTGTATTTTTAGCTAGAATCTGCCATTTTGGCTATTTTTTAAAATAAAAGGCTTGAAAAAGAAGAAGAAAGAAAACTAACTACTTTTTTTTTTTTTTTTTTTTTTTTCCCCAGCTAATTTTAGAAAAATTAGTCTGCCATGTAGGCTTAAAGCTTATAAGAAAAGTTTGACTAAAAATGTTTGTTACTTTACAAGTTTATTAATTCATCATTTTTCTAAAGTTTTGCTTGTAGCTTCTGCATAACTTGGATTTTGCATTTTTCAATAATGTGTAAAATAAATGAAAACAATAGGGAAAAAGAGAAAAAAAGCAGATGTTTAAAAAAAAAAAAACCACGGTTTAAACCAGCGTCGTTTAAACCACGGTTTAAACCAAACAACCCTGCGACTTTTATAACTTTAGAAATTATCGGAAACACATAGTTATGCTCTCTTAAAAAGTTTTAGAAAACTTTGCAAAATCGGATGTGCATTCATTTTTAACTTACACGAATAATGCATATCGGTGATGGTATGTCACTTCTGAACAAATTTGTTTTATTATATCCTTAATGGAATTATATTCAAAACTGTAATCCCTGGTATTTTCATTAATTGAACTATGTTCTATGCATTGGAATTTTAAATCCATATCCAAAGTTTGAAAAGGGAATAGTCAATTGCTTTCTTCTATTACACGAGAAAAGGTTGATTTCAAAAAGTCATGTCCTAATTTCTGGTAATTGCGAGAAACAACTAGTTTGCTGTTTCTAAATATGTTTTTTTGAAGTTCATCAAAGTTTTTTTTTTTTTCATGTGCACCACAAGTGTAATCTCATTTTGTTTAGTGCTGACTATTGTCCAATTTGGTAGAGCTTAGTCTCCGGTGGCCTTTGCTGCCCTTTTAGTTATTTCCAATTTTGGGTGCACAAGAAAAACATCGCAAAATATGTAAAACGGTCATAGGAAAAAACATTGCTGATTTCATCAATCATGGTGAAAATAAATAAAATAATTTGTCGATTGGTTGCGAGAAAAAAACTGAAGTTCATGGGAAAACGAAAGTGGGAAAATATCACGAAATTCGTCAATCGATCATGGAAAAGTATCGTGAAATTTGCCAATCCGTCACGAACAAATACCGTGAAATTCCTCAGCCGGTCGCAGAGAAAAAATGCGAAAATTTTCAATCAGATGCAGAAAAACAATCGTTACTTTCATCAGTATGTCACAAGAACAAACAGGGAAATTTGCCAATCGGTCACAGAATAAAATTTCAACATTTGTCAATTGATTGTGAAAATTTTTTTAATGAAATTCACCAATTTGTCTCCAAAAAAAATCAAGAAATTCGTCAGTTGGTCGAGGAGAAAAATCGCAAACTTTTTTGGTCAGATGCAGAAAAACAAACACTAATTTTGTCAATTTATTGTAAGAAGAAACTGTGAAAACTGCAAATCGATAGTGAAAAATATCATGAAATTTGTCAGTCGGTCCCGACACTTCATCGTCGTTTTACAAAGAAACAGTTTCGGAAAATGATTTTTTGGAAACAGGAGCTTCCCGTCCCCAATGTTCTTTAGGGCACGAATCCTGCCATCCCATCCCGAAATTCAAGACATGTATCTGCCATTCAAGCCGTGTAATGTATATTAATAATATTTTATAAAAAATGTAATTTAAACATTAAAATATTCTGTTTATTTGTACAATGAAATGCACATGCTGATAATTGCTACTGGATTTGGATATGGCATTGACTATATTGGTAATTGCTAATAATTAATTTGTACAATGAAATGCTGATAATTTGTGTAAAAAATTTTAACCAATTAATAGGCTTTATAATTGAAGAGTATCTTCACAAAGAAATACATACGTTCTTTTTATAATTTAAACATAAAATATCTACTAATATTATCCATGATTAAAGAGTTATTTTCTCCAAATATAGGTTTAGTTGGTGTCTTTTTTGTTTTAATTTTTTAATAATGTTTTGCTTTGAGTCAAATTTAGTTCTATTTTAAGTTAAATTACTGTGATATTTATAAGTAAAAAGAAAATTACTTTTAATTTTAATTATTTTATTTATAATGAAGTTACAAAAATAACTAATTGGATGTGCCAATCCCAAAACATTTTTCTATCTCATACATCTTAATATTTCAAAAAGTAGTTCCAAATGTTAATACTTCGATATTATATTATTAGTTCAATATTATACCAACTTTGATTTTGATCTAAAATTTCTATTCGTCAATAAATCAAAATAAGAATAAGTTAATCTCGATCATGATATTTATTAAAATCAATATTTTTTTTTCATTATTCTGCTGTACATCAGCTGATTGTGAATAACCAGCTTAGCAGGATGCGAAGTTCCCATGGCTTCACGAGCCACCAATATACAGTACAAAAAATTGAGAAAATTTTACAAAAAATGCTGTCACAGTGCCACCTTCTGGCAGAATATTTCCAAATTCAAGAAAAAACTGCCGGCCATAGCCAAAAAAGTACACAAAAAATTGGTTCAATTGTATGCTTAGCTTCATACTCTTTTCGATGATAAAATAATGGAAATAACACAAAAATCACTATTATAGCGCCCCCTTCCAGCAGAATATTTTCAAATTGAAGGAGGACCAGTTGGCCATAGCCAAAAACATATCCCCAAAAATTGGTTCAATTCTATACATAACTTCATACACTTTTCGATGGCACAAGAATGAAAATGGCACAAAAATCACTATTACAGCGCATCCTTCTGGCAGAATATTTCCAATTTAAAGGAGAACCTGCTGGACATGCCAAAAACATACACAAAAAATTTTGTTCAATTATATGGATAACTTATGATTACATATTTAACATACACTTTTCGATAGTACAATAATGAAAATGGCACAAAAATCGCAATTACAGCACTTTCTTCCAGCAGAATGCTTCCATATTGAAGAAGGACCTGCTGGCTATAGCCAAAAACATTCACAAAAAATTTGGTTCAATTCTATGCACAACTTCATACACTTTTTGATGGTATGATGACAGACAGACAATTTGTATAAACATGTTTTGGGATCTCTGACCCCTAAAACGTCTAAAACCACCGAAAACCAGAAATTGAAAAAATCTCAGGTACAATACTTTCTTCTATTGAAGATAGAAGAAAGAGAGAAGGAAAATTAATAAAGTCATACTTTAATAAACAATTTCAGATTTTGTTTCACATTCTGAAAGTAAAGGTACAATTTTCTAAAAGATGTAAACATAAATTCTTAAATTTATTATAAAGAGTTCTAATACCAATGTTAGGAAAGCTGGCAATTCTTTAAACTTTTGAGAATTACCTTTTACTCATGAATAGTGGACTTACTTTCATATTTTGCATTATAAACAAAAGTTGTTCGGCATTGTTTGGATCAAACGATTTCTCTTATCCTTATATATTTACTTTGCTACGTATTGCCGGATATCCGGCAGAGAAGTCGGATATCCGGTGATTGTGATTCGGATATCCGACGGTATTTCGGATATTGAAAAATCAGCCGGATATGCCGGATATCGGATATTTGCCGGATATCCGTTGCATCCCTAGTGAATATAACAGAAAGTAACAAGTTTGAATTGAGAACAGCTCTAATATAAATCTAATAATAGAGCACATTTATCACATCAATACAATATCGCATTTTAAATAGGGGAGAGTGGAGTGGAATGTGACAGTAGGATTCTCTTATGTATCATTCTAAACATTTTATCAATCACACACACACTAGATGAAGCAACGGTAGCCCAATCTTCAGATTGAAAAAAGTTGCTGATCTGCATAAGTTTGCAATTCTATAAAGTAAAAGATTATTTCAAGAATCAAAAGTAAATTTGCTTCATATACTTTTTATGCTTTCTGTATATTAATGACTTGTTTATGCATAGATGTAATAGTTTCCCTATTTATGGAACATTATACTGTATATTATCCATAATTTAAACTGTGCCTTCAAGCAGCATTTTTGTTTATATACAAGAAGTTCAACATAAAAGAAGGTAGTGGGGATGAATGGGACATGCCAGTAAAAAGAGCAATGGGATATGCCCAATTCCCTCTTTTTAATAAGATGAATGTAAATTGCTAATATTTTTAGAGGGTCGTACATTAATTATATTATTGATAATATATTTATTTACTTGAAAAAGTAAATAAATTGAACTGGTGATTTTTTAATGTCATCTCTCACTGACAATCCTGAATTTTCCTTCCAGTGATGAAGATACTGGAATTATATTGTGGCACAGACATTATCAACCTACAATCTTTGTTAGACTGTATATCTAGCTGACGACACCAGACTAATTGTGCCTTACAGCTTTGTTCTATAGCTGTCCAATACCCCCCCCCCCCCTTTTTAGTTTAGTGGGGAGGTATCAGACACATTTTGAAACTTACATTTTCATTAATTATAAAATTGTTTCTGCAAATTATATTTCTATACTGCTCAAGGACATTAGAAAGTGTTTCATTTTGTATTCTATAAATTGAAATTTTTGTGTCAAACAAAGTTGATTTTCTCATTTTTGTAAAAAGTGTCCCATTCCTCCCCACTCTCCCCTAGATATTTATCACATCATACATTTAAAAAATAGGAATTTTCTCATAAAACAAATTTGCACAAAAACCTACAAACTGATTTCAGAATTCAAAACAAATTAAAAATTTATTCTATATTTCAATTGTAGCTGAAACATAAACAACTAAATTATTAACTTCACTAACACTAATTTAGAAAATTATTTAGAAGTCTAATAAGGAAGGTTAATTTATTTTGTGAATTAATAGATATCTCAAATGCACATTTTGTCAGAGATAATAATTTGGCATAATCTTGTGAATCATTAGATAAGATTGTCTTTCCCATACACATAAAATCTAACTTTAAGATTTTAAAAAATGGGCAAATTTTTATTTAAATTAGATAAATGTAATATACCGTGTTTACTCGCATAATAGTCGTACCTCCATTTTGAAGTACAGAAAATCATAAAAATCTTTTCTTCGCATAAATTGGATGGATGAAAAAATGATGAAAGATTAGGTTTGCAATGATTCTGCAACCGTTGGACATATGGGTTAACAAACCGTTTAAAGACAATATAAGACGAGTATATGGAGATTGGATGGTTAATGGGAACAAAGAAAAAAACTCCCAGGTAGAAAAGAGAGGCGTCCATACCAGGAACTATGTGTAGTTGGATATTACAAAGCTGGATTTTAAAAACAAGCAATATTATTTCAAAAAATTTTAAGAAGACAGGTATCTCCAATGTTTTGGACAGAAACAAAGATGACATTTTATGAAATGACGGAGATTCTTCAGACACCGATTCACATACACATATATATGATACACAAAATGTAAATACATTGCTTACAGGTGTCAGTATAATAAAATCCTTTAAAAACACATTAAAGTCATTTAAAATCCATAACGTTTTCGACTGACACTTACTCGGTCATCCTCAGTGAAAAACTAACAGCTGTTCTTTCTCCGCGTCCGTAGCCTTGTCCAGAACAGACCATTTCATTTCAAGGGTGGATTGCAATATAAGGGGGGGAACAGAAATGCTATTCTTTTATCAAAAAGTACAGGTTTATTATCTATGTTACAGAATTAAGGAACATGAAGCAGATCTAAGATTGAATAGACCCCACACTGCATTAGCAAGATTAGCACAAATTCAACCTATAAAAGTAGATTTCAATAGAGCCAAAATTATTTTCCATACAAGTAATCACCAAGAAGCTATCATAAGAGAATCTCTGGAAATAATATCTCATAAAGAAATAGTTTGTAACGATATATTATCATATGATATCCACACAGTCTGGAAAGAATTAATACATAGTTAATAAACCTGTACTTTTTGATAAAAGAATAGCATTTCTGTTCCCCCCCCCCTTATATTCCAATCCACCCTTGAAATGAAATGGTCTGTTCCGGACAAGGCTACGGACGCGGAGAAAGAACAGCTGTTAGTTTTTCACTGAGGATGACCGAGTAAGTGTCGGTCGAAAACGTTATGGATTTTAAATGACTTTAATGTGTTTTTAAAGGATTTTATTATACTTGACACTTATAAGCAATGTATTTACATTTTGTGTATCTTATATCAATGCAAAAACCCTTGACGGGTTAAAAGTTTCTGACGCAGCACTTTATCTTAAGCTCTAAGAATTTTAAATATGGAACTTAAAAATACTGATATCAAATTTTGAGTGACGTTATGCTATTTCTTAAAAAATATATTTGTATTTATTTCATAATTTTATTTTTGTTTTATTTATAATCGCATGTGCAAAAGTTATGTTCAACATGAAAAGCTGCATAAAATTTTATTCGCTGTTGCTTTATCATTTACATCTCTCATAAATTCAAAATATGAGTTTTAAAAGATATGATATAAAATTTAAGTGACACCTTGATGTGACTTTAAAAGGTTTGTTTTAAAATTCAATTTAAATTATTTTTGACTTGGTTAAAATATTTTTTTACATCTACACAATACTTTTAATTTTCCAATTCACTGTTAAATATATCACTTTCATTGAATCTATACTATGCATTGAAATGTATTTATTTCAATAAATTGATTTATCTTTTGTGTCACGCTATTCAAAATTGTGAGTAAGATTTATGTAAATGGTTTATTTGCGTCAAACTATTCTTTTTCATACATTTCATGTAGTTTGGACACAATGACGCAAAGAAACCATTTACATAAATCTTACTCACAATTTTGAATAGCGTGACACAAAAGATAAATCAATTTATTGAAATAAATACATTTCAATGCATAGTATAGATTCAATGAAAGTGATATATTTAACAGTGAATTGGAAAATTAAAAGTATTGTGTAGATGTAAAAAAATATTTTAACCAAGTCAAAAATAATTTAAATTGAATTTTAAAACAAATCTTTTAAAGTCACATCAAGGCTTCACTTAAATTTTATATCATATCTTTTAAAACTCATATTTTGAATTTATGAGAGATGTAAATGATAAAGCAACAGCGAATAAAGTTTTATGCAGCTTTTCATGTTGAACATAACTTTTTCACATGCGATTATAAATAAAACAAAAATAAAATGATGAAATAAATACAAATATATTTTTTAAGAAATAGCATAACGTCACTCAAAATTTGATATCAGTATTTTTAAGTTCCATATTTAAAATTCTTAGAGCATAAGATAAAGTGCTGCGTCAGAAACTTTTAACCCGTCAAGGGTTTTTGCATTGATATCATTACTTTTTTTAGGTTAGTGATAAAATGACTAAAAAAAGATACTTATGGAATTTAATGCAGATTTAATTTTTACTATTTTATTACAATTTTCCTTATAGCAGTTTGTATATAAAAACAACTGGGTAAGTATAATCGCAGATCGCACAGAGGGTTTCATTTGATATTCCTTTAAAAACACTTTATCCTTAAACTGATAAATCCAAAATGTTAATTTATAATTATTAAATCCTTACATAGATGGTGCACCAATAGTTCCAATTTTCATGGGGCAGGGAACGCACTCTTTTAAACAAACCACCTTCCAATTGAAGTCATCAAAAACCAAGTTGAATAAGCCAGACCCCGTTGTGTTGTTTGACAAACAGCAGTCTCATGTCCCCTCCTTCCCCCCTTTTTCAAAATTTTTCAGACCAGTACCTAAGAATGGAACCGAAATAATTCTTTCTCTTCAGAAATTACGATAAAAAAATAGTATGCAGTACTCATAAATTTACTTTAATGCTATATAGGGTGATTATTAAGTTAATTATAACGTTTCGAATCTGTTGCATTGATGTCCGAAAGGTAGTTTCTGAGTTATGGAAGCTGGACCCATAAGGCGCCATAGAGGGGCGAAGCCCGCTAGTATCTATCATAATTATATCTGCCATGTGGACTAATTGCGATATTTAATCAAAATAGTCCTCCCCCCCCCCCCCCCCCTCCTCATCCCCGGAAATATAACAAATACAAAATGTGTCTTTATAAACCTATCGTCAAATAGGCTTTTATTTCTTTTTCCCTAAAAAAAAAAAACATGATTTTTATATTCGTAACGTAAATAGCGGACGAAGCCCGCTAGTTCCTATCATAATATATATTTTTAATAATTTTATATAGTCTATAATAAAAATCAGACTTAAAATAGTCTAGTTCCATGAGTACTTGTAGTGTCAGTTACATGCTACGATTTTTGGATACCAGTATTTTAGAACGGGAAAATGTGACTTATTTTATCGGAGATATCTCATTAATTGAATAAGGTGAAGCAAACTTTTTGAAAAAAATGTGGCCAACAAGCATGGCAGTTATCAGCTATGTGACTTTGTGCTAAAGTCCATTAATTTGATCTGCTTTAAAAAGATTAACGAAGATTGAATTATAGTAGAACCTGGATTAACCGAGCTTCGATTAATCGAGGTTTCTGTTAACCGAGCCGATAACAAAGTCTGATTTTTTTTTTCCTTTTGAATGAGCCTTAAAAATAACCACACTCTTTAGCTCACTGTCCGTGCTATACAGGCCCTTCTGCCCCCAAAAGCACTCAACTCCAAAGAAACATTGGACCCTGGGAAGTCAATAGCGAACAATGCTTTGTTTCCATTGGCTGTGTGAACTTTCGTAAATTTTTCAATTTGCATTTTAAAATTTACTACTGGTAGTTGATTTTCTTTTTAAATTTGTTAAGCTGTGAAACAGAACTTTACATATATTTATTTTTATTATTTAAAAAACGTTCTCTATATATTTTTTTAAAGAGATGCTAAATTCGCAAGCACGGCAAGTTTTTACATACAGTTTCTATTAACCGAGATTTCCGATTCCGATTTACTAACAGTCCCAATTAGCTCGGATAATCGAGGCTGCTCTGTATAATTTAAAAATCAATGGCGATCTTACTGTAAACGGGTTTCCCTTTTTTTTACTGAGGGATTTCAAGACCGAATCAGCTGATGTTAGTTGCTGTTTCCGTGCTTGATTAAATAAGATTAGTTAAACATTTGAAAATTACCAAATATAAAAGGAACTAAGTCAACAGAGTCTTTGCTTTATGGTATTTTTTAACAACGCTATAAGAAAATGATTTTAAATAAGAGATTTTAAATGTAACATTTTAAATCTGACATAATTTTCACCAAACTTTCCTTTCTCTTTCTAACATTCAACTGAAAATATTTTTATTATTAGAAAGATAATATTATTATTTGCGCTACCTTAAAATTGGCAACTATAGTTAAAAATATCATCTTGAAATTTGAAATAAATCTCTCACATAAATATATTTTTTAATTTAAACTGTTTTGCAATATTATTATTTGGCCACTTTGGCCAATATGACGTAATTTCCTCCATTTACGACTTTTAACACATATCAATGAATTTATTATTTAAAAATTTTCTTTTTCTTTTAATATTCACGTGTAAATATAATTTTTATGACGTAATTTTCAATGTTTTCCTGCTTTTAATGCGTAATCATTTAATTCTAATTTGAAAATAATTGATTATTTTATAATTTTCTTTCATTTTAAGTAAGCATGTGTAAAAACAATTTTTATGACGTAATGTTTAATATTTTCCTGCTTTTAACACGTTATCATTTAATTCTAATTTAAAAGGATTTTTTTCTGTTTATAATAGTCACGTGTGAATAAATTTTTAATTTAAAGGATATATTATTCTTTGCGCTGTTTTAACAATTGGCAACAATTTAAAATAACCTTTTCTAAAATATGTAAAAAATATCTCTGGAAATTCTGAAAATTTTAATTTAAAATTGAAATAAACTGTCAAAAAATTAGGCAAGTTAAAAATAATAAATGCACTCTGCAAACTTCGAGTTTCTATTGAATGATTAAATTGAATGAAAATGATTAAATTCCCATGTATATTTTTTTTTCCTATGAGACTTTTTTAATGAGACAATTTTATCCAGATTTAACATTAAATATCTCTTAAAATAGTTCTTCGATTTAAAAACTGTCTACTTCAACGTTTTTATCAGACATTTCTCTATAATACTACCCATTTTAATATTTTTGTATGCAGTAATTTTCTTAATATTTGCGAAATAGACCTCTAGTCACCAGAGATTCTTTCAAAGCGGCGAAGAGCGTTAGTGTTTTTTTCCGAATAAGAGACAAAATGTAGTACGCAATTGCGTCAAAAGATGGCGACACCAGAATTCTGATATGCTTATTATGTAAACTGTAAATATTGCAAAGTTAAATAAAAAGAATTGTCTCGGGGTTATCAAACTTCATTGATATTTATAAATAAAACATTTCAACTAAATTATTTATTATAAAAGAATTATTACATCCCAATAGTTTTTATGCAAGGAAAATAATAATTATAATAATAATAATATTATGGATGTCAGTGATTATATATTGATTGACCGTCATAATAATAAAAAATGATATTATAAAAAGAAGAGCTGAAATGAATTATTTTTTTACGTTTCTGATCGTGTGATTTATATTCAAATAATAATTATTAATGTATATTTTTTGTAAAGTGATTGAAATTAAATATATTTATAAAATTTATGGTAATATTTTTATTGTTGAAAAATTGCCAAGAAATAATCATCATCAAATTGGCGTCATTATAATTGTAATTTTATTTAACTTAATAGCAATTAAAAAATTACAAAGGAACTGAGAATAATGGTCCAACTAGCAGACTTACAAAAAAAAACAAAAAAAAAACACATTTACATGTGAAAACTCTTACCAGGGAGTATCGAACTGCCTATCTTAAGGTCAGTAGATGATGGCCCTTAACCACTCAGCCAGTGGGAAGACAAAATTTTTCTCCCTAAAAGTGGTTAAAAAGAAAGCATGTGTATGAATACAGTGTCATGCATTTTTGGTGAAATTTCCATAGAATGGCGAAGAAATATAGTCCGATTTTTCATGCCCATTATAAAACGAACAAGAGTCTTGCTGGAAACAAGTAAATTGTTATTTGGTTCATCTGAAACATATTTATTTGATTTTTAAAAAATCGCCCGTGTCATTTTCGAGAGAAAAAAAAAATCGAATTATTTAACGAACGAGAGTTTTCCCAGAAAAAAGAAAAGTGTTATTCACCTCGCCTTAATCACATTTATATTATGTATCAATTTAAAAATAATCGTTAGAACCGTTTTCGAGATTTTCAAATTAGGAACTTCCTCGATATAATACCAACGTTTTCACTTTAAAAATGGCTATTTAGATCTCAAAATATACTGCACGTAGAAATGTAAAAATTTCAGTATACGATTAGACTGCAGATATAAGACTGTTCTAGAAAATTCAGAAGAATAAGACTTATATCTGCTGAGTTATTAAAAGGCGGCTTTTCGCGTTTTCTTTGATGTCGAGTTAGCTGTATATATGAGTTCCGCCATCTACGAATTCTATGATACGATACGATACGATACGATTTTAGGCTTAAGGCTGCGTCACTCGGAATACTACCGTCTTCCATGATATGTTTATTAATAATCAAGGTGAATTGTGCACTAAAATTTCAACTTTCTATTGAACCGATTCACATTACAATAGTGGTACTGATACCTTCAGTGAAAGTGATTTATTATGAGAATTTTATGTCAAATTTTTCACAAAGATTATTTGTAAATTTTATGTCTATAAAAATATTACCATAAAAAGAAAAATGGTATTTAATAAACAGCACATAATCTGGAAACATTTGGTAAGTTACTAATTTTATGATAATGTGGGTTTTTTACCATTAATGTTTTTGCATTAGAGTGTACAATATTCTGTAGTAGATTTACCTGCATAATAGTCACATCTAGACTTTCACAATGAAAAATTGGTAAAAAAAAGTGCAACTATTACGCAAGTAAACACGGTATGTTTAGACTGAAAGTAAAATATGGGAATGGATAGGGTAGATGCACCAGTTTTGGCCACCTTTAGAGAAAATTTGAAATAGAAATTTTACAGTTCTTGACCGATTGAAGCATATTAAATCATAACAACATCATGCTTTAGTAAATTTAATTGTCTTTCTGTTAACTATAATGACTTTCTACAGAATATTTTAGATTGTGAGTAATAACTCATCAAGTAATTTATTCCAATTTGTACCAGTTTTGGCCATCTCTATGCACCAGTTTTGGCCACTCCAATATCATGTATAGTTTAACAAACATTTTAATTGATAATAAGTAAAAATAAAGCATTTTTATGCAACATCTATTTTACCACACATATATTTGTTTGCTTTATTAAGAGAATTTTGCAAATTTCTTTATGAATTGATAAAAACATCAAGTAAAACATACTTATGTTGATTTTAACTGAAAATTTCAATTAAAAAACAAAAAATATATTTAAATTTGATTCATAAAAGGGACAACAGTGCCTAGAGGACATAAAGATTAACTATTTAATCAGTTTTATAATTATTCATGGATTGTGGCTTGTTTAGAACACTTGAATCTTCATCAAAGAGTTATATTTCTTGAAAGCATTTTCTGATTTTGGTTTGATTTTCATCAAAAAGTTATAGTACTTCTTGAAAACATCTTTTGATTTATATTAGCTTGTGCCTTATTTATGTACCCTGCTTCTTTGCAAGTTATTTTAGGGTTGTGATTTCAGAAGCGAATCATACCATTTCATGCCTGGTCTTCCATCTTGAAATGGAGTTTCTATCTTGCCGGCATGGGTGCAAGACTTCAGTCTCAGGATTGATTTCAGTCTTGTAAAGATTTTTGATCAATTGTAAATTGTACTTTATATACTTAAATAATAGCAATTTTACTATCAAGAACTTTTAATCGCTCTCTTTTATTGTAAGAGATAAATTTTTAGCCATAATGCAAGACATAGAAATACTCTAGCCCATTCCTATTTGGTTATTTCTAATATTCAGAAAAGTTGCCAGTCTTGGCTTGGATGGGCTGCTTCCGTGCTTGCCGGCTACAATTTTTTGGACAGAATCTTAAAAAATTGTTCCATTTTTATGGGAAATAGTATTCTGACAATATCTAAAATCCACTTTTATAATTTATTTTTAACTTCAATTCCTAGTACCTAGATCTACTACTTGAGATTCAACATTATTAGAAAAAAGTGGTGTCCATCCTGCAAACTTGTGATGTAAGGCCAGAACAGGTTACTCCAAAACTTTGCTAGCTTGTAGTGCTGGCATTACATTTTGAATGGCCTTAATTTTACTTCCTATCTTAGAGCAGTGTTCCCTCTAGGCCATTTTTTAAGAACACAGAATCTCTTTTAAACTTGGTAAAATGAATCCTGTTCTTTTAAATAATGTGAAATACATTCTTACTTGTATTTAGATATCTCTGGTAAAGATTTTCACAATATTTAGTATTTCTAAATCTGTGTGCCAGAAATATTGTACAAATTATGGAACTTCTTCATTTCTTTAGGAAAAATACAAGCAATTAAATCATGCTATAATTTTATTGAACTTTTTAATTTATAAGTTGTAAAATCTTTCAAAATTTATGTTTTAGTTTATTTATCATATCTAAACATTACATATCACCAGGGGTGTAAAAATTTTTTGAAAATCTAGGAGCCAGCTCAAAAATCTAGGAGCCAGTTACTATCAATAAAAAATTTGTAAAATGAAATTAAAGTATAAGTTAATAATAGTACATACAAATTACTCTTTTTAATTAAATATATCTGACACATGACATAAATTTTTCTCATATAAAAAGTAATGTTACATAAAATCAGGGTTGTAGAAAACACGGGTTTTTTTTATAAAAAACCCAGCCCGGGCAGGTAGCTGGGTGGGTACCCGGGCAGCTACCCACTACAACCCTGCATAAAATTATAAATATTGATATTAAAAATTGGAAGTGCTGATGTAAAATACAAATAATAATCATTAAAAACTTCTTTAAAGACCTCAAAAGTACAAATATGTAATGCACTTCAAGGACTATAATATATCCCATAAATCAATACTGTTAACTAATTGTTTGTCCTTGTGAAATTTCGCAAACCCCTTCTTTTCTCAGCCAGACTGATTAGGCGCCAGTGATCCCGGGTCACGTGGTCTGACTAGAGAATTAATATTAAAAAACATTTTTTCTTTCTTGTTCTTTTTTAGTTGGTTTTGTGAATGTGAATCTTGAACGTAGCAGGTAATAAGCTGCGTATAGGTTTTTTATCGTGGTCTTCTATTAGAAGAAATGATGTTTAATTTAAAAAAGGGGGAATTTATTTCCGAATATGAAATCATGCTTGGCATCTTTTTAGAAGAAATAGTTGCTGAAGTATTAATTGTTTTAAAAGCATTTCTCTTGTTTTTAGTTCACTTTGAATGTGGATCTCGAAAGCAGCATGCTGGCTGTGTATTTCTTGATCTTCCGAAAAGGGAGAAATAAATATTCTTGAACATATAAAAGAAATTATCTGGAATTCCTAGTGAGGAATAACAAATATTATTCAAATGTTTCCGTTCTAAATATTGTACATATTAAAACATTAAAAGTGTAAATATAGAATTAACAAAGTTTTTAATCATCTTGTGCTATTTTATACTGACCAACACCTGCGCCATTTTCAGTTGTGAAATATGTTTGTTTACATTAATATTATTTAAAAACAGATCGTGAATTCTTGAACTTAGCTCTCCCAAATATGATTTAAAACGAATCGTAAATTCTACAACTATGCTCTCCCCAAAAAAATATCTTGAATCGTGTTAACATGAAATTTCGTGCAATATAAGAAGATTATTCTTCAGTCCTCATTTGCTTTTAAATTTTTATGATGTTTATGACTGCTCATGTGTCTTGTTGTTTTTTATGTAAAGTACCAGCGTTCAACTGCTTTTGTAGGATCAAATGCTTTTGTAGTATAAAATCCTCCCGATAGCAATTTGCAATGTCTTAATTTTTCCAACATTTCTGTAAATATCAGTCCAGTTCAGTGAATGAGAACTTTTTTTCTTTTCCTTTCTGCATGGGAATAAAAGAAAAAAAAACCTATAAATAATCAAGGTTATAATACAAATTATTTTTCATTTCCTAAGACATATCTAGGCACCAGTGTCGAAAATTTAGCCGACCTGGCGCCCGGTATTTTTACACCCCTGCATATCACCTCCCCTTTTGTTTTATCAATACTATATTTTCTTTAGCAATGTCATTCTTTAGTGACTTGCACAATGTCCTTCTTTCGAAAGTCAATTATCTATTGGACAGAGAATAAAATCTCTTTTATAGAACTGCCATTAGCCTTGTTTTATTATTAGCCATTATTATATAAAACAAAACTAAATTGATTTTGATTTGTCCAGATGTTCTTAAATTTATTAAATGCCTAAAATTCCTTCTATAAGGAACCATGTGGCCAAAAGTGGTACATATAGCAAATTTAATGCACCAGTTTTGGCCACCCCCCATTAAACTATTAAAATAATTAATTCAAATGTAAAATTGCAGTAGAGAGAAAGCTTACCTCATAAAACCTAATAGCAATTTGTTTCAGAACAAATAGAACCCGATAAGTGCCTAATGTTGAAAGATTCTGAAAACTTGTCAGCTAAGCAAAAATCTTAATGCATGTAAGCGCACACTACAGTTTCACACATTTATTTTTTTTTTTGCATCACATTTTATGAAAAAATAAACAAATGATATTGTAAATGATAAAAGAGAGTTTGCTTAAAGTGTAAGAATGCATATTATTTGTTAGCATCAATTCACAGGCTAAATATTGGACAAATTGATCCAATGTGGCCAAAACTGGAGCATCTACCCTATGTATAGACACAAGAAGAAAAGTAGATATAACAAAAGTAACTTCAACTCTGAAGTGAAAGGAAATCCAGAGGATGTAATTTGAAAAGTAATTCTTAACACAATTATGCTACTAAGTTTATATATGCACATTTTAAAACAATTGTAAACATTTTGTGTAAGAGTAAGGTTAAATATACATAGCTTTAATATTTTGACAGTTTAGTTTTGAATCTAAAGGTAAATAAGACAGTTTTTTTCTTTGAGACAAAAAATAAATTTTACTTTAAGAACAAAAATAATGAAATAAATCAAGAATTATAGGCAATTAAACAGAGTTTCGACTATTTTAATCACCAAAATAGCATAGGTACCTCAACACTCTTACAAACTGCATCAATTTTAAATTCTCTGAAAATTTGAAGCACGATAATCAATTTTATATTCATCCTGATCCCGTATTAACAAATGGCATTTTTTAATTATCACTAAATTACACACTATTACACTATCCTTACCTAATACGTTAATTGAAATATGCTTTAGATAAAATCATGAACGACCAGAGTAGACGGCTACTACTACTACTGATAAAATAGTAAACATTGGTTCTAATCACGAAATTTTAATCGGGCCGCCTGTGTGCAATGAGATATGCCTCATGGAGTAGATTTATTCGGAGCAAAAATTTTCGGAATAATTTGATTACTCCTATTTTATGGTTCAAAACAGGTGAAATCAACGACCTGCATCTACTTATCTTTCAAAAACAATAGCTCTCATAATAGAAATCCATGCCTATATTCGCTCAGATAAAATAAGCATGACGTGATTGGATATACCCCGCTTGCTCGATTACTTGCTTGCTTCCACTTTTTGCGGGATCCAGATCGATTTTTCGCTGTTAGCGAAACAAGATTGACCAATCATAAGCCTGAATTTTTGCGAACTTTTCACTGTTTGCAGATTTCTGATTGGTCAATCTTGTTTCGCTAATAGCGAAAAATCTACCTGGATGCCCGTCTGTTATGTTTTACTTGGTTTGGTTGGTTGATTGAAACGCATCGCTTTCAAGGGCGCAAAGTGCTTGCATTTTCAAAATTAATAAGAATAATCATTAAATAGAGTTATATTTAAATTGTGTGCAACAAAATACGTGATGCAGTCGATCGCCACTTCCAAGACATTAAAAATCAGTATTACAGCGCCTAGAAGATACAGTGTGGAAAACGGCTACAAAATAGAGCTAATATAGCCGTTTGCGAAATTCTAAAATGGAGGGCCAAAATCACAGTCAGGTGAAATACAGCCACCTTATTGGTCGTGTGGTCGTATGGTCGCATGGTTTTAAGAGAGATAAGGGTGAGGATCACCAAGTTGTTTCTCCATTTGAATTTTGAAAGGAGTGAGGGGAAAAATAATTTTGAAGCCATTGTTACCACATTTACAGTCATGCATTACTTACCTTATTATTTTGTTCGCTTTTATTTATAATAAACAATAGAAATAACTCAATTAAGATATTTTGATAACATTTTATGCAACGAGAGTTAATAATTTAGATTATAAGTTGCAACAATTTTTAAATTATATGACATCACAAATATGCTTTAATAAAAATTTAGTTTTTATTGAAAAAATACTTTTAATATCATTTAAAAATTATCTATAAATTACGTATGGTAAAAATCTCAATAAATTTTCTCCTCTACCCCCACCCCACCATTTAAATCCATAAAATCATCACAAAAAATTAATATTATTCTAGAGAAAGTCAACAACTAAAAAAAAAAAAAAAAAAAAAAAACCTTTTTCTAGACTTTTAAATGGAAACTTAAATTAACAAAATTATACAAAAAAAATTGCACAAATAATTTTAAAAATACAGAATTTAATGTTTTAGCATTAAATGAAAAAAAAAACCCTTAAAAATAATTCCAAAAACTTTTTTTTAAGTCGCTCCAGGCCCTCTGTCCATAAAATAAATATGGAAATTTAAAAAAAAAAAAATCTGTTATTAACCTTTTATGTCCGACGGTATATTAAAGTGCCATTAAAATAACTTGTTATAAAACTAATTTAATACATCGATTAGTAGTTATACTGTTTGGAATGAATTATAGATATTTTACTTTATCTTGTTCCAAAAAACATTATTGATTGCACAAAAGAAAATTAAAAGAAAAAAAAAACAATAATTTCTTTTGCTTTTGCATCTTTTTCGGTTTCCTTGACGTTGTCAGATTGGGGGGGGGGGGGGAGGCGAAAGTTTCTGTTCGGAAATATTGATATTGTAAGAAGTTATGTTTGTATATTTTGTAATGCTACAAAATACTAAAAAAAAAATTTTAAATAAAAGATTTGAGGGGAGTTACAAATATTGCACAAAATCCCTATAAATTCAATTTAATTAATTAATTTTGGCAAAATCCTTCTAAAATTTATTAAATGATTGTGTAAATCTTCTAATGTAGTTTCAAAAATTCACAAAATATGCTTTAGAGATGAAATTTTCATAAATTCATAATTTGGGACATAAAAGGTAAACATTCTTTTATAGATATTCAATGTTTATCTTAAAAATCAAGCCTAGTTTCACGACTGCTATTCAATTCAAGTCCACTACAATGTGTTAATTTGGCGTGGACCCCGATTATGGAAATTTCCTTCATTTAATTTACGATTAGAAAAGCATGAACTTGTGCAAGTGCATTTATTTTAAAAATCACAATTTTCTCTCTCTCTCTCTTTTTTTTTTTTTTTTTTTTTTTTTTTTTTTTTTGAGATATGCAAAAGGGATAAAAGCATAGTTTAAGCAACATTTTAAGATTTCTAAATTGTTTTTTGAAACATAAAATCATAAATAAATTAATTAATGATAAAAGTGCATTTAAAAATATATATTATATTCTTTATATTTTATTTTTTACATTTTAATATTTAAAATATTTCATTGTTGCAGTTTTACAGCTAATTGGCATATTTTAGAGTGCATGATTTGGCACATAATTAATTCCATTCTTCTTGTAACTCTTATACAATTATAACCATAAACAATATTTAGCAATTTATCACTTGGACCCTCCTTAGGGAAACATGTTATTAATTTATAATTAAATTCTCAAAATATTAAAATGTTATATTGTCATCGAAAACAAACCTGGTTTCATAATTTTTATAACCTTAGCTTACCAGGAAGTGAGGGAAAAATAGATTAAAAAATTCCAGATTTAAATATATGAACCAGGAAACAAAATAATTTATTGTACATACTATTAAAAATTGTTCATGTAGTATTTTTTGTTCTGTTTATTCTGAATGATTAAAATCGGTTTAAAAACTGACATCATTTTTTAAAATTATTTTCCATTAGGCAAAAATTTTTGAAATTTTTTAGTATTCTAAGTTAGTTATTAAATTTTTCTATAGAAAAGTGCGAATATTTGTTTTATTTTGGATTTTAAAAGCAACATAGGGAAAAAAAATGCAAGTTTCTTTTTTAATTTTCCTTAACAAAAAAAGTACTTCCATATTATTTAAAATTTTTTAGAGCTTAAAATCGAAATCTTTCATTCACATTTTATAAAAAGTCATCAAAATATCTTGAGTTAATTTCGATGGCTCATTTTAAATGAAACAGAAAAAATTCGCTTCAATACATGATTTTTTCTCGGAAAAGGGAGTAATCGACGTTTCCCCTAGCGCTAGAGATTGCTCTCTGAAAAGGACGCGACTCAATGACCAATGAGGAGCTCGGATTTCACCTGACTGTGATTTTGGCCCTCCATTTTAGAATTTCGCTAGCCGTTTTCCACACTGTATCTTCTAGGCGCTGTATCAGTATGGTCTGAATCTAGCAAGGCAATCAGAACGGCTCGGAATCTGAACCGAGTAGGTATTGTAAATACGCGCGCGGCACTATTACAGCAAGGCGATATAAGTAAGCGTACAAACTGAATACTGGAATCGGGCTTAAATTAACACAGTTGCGCCAACTTGAGGACGAGGTGATAATCCACATTTGCGGCCTTTTCGAGGCTAACGAGAAAGACAGGCTACCGTGGTGGGTCCGATTCTTCTTTTTTTACAGACCGCTGGAGCCACGTGATGCCCTTTTCGCACATCTTCTTTGGTGGATTCGAGCATCACGTGACTCCAGCGGTCTGTAAAAAAAAGAAGAATCGGACCCACCGCGGTAGCCTGTCTTTCTCGTTAGCCTCGTGACAGGATCGAGACTAACGAGAAAGACAGGCTACCGCGGTGGGTCCGATTCTTCTTTTTTTACAGACCGCTGGAGTCGCGTGATGCTCTTTTCGCACACCTTCATTGGTGCATTCGAGCATCACGTGACTCCAGCGGTCTGTAAAAAAGAAGAATGGAGGATATTCCATCTGCGTTTTGATCACGTGATCAAGGTAAAAACGTCTAGCGTAAAGAAGGGAAGGCTCGGTAGACGTGTAATGTGAATCCTCGCTAGCCAATGAAACAGTTCATCAGGCAAAGCAGTAGCATCTTCCTTTCTTATCAATTAGAAGTTCCTCGGGTAAAATACCGGTATCACGTGACTTTTTTCAGCCTCGAACCCATATTTGGAATATCCTCCATTGGACCCACCGCGGTAGCCTGTCTTTTTCGTTAGCCTCGTGACAGGATATCTACCATCTGCGCATATTTTCTAAATCTTGCTCATGGAACTGAATTTTGTTTACCACACTTGTTGCAAAATAATGGCGCAGCGAGAGGGTCGTCCAGATGCACTTGACACCACGGAGTTTTCTTCGCCTTGTCAAAGACATTTCAGCTATTAATCGAGGTGAAAAAAATTTACAATTTTAGTGGTGTGAAGTAAGAAAACAGTTAGGCATCTTTTTGTAGTTTAACCCCGTCCGCTATGTGGCGTGCGACCTTGATTGATGTGACCTCGCCTTTAATCTTACGGTTACCTCTCCCATTTAAGATAGGATGTTTACTTATATCGCTTTGCTATTACAGCACCTAGAATATATAGCGTGGAAATCGGCTTTCCCAGTAATACTTAAAAAAGTGCCAAAATATTGTATACCTTAAAGGTCAAACGATGCTGAAATTCTTTGAGTCGATCACAGCGGCATCTGCAGGATATTTTCTAAAACTCCAAGACGATGTTACAGCGCCTAGAAGATACAGTGTGGAAAACGGCTACAAAATAGTGCTAAAAATTGAATCCCATAAATGTACAACGATGCTGAATAACAAGATGTCGATCGTACCGCCATCGTAGTGATTTACAAACGATAGTCATTCTAAAAGAGACTCTTTAACCTATTTCACGTCATTCCTTAACTAAATTAGCTTATAACAGACTAAAATATCTTATATTTATAGTTTCCGATATTTAACATTCTATAATTTTTGAAAATACAGGGTTTATATTGAAAAGAGTTACGAGATGGCGCTCGTATCAGCATATTGCCGCTGAGCATTGTTGGAGGTTTATGGGATACAAGTTTTTAGCACTTTTTAAAGCATTATAGGAATAGCCGTTTTCCACACTGTATCTTCTAGGCGCTGTAACGATGTGGTCCAGACACTGTAATAATACGATGTTTACTTTGAAATGGACTTTACCCGAGGCTAACGAGAAAGACAGGCTACCGCGGTAGGTCCGATTCTTCTTTTTTTACAAACCGCTGGAGTCACGTGATACCCTTTTCGCACATCTTCATTGGTGGATTCGAGCATCACGTGATTCCAGCGGTCTGTAAAAAAAGAAGAATCGGACCCACCGCGGTAGCCTGTCTTTCTCGTTAGCCTCGACTTTATCCATGTGATGTCAGTCGCGGGTAAACAGAAGAAAAACACCAATAGGCGTGAAGAACATTTTAGCACTGCTCCCCTTTGTCCAATAAACAGTCATTTTCGGAGGATTTTTCCCCCCGCAGAGGTTTGGCTGTTGCCATTCGTGGGTAAAGTCCATCTGAAAATATATCGCAGATGTCCCTGCGATCGGCTCCCTGGATTTCAGCATCATTGCATATTTAAGGGATACAACTTTTTAGCACTTTTTGGATAGCAGATTTCCACACCCATGAACATAGAATAGAGAAGGACTTCTCACGAAATAGGTTTTAGAAGAAGATTGTGGTGAGTCGCTCGTATAATATAATCACTCACTTAAAAACACTTTACTACCTTTATTCGTAGAACATTGATAAACGTCGATTCTGACACTCATCGTATTCGAACACACAAAAAACGCAATGTAAATATTTTCGTCTGCGCTGCTATGACAACGGCTCTGGCCAGCTGCCATTCCGAACGAAGAATTTTCTCCCTTGCCTTTCTGCGGCTGCCACAGAGTATCCCCCCAGTGACGTAGGGTACCGAAGAAACGATATACAAGTGTATACTATTTTTTTTTTTTTTTTGACTATCTGTGTCAGAATCCACGCTTGTGGAGAAAAATTACAAGGATATTTACATGAAATAAAATTGCAATATATAACAAAATATAGGCATAATGTGTAGTATGCAAAATGAACAATTTATCAACAATTTCAGTAAGTAATATAAGATGCCAGTTTTTTAGGAAAATGGACATGTCTGCCCGAACGTGTGACAGTTTTTGTTTGGTCAGGGTTACTGTCCGCCTTAAGAGAGAGTTTTAATTTAGAGTTCTCTGGAACAGTTTTCGTGGACAAGTCTGAAGTAGAAATCAAATGAGCTGGCTTCACTCGATCTATTGATACCGTAGACTTACGACCATTAAGCTCGATTGTTATAGTTTTCCCAGTTCTACTTAGGACTTTGTGAGGACCAGTATATGGTTGACACAATGGAGGTTGTACATGATCCACTCTTAGAAAGATGTGTGAACAAGATGTCAAGGAAGGGTGTATATAGAACTTCTCTTGGCAGTGAGATGATGTAGCAACTGGACTTAACTGCCGCATGGTGTTTCGTAGTTGCGTGACGAAGTTATCGTTGAAAGGTCGGATCTTGTATTCATCCAGCATATCACAGGGCAATCTCAACGTAGTGCCGTAGACTAGCTCAGCGCAAGAAGCTTGTATATCTTCCTTCACTGCTGTGCGAATGCCTAGTAAAACTATCGGTAATATTTCAGTCCACCTACTGGTTTCGTGAGCTTTGATGGATGACTTTAAATGTCGATGAAATCTTTCGATAATGCCATTCGATATCGGATGATATGCCGTTGTGCGGATCTTCTGTGTTCCCATCATTTTCGTAAATTCATCAAATATTGCTGATCGCATTTGTGGGCCTTGATCCGTGGTTATGAGCGAAGGGCAACCAAATCTTGATATCCAATGCTTTAATATGGCACTACAAATTGTTTTAGCTTGTGTATCAGATATAGGTACGGCTTCTGGCCATCTGCTAAATCGGTCAATCATCGTTAAAAGATAGCTGAAACCGTCAGATGGAGGCAAGGGACCTACGATATCTATATGTATTTGGGAAAAACGTGCATCAGGAAGAGAGAACGTGCCAAGAGGTGCTTTGGTGTGCCTCTGTATTTTTGATCTTTGACACTTCTCACAGCCACGAACCCAGTTTTTGATGTCTCGTTTCATATTTGGCCATACGTATCTGGAACAAATTAGTTTTGTGGTAGCTGCTATGCCTGGATGGGCTAGGTTGTGCAAATGTTCATATATCAGCCGACGAAAGAAACTAGGAACTAAGGGTCGAGGCGTACCTGTTGAAGCATCACATAGTAGGCTACAATCAGAAATGAGGCAAGGTTTCAATTCCAATTTGAGCAATGTACTATTATGCAGGTTCTGTAGCTCTGAATCATTTTCCTGAGCTTTTGCGAATTCCTCAAAATTTAAGATTGGAGATTTTGAAATAGAATCAATTTCAATTCTTGAGAGGCAATCTGCAACAATGTTTTCGGAACCTGGTACATGTCTAATGTCAGTGGAATATTGGGAAATGTAATCTAAATGGCGTGATTGCCGCGGCGAACATTTATGGGGATTTTGCTTAAATGCATAAATTAGCGGTTTTTGATCAGTATAAATTTGAAAAATTCTCCCCTCTAGCATGTGCCGAAATTTTTTTATTGCCGAATAAATAGAAAATAATTCCCGGTCATATGTTGACCAATTCCGCTGACTGTTGTTTAATTTCATGGAAAAAAATGCTAAAGGTTCATAACGTTCCTGATAAAACTGCATAAGGGTGCCGCCGATCGCGACATCTGAGGCGTCAACCCATATACTCAACTGAGCGCCTGGAATAGGGTGCCGTAAAAGAGCAGCCTGAGATATTGCATTTTTGGCAGCTACGAAAGCTTTTTCAGCATCTTCGTTCCAATTAAGGGGTTCTGTTTTAGGAACACGGGAACGAGATTTCTTTTTGTTTGTATGGCCTTCTAACAATTTCACTAAAGGCGCAAGTATGTGTGCAGCTTGATATATGAAAGACCTATAAAAATTAAACATACCCAAAAATCTTCGAAGTTGAGATAAGGTTGTGGGCTGCGGAAAACCGATTATGCATTTAACTTTATCTGGAAGTGGTTGAATACCATGTTCAGATATTCGAAATCCTAAGAAATCAATGGTAGGTTTACCAAATGTGCACTTGGATACATTTATGCACAAACCATATTCTGCTAATTTGGAAAATAGTGCTTTTAAATGATGATAATGCTCCTCGGCATTTTTAGAGGCTATGAGTATATCATCGACGAAAGCATAGACGCCTGGTAAATCACGTATTACCTCATCTATGAATCTCTGAAATGTTGCAGACGCATTGCATAAGCCAAATTGCATGCGTGTGCTTTCGAACAATCCAAAAGGTGTGCATATCGCTGTTTTGGGAATATCATCAGGATTGATTGGTATTTGATGATATGCTTTGATGAGGTCAAGTCGACTAAAAATTTTAGTGTCACGTAAATTAGCAGTAAAATCAGCTATACATGGTATCGGGTATCTGTCTTTTTTGGTTTGCGCATTCAAGGCACGATAATCACCTACAGGTCTCCATTCCAAAGTTCCCTTTTTTGGAACCATGTGCAAAGGTGATGCATAGTTGCTACGTGAAGGTCTTAAATGTCCGAGTTGTATCATATTTTGAAATTCGGTTTTAGCAATTTTCAGGCGATCCGGAGCCAACCTGCGGGGTTTTTCCACAACTGGAGGTCCTTTTGTTGAAATAAAATGCATTGTGTTGTGTTTGACAGGCTGATTGGGATCTGGTAATTTTGTAATAGATGGGAATTGTTTAAGAAGTTCATTATATATATTATCAATATTGATTGTTTTTACTGAATGAATTAATGCACATTTCATGTGACCTGTTGTTTCAAATTTTGTTTTTAAATCTCTTAGACATTTGTGGCGGAGATCTGGAACCAATTCGAAATTATGGAGAAAATCTGCTCCCAAAATTGGTGTACTAACATTTGCCACTAGA
This sequence comes from Maratus speciosus, assembly GCA_963932465.1. Lineage (NCBI taxonomy): Eukaryota > Metazoa > Arthropoda > Arachnida > Araneae > Salticidae > Maratus > Maratus speciosus. The sequence goes on from OZ010791.1 coordinate 334,429,618, forward strand.
AAAGTCCAATTAAATTTTCGTCTTAACTTAAAATCTAGAGAAAGGGTTTGTTGACCATAAACATTTATAGGGGAAGAATTAGCAGCCAAAAGCGTTTGTACGGGTGGATTCCGTTTTTGTACATTGTTGGCAGGAAGAATTGACACGTCCGAACCGGTGTCGACCAGAAAAGAAACATTTGTAGTCCGGTCTCTAATGAACAGGCGACGTGACTGTTGAGGCAAAGAATAAGTCGCCTCTACTCTTTGCTGGTTTCGTTTCCCGCCCAAGAACACGGCTTTATGCATTTTTCTTCCCTACATTTTTTTCCAAATCGTCTATGATACCAACAGATACTTGAATCCCGATTATCACTATTACTTCGCCCTCGAGGTTTACTCCAGTTTCTGCGGTATGGGGACCGACCACGTGAAACAGCAAGCTGATCGATGCGCTTATTTAATTTTTCGATTTCTTTCAATAATTTACCCTCTATCGCCTGTTCATTCGAGCAGGACACGGCAATTGCAGAAGCTGGGGAAGGGGTAACTTCTGAAATACGATCTGAAATTTCCGCTGCTTTATCAAGGGTTAATTCAGAAACAGCCGCTAAAATTGTCTGAACAGAATTTGGTAATCGTTGCAAAAACAATTCTAACATTAAATTGTCTGGAACATTTAGGGATTCCGCGCGACGTTTCATACTACGTAATAAATCTGAAGGTTTCCGATTTCCTAGTTCTTCTCCAGACAAGAGCTGTCGTATCTCTTGCTGGGATGATTCACCTGAGCGCGCAATTAATTCCTTTTTTAAGACACCATAAGGGTCAGTAGCATCTGGTTGCATTAAAATATCACGAATGATTGATGCAACATCGGGTGGAAGATGCGAAACTATATAATTATATTTTGTAACAGATTCTGATATTGCTTTGGGGGTAGCTAAAGCAAATGTGCTTTCGCACATCACAAACCATAGCGCAGGATCTGATCTGTTATATAATGGAATTTGAACAGCATCGACACTAGACATGATTTATGGTAATAAATATATAAAATAGTACAATCAAACCAAAATAAATTCGCGAGTTAAATTTTTCTAATAAAATAACAGAAAAAATATCAGGAAAATGACTCAGAAGAACTTATCTGCTTTCCATCGAGCCGCTGTAGAACGATGTATTCTTTGAAAGATGAAGATGATCGGATAACATTCCAACTCATCTAGGAAGGCTGATGCTCTATATAAGAACAGTCCATGGTCACCATCTGACTCCAATCAGAAGGTTGCGTGTTCAAATCACGTCCGGGTCACCATTGTGGTGAGTCGCTCGTATAATATAATCACTCACTTAAAAACACTTTACTACCTTTATTCGTAGAACATTGATAAACGTCGATTCTGACACTCATCGTATTCGAACACACAAAAAACGCAATGTAAACATTTTCGTCTGCGCTGCTATGACAACGGCTCTGGCCAGCTGCCATTCCGAACGAAGAATTTTCTCCCTTGCCTTTCTGCGGCTGCCACAAGATAAACGTTCCTTCAAAATTTCTCTAATAGATGGCGCTGTGTTGCACGGTTGTACTCGGTTTCGTCTGCTTCAATATGCTCTACCAATAACTTCTTTGATCATTGAGATCCAGCCAATGAACGTTGTCCGCTAGAGGCGCTGGTATGTGCACGGTTGTATTCCAAATAACCGTTGCCATCCCCTCATTTAAGGCCAAAATCGCGACACTCTAATCTATTCACTCTATTTCGTGAGAAGTCCTTCTCTATTCTATGATATGTCCTTCTCTATTCTATGATATGTCCACACCAAAGACTTTTAAGATACATAGACCAAAGACATTTAAGATACATAGACCGGCAATTCCCATTCAAAAACATGCGAAATCATGGCAGCCATCTGAAGCAAATTGAAACATCTGAAGTAAAAAAAAAATATGCCATAAACTTCATATATGAAGTTTATGGCATTTTTTTTACATGAAGCTATTTTTATATCTAAATATGCGTTATGAATATTTAATTTTTAGAAATAAAGTTAAAAAAGGCGATTTATTAATACTTTTATGAATGGTATGTTTAAAAAAGAGCATCTAGTATTACCATGCCTTATAAACCTAAATAAAGGCGAAATTTATATGGAACAAGATTGTTAAAGATTATAATTCAACCTTTATTTACGTTTGACTTACAAAAGTAACTGGAAAGGAAGTTTAGATTAAAGGTAGCAACTGTAAAATAATATAGTAATTTACAAAATTTTAAATTACTTGTAAAGAAATTTACGTTTTTTAAACTAATTTTTATGCAAAAAGGTAATTAAAAAAATGCATATTAACGAAAGTAACACTATATTTTTATCCTTGGAGGATGTTTTTTGAAATACTTACTTGCTATACGAAAAAAACAAAACAAATGATGAATAATAAGGTATTTTTTTTAAAAAAAGGCCTAAATGAAATAGGGTAGACTAATACTTAATGAACCGCAATGAAAAAATACGCTAATAAAAGCATTCTTTTAGGTAAATTAAAATATAAAACATATAAACTGCGTACAACAGCTGTGATCAAAAATCCTCAGTTAAACTGACAGTTTGCCGGTCTATCTTAAATGTCTTTGACATAGACCGGCAATGGAGGATATTCCAAATATGGGTTCGAGGCTGAAAAAAGTCACGTGAAACCGGTAATTTACCCAAGGAACTTCTAACTGACAAGAAGGGAAGATGCTACTGCTTTGCCTGATGAACTCATTCATTGGCTAGCACGGATTTACATTACACGTCTACGAAGCTTTCCCTTCTTTACGGTAGACGTTTTTACCTTGATCACGTGATCAAAACGCAGATGGAATATCCTCCATTCCCATTCAAAAGCATGAGAAATCATGGCAGCCATCTGAAGTAAATTGAAACACCTGAACCGCGAGGTTTGTACGTCAACTGTGGTTATTTAACATTAAGTGCTATGGCTAGAATGAGTTTAAAAAATAATTTTCATCAATATATATGAAGTTTATGGCATATTTTTTTACATGAAGCTATTTTTTATATCAAAATATGCGTTATAAATATTGAATTTTCAGAAATAAAGTTAAATAAGGCGATTTATTAATAATTTTATGGATGGTATGTTTGAAAAAGAGTATCTAATTTTAACATGCCTTATAAACCTAAATAAAGGCGAAATTTATATGGAAACAGATTGTTAAAGATTATAATTGCACCTTTTTTTAATTTTGACTGACAAAAGTAACTGGTAGAGAAGTTTAGACTAAAGGTAGCAACTGTAACAAAATATAGTAATTTACAAAATTTTAAATTACTTGTAAAGAAATCTACGTTTTTTAAACTAATTTTTGTGCAAAAACGCAATTTAAAAAGTGCATATTAACGAAAGTAACACTATATTTTTATCCTTGGAGGATGTTTATTGAAATACTTACTTGCTATACGAAAAAACAAAAAAAATGAAGGTTTTTTTTTTTTTTTTTTTTTAAAGGCCTAAATGAAATAGGGTAGACTTATACTTAATGATCCGCAATGAAAAAATACGCTGATAAAAGCATTTGCTTAGGTAAATTAAAATATAAAACATACCGGGTGTCCCAAAAAGGACTGACTGATTTTAAAATTCAATAACTTGCAAACGGTGACAGATATTTAAAAATTTCTTGCAGGAGGGTTATGCATAAGGTCAAAAGTTTTTTTACAATTATTTTCAATTTTAGTTCGAATTACAAACAACAGATGGCGCTGCGATCAATAGACGCTGAATTCAGGCTCGATTTTTTGTACTTCGGGGCCCGGATAATACATTTCCATCTCCTTTTTCAGCATGGAACAAGAGAAAGGACCAGGAATCGAGCCTGTATTTAGCGACTATTGTTTACAGCGCCATCTATTGTTTGTAATTCGAACTAAAATCGAAAATCACTGTAATAAAACTTTTGACCTTATGCATAACCCTCCTGCAAGAATTTTTTAAATATCTGTCACCGTTTGCAAGTTATTGAATTTTAAAATCAGTCAGTCCTTTTTGGGACACCCGGTATATACTGCCTTACAACAGCTGTGATCAAAAATCCTCAGTTAAACTGACAGTTTGCCGGTCTATGTATCTTAAAAGTCTTTGTTTCCACACTATGTATTCTAGACGCTATAGCACTATCCTGAAGCGAGAAGTTACATCTTTTCTCCACCAGGTGGCGTACTCGAGCGCTTGCATCGCCAAATGTTAAGCCTATGGGAACGTTATTTTGAAATTTCTCGCTTGCATTTTTTTTTTTTTTTTTTTTTTTTGCATAGGATATCTAAGGTCTATCTCTAACCGGTCTAGTTTTTACTTTTTCAATTTTGGTTTCAGATTTTAACTCTCTGAGCGGTTTGGGCGTATTTTTCAGTTTCCCAAAAACAACTTTAATCTGTTGTAGATAAAATATTTTCAACAGAATTGTATTTCAAGATGTCTATCAAATAAAGGGGCATTAAGTGCATTTTAGAAACAAACAGGTAAAGAAAATTTTAATTAAAATTATTTTTATAAGCATTTTTATGAAAATGCAGGAAAGCCCCCAAGACGCTCGGAGAGTTAAAAATTATTTTCGCTTTCGGCAACAGTTCTGAAATTTTCAGTGTATAATGACATATCTTGCTGTTCAGATTCTGCATTTTACAATATGGCCGTAAACAAACGATGGCGAGTGAAAGATCTTCTGATGAAATTTATGATTTTTACGACAATATTCACAACATTCTCAAATTTTAGTACTTATCCACAGAAAGCTTCTTCTAGATAATGCAGTGATAGGTCAGAAATTCTGAAATGCCTCATCATCTCTGTCACAGAGAGTGAGAAACCCCTTATTTTTTCTCGACCATCGATCCAGCTCCATCCGTTGTGATAGATATGTTATTTATACAGAGGCATGGCTGTTTATTTTACAAAACTTTGAAAAACATCAAAAATATCTTCTTTTGTACGCCCATGAAGCTTAAGCAGTGTTCAATTCAGGGGGTGGCCCGGAGGGACATCCCCCCTGGAACAATAAGATGTCCCCTCAGAAAATGTGAGATTTTGTGTTTTCAATGGTCAAAAAGCGAATTTCACAGAAAATGGGAAAACCCTACACAATAAAAAAAGCTCTGTGTGATTTTGTCTCCTTAACTTCTTTCATGGATATGTGATTATTCTGCGATTTTTTTTAATTTTCGTGAATGTCCACGATTTTTTTCTTTCGAATTCCGCAAAATCAATTCGTCAATGGGTCATAGAAAACAAATCGCGAATTTTGCAAATTTTGAAAAAAAAATCCCCCCAAAATCGAAAAAATCGCTAATTTCTCCAAACGACCGAGGAAAATATTGTTAATTTCATGAGAGACCGCGAAAAGGAACGCAGATTTCGTCAAATAATTGTACAAACTAAAATATAGAATTTTGTAAAAGGATTGCGAAAAAAATCGCGAATTTCGTCAAAAGATTCCACAAAAAATCGCGAAAATTTCATCAAACAATCGAGGGAGATTTCGTCAAACGATCGTGAAATAAGATACAAAATTTCGTGTAGCTATCGCGCAAAAAATTACAAATATTATTAGTCGGTGGTTGGGAAAAATAATCACGAATTTCAACAAATGATCGTGAAAAAGAATCGCGAGTTTTGTCAAAAGATCACAGAAACAAATATGGAATTTCGTCAGTTGGTCGCGGAAAAAGATTGTGAATTTCGACAAATGGTCGCAAAAAAAAAACCAATTTTGACAACGGCTGCAGAAAAAAAATCGTGACTTCCGTGAAACGGTCGCGGAAAAAATCGCAAATTTCGTTAGGTGATCGCGAAAAAAGAATCATGAAATTCAATCAGTCATGAGATAATCAGCCCATGAACGTCATGAATAGGTCACGAAATTTGCAACTTTTGTGATCTATAGCTATAAGAAAATTTTCATTAGCGATTTTCTGCAAGTAAAGGTAAAGTCAAGCGTTAATTGTTTCGGATTGCGTTTTCGCTATTCTGAGGTGGGTTCATGTTAATACTAGTTTTTCAAAGAAATCCTGAATATTTTTCAGATGAAAAAGCTACATATTTGAACATTAATGAATAGTACATACATATCTTCATTTTTCTTCATAAAAGGCAAAGTTTGTATTAAAGATACAATTGTAGATTTCTTTTAAAATAATTATATTAAAATATGGATTAATTTTCTTTCATTACGGGTCGGGTTGTCTGATTGATTCAATGAAATCTTTTTAGCGGTTTCCGTCTTTACATGAAATTACAGTTCTGCGTCAGGATAGGTTGACGTATTTTCTTCATTGCGAGTGAGGTTACACTTTAAGTTTTTCGGATCGTACTTTATCTCTTTCGGTCGGAATCGGGATGTCCTGTTTTTTAACAAGGTAGTCCAGGATAATTTTCAAATAAAAAACTATAGATTTGACTATTAATGGTGGCCCATAGTAATAACGCGAGTGTTCATTTCTGTACATAAGGGATAAAATTATAGACTACTTTATTATAAACGTATTAAAATATGGAGTAATTTTCGTTTACTTCGTGATTTGGTGGTAAACTGTCGGTTTTTGGGTTGAAGAAATTGTTTTGTCGGGTGCGCGCTGACTCCATTCCTAGGCGTCGAACAATTTAGAGAGCGTACCATTATAACATGATTTAATAAGGTAAATAATTAAATAATTTGGGAACTTTGCAATGATTGCAGCAAATATAATGTGACACTAATAATCCAAAAAAGTAAAAAAGTCGGATAGTCGGATAATTAAGAACTTGAATTATATTCGCCCCTTCAACCCCCCCCCCCCCAAAAAAAAAAAAAAACTATCTGAAAAAACTCTACCCCTGAATTTCTAGCCATGAGGAGACTATTTCTATGATCAAGTTGTACAGAGCTGAGAAGCAATTGATAAAAGAAAAAGTCTCTCATGGATTTTTAAAATCAACCAAAGCACGATATACTATGTCTCACCTTCGGAAGTTCAAATAGGAAATTTTTTTTATAATTATTAATTTCTATGCATAAAGCATTTATTTAATGCATATGTTTTTATTAATATTGCAATCAAATCTGATAAATTATTTTAGAGTCTGACAATTCATGGTTTATAAATTTTCTGAAAAATCAAATTCCTTAGGGGGGGGGGGGGGGCTATTGCGCCCCCCCCAGCACCCCTCAAATGGCGCCCCTGGTTCTAAATAAGAACACCTGCCAATTTTATGCGTTTCCAAACAAAAATCAATTCAGAAATGTGTCAGAAAGTCCTTTGGACTTGAGAACAGTCTTAATAAATTTCAAGAAAATATTTTCAAAAATATACTACTATACATCTTCAAAAAATATGTTTAAAACCCCTCTTTTTTTAAAAAAAGTTTAGTTTTTAAACTCTCTTTTTTACTTTCTTCTATCTATAATAGAAGAAAGTATTGTAATCGAAATTTTTATAGATTTCCGGTTTTCGCCCGATTTACACATTTTAGAAGTCAGAGACTCCGAAAAACACGTTTATACAAAATGTCTGTCTATGTGTCCGTGTGTCGTCATTGTACCATTGAAAAGTGTATGAAGTTATGCATAGAATTGAACCAAATTTCAGATATATATTTTTGGCTATGTCTAGCAGTTCCTCCTCAATTCAAAAATATTACGCCGGAAAGGATCGCTGTAATAGAGATTTTTGTGCCATTTTTATTATTTTACCATCGAAAAGTGTATGAAGTTACGCATAGAATTTACCAAATTTCATATGTTTTTGGCTATGACAAGCAGGTCCTCTTTGAATCTGGAAATATTCCGCCGAAAGAGCCGTTGTAATAGCTATTTTTGTACCATTTTCATTACTGAAACATCAAAAACTGTATAAAGTTATGCATAGAATTGATCCAAATTTCATACATATTTTTTTTTTTTTTTTTTTTTTGTGGGGTGGGGCCTATGGAAAGCAGATTCCACTTGAATTTGGAAATATTCTGCCTGAAGGGGGAGCTGTAATAGCGATTTTTGTGTAATTTTCTCGATTTTTCGCATTTCTGTTGTACATCGGCGTCTCGTGCAACGACGAAAACTTCGCATCCTGCTAAGACGGCTATTCGCAAGCAGCTGACTTACAACAGAATAATGAAAAATATTGGTTTTATTAAATATCATGATCGAGATTATCTCGTTTTTACTCCTATTAATTGGCTGAAGCAGAAATTTAAGATGGAAATCAAAGTAGGTATAGTATTGAACTAATATTGGGGGTAAATATTGGAGTATTAACATTTGTAACTACTTTTTGAAATATTAAGATGTATGAGATAGAAGAAGGTTTTGGTTACAACTAGTTTCTTTTAAAGAACTCAAATGGGTACTGTAATGTAACTTTAATAACCACATTCCTCTGTAAAACTGTTACTATGAGGTTTCAATTAAACCGCTTCGTCGGGCATTATCTATTTTACTTTTGGTGGTACTTGCTAGAAGTTGTACAAAATTTAGGTCCATAATTTTGAGACAGTACTTGATTCAACTGATCAATTTCTAGATGTTATCCGCTTTCCAGTCTTTAGCATACAGTTTGGACTTAAGATACGCTCAGAACCGCTCAATTGATCGAATTTCGGGAATGTTAGCTGGATTGTCGTTCTTCTGTATGAAAGTAATGTTTTGCTGGCGGAAGTGGCTGAGAACGATTTTGCAATAATGACTGCTGGCCAAGTCTGGCCAGAAGACGTAATCACCGCCGTTGTAATTGCTACGGATGTAGGGGATGAGACGACGGCGAATGCACTTGTTCAAATGTCGTTGCCCATCGACAGCAAACCCAGATATTCGGATGAACGGACGACTCAAGCCTTTCGGACTCATCGCAATCCAAATGATGATTTTGTCTTTGAATTTTGCTTTAGTAGAAAATTTGATGATAGGTTGTATCGTAGAGACATCAGATGTGTAGTAGCCACCGTTATCGTTAAAAGAGGAGTGAGTAAGCATGGAATATGACTCGTTATCCAAGATGAATGTTCGATCAGAGAATTTTCTGAACCAGCGACCACACCTCATTTTCGTGGCAACCATTTGTTTTTCTATTCGTTTTGGTATAACCCTTTTCTTGTGACATTTGATGTTAAGCTTCTTGGTGATTGTCCTACGTAGATGGCCGGTGAAACGCTGAATTTGGCAGCCGTGGGATGGATTAATAATTAATGGTCAGTTTTGAAAAAAAGTCGTTTCAACTGCTGTTATTTTGGCTTAGTAAGTTTTTGGGCCTTCCCACCCGATCCCGGTTGTCTTTTGGCTGGGAGTCCCTTCTAGTAACGTTGCAGAACATCGTATATAGTTCGTTTGGGAATATTTTCGTCAAAAAAATGATTCACGATCAACTTCTCATGATGAATATTGCCTTCATTAAACTTGTATACGCGTGTACGCACGCACTTCTCTCTCGACCCCACTCTTGGAAAACACAGATTATTTAATGAACTCTTGGCTAACTGGCGTGCCCTTATATACAATAACGCAACACTTCACGCGCAGGTTTCGCCTGATTCGTATTCCTTTGCTTTTTGCATAACTGCAAAGTTTGTGCGGATTTCTAGGCGAAAAATGTCTGCGCCGGTCCTCGTAAATTTACCAATGAGGAACGAAATATCTGATTGCTCATTATATTTATTGATTTCGGCAACAGCTTTGACCTGATCAAAGAAAAATTGCAATAATTCAGGGTCTCCATCAAATTCAATAACACCAATTGGGATGTTTTTAACCATTGTCGCAAAAAAATCAATTTAAGTAATGTGATAACTGATAATTACTGAGTTTCTGCATAATACATATAAAATAATAATATTATCACTGCATAAAACCAAAGCATATCAAATAATAAAATGCAATTTAAAATTATAGCATTATAAAATATAAATAAATATAATATAGGATAATTTAAAGAAAAGAAAAAAAAATTCTCCTTTTAACTTAATCAAAAAAATTAAAAGTCTTAATGTAACTTCTTTAAGAGTAAAAAAATCTATATAAATCATGCCAATAAATCAACTAAAAAGAATGCATAAGCAAATAGCTCTTTTTTTAATAGAGGAATGTAAAAAATAATTACGTAAAATATCCCTAAAGTTTGTGAAAAATCACAAATTTAAAAAAAAATAAGGGATTTAACTTTATACTGAAAATAATGCTCTCTTTTTTTTAAAATCAAAAAGTAAATCAATAAAGAGCATGAAAGTCAAGGCAAAAATAATATAAATCATTTCAATCACATAAAAATACTTTGTAAAATATTTTTTCGTGAATACGAAAATTAAATTAAGTATAATGCAATGCAAGCATTTAATGTGACTCCAGTAAATTACTGAAAAGAAAAAAAAATTGAAACAAATATTCAATTCTTGTATTCTATATATATGTGTAAGGAAAAAAAATGAGCAGTTTTCTTTTTACTATCAACTGCCAAAAAAATTTTTGTGTTTTACGATGGCAATTTTTTAAGCCACTTTTCACTATGGAACGAAAATTTTCTTCAGGTTTTTTTTTTTAACCACTTTTTAAATAACACTATTTCACTTGTGGTTTAAAAATTGTAAAGGCACTAAAGCACTAAAACTGAGGACGCTTATTCTTTCACTATAAAACTTCACAAGCCTTTTTTTTTGCACACAAACTTGGCCGTCACACAACGCTATTCTTTGCACAATTGAAAATTGATGCACTCTAATTTCACAAAGGGAATTTTTTTTTTTTTTTTGATTCTAAGTCACCTTTAAACATATTTCACACACAATATACTGGTGACACATAACGCGGTTTCCTAAAGCACAACACTGTTGGTTTTATTTATTTTTTTTTTTTTTACTGCAGAATCGGATGAAGCACACAAAAAAATGTCACTAAAAGATGACCAGAGTCGGAAAGCAAAAAGGAAAAAGAAGTCACTGTCGGTGAGAGCAGGGAGTGAAAGAGCATTGGAGAACATCCGTCCTAGAAAAAGACCTCCGTCACTCGGGAAAGGAAAACTTTAGATCTCTCGGACAGGATTTTCCGTGCGACGATTCGCAGTCTTTCAGCATACGCAGGATACTGTCGATGACATGGAGCGGCGAGAATGTTCATAGAATGCATGCTAGCGGGCAGACAGATAGAAGTAACATCACCTCTTCATCATTTTTTTTTTGCGCTGGAGAAAAATTCGGCTGATATGCACCAATAATTCATGGTGAAGGGTGGGTTCGATGAGATGGGGCGGACATCTGGTGGTTCACGGGTTCGCTGAAACGGTGTAAAAAAACTCCAACATATAGATGTAAGCACAATTAGTCATTATTCATTTTTCAATACGAAGAAGGACATCTCACAAAAAGGGAGCCTCAAATACGAAGCTCTGTAAAAGCAGAGATTAAATATATCTCTATGTGTAGAACCATATCCGTTCATGAAAAACTGCTACGCAATGTCACAAAAGGAAAAAGAAAACAACAGAGGTTCTTTTTGCAGACCGTTCAGCAGGGTGGTCGGGAGCGATCTCTGAATAATGCGTACTGAAATCACATGCCTTGGCATCTTGTATTATCGCCAACTAATCAAGTTTTTGACGCCGATATTATAGAGACAAAGGATTGGCTGCAGGATTAGCAGATAAATAACGTGGCAGCTCAGCCTTTCGGCGCACCCACGGGATGTGAAGCAACCCTACATGTTTCAAGACTAAGAGCGACAAAAAGTCTCGATTATGTTTATATTAACACATTGCAGTTAAATGTGATTGAGTAATCTTTAATAAATGTATGTGAACTGTAGAAAGCATAATGATAATTGAAGATATAATTTAAAACTGCAATTCCAATAAATACATCTTTTCTTTATTTCATTTTTTTACCCGTCAAGTTCTAATAGGAAATGAGAGCAGTTTATTTATAGCGCAAATGAAATACGTTAAAGAAAATGAACGGTTAAAAGAAAGTGCAGCTGTACGGAGTTAAATATGATCGTGATTGCATTTAAACAAAAACCGTTAGGAATGGAAATATAAATAAATATGCGAGAATGAGCATTTTGAATAAGTAGAAAAAAAATATGAAACTATAAATCTTTATATGTGTTGAGTAAAGATCCTTGTGAAATAAATAAATGAATGTAGAACAATGAATTGTTTTAGGAAAAAAGAATTGCTATAGTGAATTTACTTGTTTAAAGTAGATTTTGAAAAACGGGGGGTGAACTTGATATGTTGCAGAGAAAATCTGCCACAAGTCCTTATGGTGTTTTTTTTTAATTTGCCGCCATTATTGTTCCCATCCAATTCACATATTGCCCTCAGGAATACACATATATATTCCAAATTTCAAAACTCTATCTCAACAGGAAGTGGGTGAAAAATGAGTCGCAAGATTTGACTGCCACATAGTACAAACAAACAGAATTTTAAGTTAAAAGAAAGAATGTAAAAAAAGGCGATTTTATAACAGTGAATGTTTTTATTTCAACAATGCAAAGCTACATTGGGTATGGTTGGGTTCTGCCGATAACAATACATCCTTTTCAGGTTTCCAAAAGTGAATTATCAATCAATATATTAATGATATGTAATTATACTTGAGGAACGTGTTCAGTAAAAAGTTGATTACAGCAATAATTATAAAATATAGCTATTAAATGCTTTAAAAGGATAAAAATTATGAAAATAATAAAAAGGATTAAATATATTAAATGCTAAAAAAATAGAAAATGAAGTAAAAAATATAATTAAAAAAAACCCCACACACTTCTATTGGTGTTCTTAAAGTAGAAAATATTTTCTCGTAAGTCAAAATTCTGGAGGATAACAGAAAGTTAGTAAAAGCGATGACCAAAGAAATATTCTAAAAAAATTGGAATTATAATCAATTTCATAATAATTAAATTTTTAATGAATTTTCAGTACTTTTCTTTCTCATGATTTTTCCTGTGGCTTAATTTACATACCCAATTTTTTTCCGTCTTACGCTTTTACGATTTTTGTTTTGATCTCTAGACTTTTAATAAGAAATGTTATTCTATATTTTTAAGTGCATTAATAAAAGTTGTTCATTATTTAAATATTTTTACTTTTACTTTATTTTATCTATGTAGGGGTTAAAAATCCCGAAAATCGCCTGTTTGTCTGCGTGACCTTTTTGTATCATCAAAAAGTGCATGAAGTTACGCATATAATTGAACCAAATTTCATATTTTGACGGAAGGAGGGGCTGTAATAGCGATTTTTGTGCCATTTTTCTTACTGTATTATCGGAAAGTATACGAAGTTATGCAAAGAATTGAACCAACCTTCATTTATATGTTTTTGAGTATGGCTGTCAGGTATCAGTTGAAATTGGGGACATTCCCCAGGATGGGGGCGCTGTGACAGCAATTTTTTGCGTTGTTTTCTCGATTTTTTGCAGTTTAAGTGAAGAATTTATAATTTTTTTGACGAAATTTTATCTTTAGATGTAATGTGATAAGCCGAAGTTTGTATAAAATTTTGGAGAAAATCGGCCTAAAGGTGGCACTGTGATAGTGAATTTTGTTCTATTTTCCGGACGAGGGCGGTAGCTGTTGAAAATAAATCACACTGAATCACCCAATGGAGGATATTCCATCTACGTTTTGATCAATTGGTCAAGGTAAAAACTTTTAGCGTAAAGAAGGGAAAGCTCCGTAGACGTGCAATATAAATCCCCGCTAGCCAATGAAACAGTTCATGAGGCAAAGTAGTAGTACCTTCCCTTCTTATCAGTTAAAAGTTCCTTGGGTAAATTACCGGTATCACGTGACCTTTTTCAGTCTCGAACCCAGATTTGGAATATCCTCCATTGTCTAATCTAGGTTTAATTTGCATATTTTTAATAAGCAAAAATTTTCACGTTTTTGATATATTACCTGTTGATTAGACTTCATAACCAAATACCCCCCCCCCCCCCTCTAAAAGAAATCATGGCTACATTAATGTGCTCAAAACACAAAGAATTTACAAAGAAAATCTGCCCGCAATAAGCATTTGGCTTGAAAAAAGTACGGACTAATGACTTCTATGTTCGCAATTTAACTACCTCTTTTTTTCTATTTTTATTCTTCGTGACCAAACGTCCCCAGTTTTTGGGGACCGAGTTCACGTTTAGAAAATCAGCCTCAGCTTGTTGATTTAAAGAACTCACTGAGTTTCGGAAATATGAAAAAATTATGAAGTAAAAATAAAATAAAGTTGAAAATCTTTAGTGGGTTTAGTTATAAATCCAAGTTTTGAAAGCTTTAAAATAGGAACATTTTTTTAATTTGGCAAGTTTAATTCCCCACTCATAAAGATACCGACTCGCATCTTCAATCAAGCGTCATCGGTGAAATTAGTCTTATGGAGTAGGTGGGGGCAAAGATACACACTGGCTGATTTAATATGAAGAAACATTTCTACAATCATGACCGCTAGGTCATAATAATTAACTAGTAACCGCCGCGGCGAGCGGCCCCTATTCGTCCGCAGCTCTTTATTCTTCCACTTAGCCCGACTGTTTTGCGAAAGCTAGATTGTTAGGTCCCCAGCCACGTCCCGAGTAAAAGACTATCTAGCTAAAGCGAGATTGAAAAAAAAAATATTCAAAAATTGAAACCGGACAAATTTAAAAGGGAAATTACACAAATTAAAGACACAGAAAAGCGGGAAGGAAGGGCTCGGGGCGATGAAGCTACCCTACGACCCCTTGCTTCTTCTAGCTTATTATTAGGTTATTATAATTAGGCTAGGTTTGGTCTTAAGTGTAGTAGTTGTGTGTTCAAACTTTGTGAAAAAAAAATAGCTCTCTGTCCCAAGAAAATGAGGTAAATTTAATTTTTCGAATTTTATCTAACATTTTTTAAATTTCACTTTATTGTTTGACTGACAATACCTCAAATTTTTGCAAATCCAAAAATTCAGTGGAGAACGGAAACTCTTTAGCTTCTAAAGGCCGTTTAGTTTACCTCGATCGCATTTGTTTAAACTTGTAGATAGCTGGTTAAGCAAAATATTGCAGAATGGGGTAAAGGTACGCATCTGTTTTGAGACAAAGATAAGCACAAGTTTAAGATGCGGGGCTTTGCTCGATAGTTTTAGCTAGATGCAAAGATTTCCATAATTATGTTGTGGAAAGTTTTTTTTTTTTATAAGTATTTTCTAAAATATAATAGCTATTTAACTACTAGTTAACTACCATTTCCTTTTTCTATTTAAGTTTTTTTTAAAACTATAGAACGTTGGTATCCACAGGGCCGTAGCAAGGTCTTAAGAGCCCCCCCCCCCCTCTAAGATTTTAGAGAAATATCTACATTTAATTTTCCAGCCGAGTTCCATTAACACCAGCGGAGTTTCGCTGGTCAGATTTTCCAAAACGAACTCTAAATTGAACGAATTTGTAGTTGGGCTGCACTGCTTTCGGCAACGTACACCCATATGGGCTATGTCCGCTCCGATCTCGAATCATACGAACCTAGAATTCTTGTAATTTTTTTTTATTTCGATCCAGATTAAATTCAAATTTTCAATATTTCGTTCACGTTGCTACAGGAACAGATTTGATATTCTTACAAAGTGAATTTAATCAAAGGACTTGTAAAATTTAACTGAAAATTCTTCCATTTAGGAAAAAAATGTCAAAAAAATCGCCGCAGAACGCAAAAGAACGCCAAAAATTGCATAAAAATTTTCGAAGTTCATAGAGATAAAACTTTACTTGAATTCAGCTAAAAGATTGAAACCGGGTTTATATCTTTTACGAATATTAAAAAAACTACCAAAAAAGGGAAAAAAAGCTAAAAATCACATAAAAATTCTCGAAAATTTTAAAAACAGCAGACGACAAAATTTGGCAAAAAAGTTTGAAACTGAATTCCTTTTACAAATGTTATAAATCATTAAGTAGTGCTCATAAACAAAATAAATAAATAAAAAATATGGAAGTCGTTTTCGTATTTTCAATTTTCTCTTCAGTTTGACAATGCCATCTGCGTGGCCCAGACAGATTTTCTTTACGCAGAAAATATTCACTTATAACAATTTTTTTCCTGCTCGGATTGGTGCCTTTTATTAAATACATGTATATGTACAGATTTACTAATTAAAAAAAAATTACTTTTGGGATGTCGTTTTCATACATTCAAGTTTTCTCCAGTTCAAAATTGTCACCTAAGTTGAAATTTAAGAAGAAAAAAAACACCTTCGGATAGAAGGTACCTTTCTGTGGGCAATGAAGACGGGTTTCCTAGTAGCTAACAATAAAGGCACACGTTTGTCTGTCCAAAGTTTTTCTTTGTCTGGCCAGATGTTTTTCTGTTCAGGGCAAAATTTGACAGGAAGGTTACCTGAATGCTTGAAGTTATGCACCTCGAAACAGGTTTTTAAATTTTTTGATTCGAATTTTTTTCATTTAATTTTTTACGCTAATTTTTGTATTTTTTCGAGTTTCATGGTTTTTCCCCCACATTCATAAAAGGAATCTATTTTCAATCCATCTTTCCATTTTAGCCGAATATAGTAAAGTAGCCTTTTTTGATTTTTAAATATTTCGCGAATATTTTATGTGATTTTTAACTTTTTTTTGCGTTCCGACGTGATTTTTTGACATTGGTAAAAGGAATCAGGTTTCATTCTTTTAGCCCGATGTACTAAATTTCGTCCCTTGCAATTTTTGAATTTTTCACGAACGTTTTTTTTTTCCTTTTTTAAGACCCCTGTGATTAGAAGAGATTTTATCTCACATTTGAAGAAACTTTCGTCTTTTGAAAGGAAAAATTCTAGAAATTTTGATCTTCGATTCGCGACTTCTTCGTGTTATGAAGGAAAAAAGTCATGCGTAAAAGTTCAGTTTCTAATAGGGAAAAGTACAATGCAGCAAAGTTGGCGAAACACTCCTGTGATTTGATTTGACAAAAATGCGTCTTTATATTTAGTAAGGATATTAGGTAATTTTTACGTTAGATTGGTGAGTTTTCTATATTTTCGCGAATGATGAGCAAATCAAATCAAAGTTGTTTTTTGTGTGTGTGTTTGAACGAAAGAAAAAGTTGCGGAAAAAATCCTTCAGATCACGGATTTTTTTTTTTTTTTTTTTTTTTTTTGAGAGAGTTTAAAAGGAACCCAGTTTCAATCTTTTATCCCAATATAGTAAAAATTTTGCGATCTGTGGCATGGATTTTTTACATCCCTGAAAGGAATCAGGTTTCAGTCTTTTAGCTCAATATAGAAAATATATCCACAGAAATTTCTGAATTTTTTACGAACATTTTATGTCATTTTTAGCGTACTTTTGTCTTTCACGGCGATTTTTTAACATTCCAGTTTCAAGCTTTTGGCTCGATATAATCAATTTTCTCTCAGCGATTTTTAAATTTTTGCCCAATTTTTTATAAGATTTTTACACTTTTTTTTCGCGTTTTGCGAAGTTTTTTCGACATTTTTTTTCTGTAACCGAAGAATTATCCAGTAGATTTTGCTTCTGTCATAATTAAGCTGAAGTGGAAAAATAACAAATTTGTTCCTGTAGCAACGTGAGCTACGATGCTGGAAAATTTCACTTTTATCTGGACACTATCACTTTTATCGAAAAAAAAAAAAAAAAATACAATAATTCAATGATTGTTTGATTCAAGATCGGAGCGGGAATATACGGAACAGGTTTACGCTGCGGAAGGCAGTGAAGGCCCCCAATGGAGAACTCCAAAAACTAGGTTCTTTTTTATAAAAAGCAATCAGCGAAGCTCTGCTAGTAGGTTAAATAAATACACAATATAATTTGTGTATTGTTAACATAAGTAATTTATCGAGACAAGAGAAATGAAATGTTGAAAACGAAACAGGTCGAACATAAGGGGATAGGCGGCATATGCAATGAACATAGATGCCCGCTTATTGGGGTCCCCAACGAGAGTAAGAAGCATAAATTTTTTGAACATTTGAAAAAAATATGAGGCTTAAAAGTTTTGAATCTTGAGTTCTGAATTTTGCTCACTTTTAAGAGCGGCCCCAAAAAAGAAAATTTATAAAGTATTTAGAGCTTGCAAAATTTCTTTCATCTGGGCACCTTTAAAAAGAATGGTAGCTATAGAAAAAAAGGGCATGTCTGTTTTGGTTAAAGGAAGTAATAGTATTAAGAAAGTTTTTAACCTTATTGGGGCCCCCAACGAGATTAAAAAGCATATTTTTAAAACGTTTGAATAATAAAAATTGGCCCTAAAAGTTTTGAATCTTGAGTTCAAACTTTTCCTCACTTTTATAGGGAGCCCCCAAAAAGTCAATTAAAAAAGTATTTAGAGCCAGCAAATTTTCTTTCATCTGGCACCTTTAAAAAGAATCGTGACTGTAGAAAGAAAACACATTTGGTTGAAGGAAGTAATAGTATTAAGAAAGATTTGAACCTTATTGGGGCCCTCAACAAGATTAAAAAGCATATATTTTTTTTAATTTGAATAAAAAAGTGGGGCCTAAAAGTTTTTAATCTTGGACTCCAACTTTTCCTCACGTTTATAGAAGGCCTTAAAAAGGACAATTCAAAAAGATTTTAGAGCCTGCAAAATTTCTTTCATCTGAGAACCTTTAAAGAGAATGCTGACTATAGAAAGAAAGTGCATATCTGTTTCGGTCAAAAGAAGTAATAGTATTAAGGAAGCTTTGAATCTTATTGGGGCCCCCAACGAGATTAAAAAGCATATTTTTAAAACATTTGAATAAAAAGATGGGCCTAAAAGTTTTGAATCTTAGGCTCCAACTTTTCCTCACGTTTATAGGGGACCCTAAAAAAGACAATTCAAAAGAATTTAGAGCCTGTAAAATTTCTTTCATCTGGGAACCTTTAAAGAGAATGCTGGCTATAGAAAGAAAGCACATTTGTTTGAAGGAACTAATAGTATTAAGGAAGTTTTGAAACTTACTGGGGCCCCCAACGAGATTAAAAAGCATATTTTTAAAACATTTGAATAAAAAAATGAGGCCTAAAAGTTTTGAATGTTGGGCTTCAATTTTTCCTCCCGTTTATAGGGGGTCCTAAAAAAGACAATAAGAAAAAAGAATTGAGAGCCTGCAAAATTTCTTTCATCTAGGAACCTTTAAAGAGAGAAAGCGCATATCTCTTTTGGTCAAAAGAAGTAATAGTATTAAGGAAGCTTTGAACCTTGTTGGGGCCACCAACGAGATTAAAAAGCATATTTTAAAAACATTTGAATAATAAAAATGGGCCCTAAAAGTTTTGAATCTTGAGTTGCAACTTTTCCTCACTTTTATTGGGGGCCCCAAAAAAAGACAATTTAAAAAATATTAAGAGCGTGCAAAATTTCTTTCATCTGGTCACCTTTAAAAAGAATAATGACTATAGAAAGGAAGCACATTTGGTTGAAGGAAGTAATAGTATAACGAAGTTTTGAATCTTATTGGGTCCCTCAGTGAGATTAAAAAGCATATTTTTTAAAAATTTGAATAAAAAATGGTTGCTGTAGAAAAAAGCACATATCTGTTTTGGTTAAAGGAAGTAATAGTATTAAAGAAGTTTTGAACCTTTGGTTTCACCTTTTTTCGCCCATTGATAGGCGCACCCCAAAAATATTAAAATGCCATTTTATTTTTTAAGTAGAACTTACAGCCTTCAAAAACTTTTATAAAACATGGTGGATATAGAAGAAAAGCACATATCTGTTTTCTATTTCTAAATCTGATCAAGATCTTTGACAAAAAAAAAAAAAAAAAAAAAAAAAAAAAAGAATTTCGATAAAATAAAATAAAATGTTATTAAAAAATACATAATTTTTTTTTTTTTTTAAGTAAAAAAAAAAAAAAAAAAAAAAAAAAACATTCGGCTGAAAGGTACAATAGCTCACTACTGGGCCCCTGACTTTGCCCAGCCCCCCCCCCCCCAAATGGGGGGTATGGGGGGCGGTCGCTACGGCCCTGGGTATCCACCTGCCTACTTTTAAAAATCAAGATTCTTGTTTCATTAAACGCTTTTGTTTTAAGTTTTAACCCTTAACTGCTGTTAACGATCTCGTAGACCGCTGCTATATTCAGTTTTCACAGTTTAACTTGTAATTTTCAGTGTAACTATTGATGTTGGTTTAATTTGGGTTTGTTTGGAAACTTAGTAGTATCGCTAAAGACTTCCAAATGAGGAGAATTTTTATTATAAAAGGCTTTTGCATAAAGTATAGCGCAAAAACAGTATCTTATGAGTCAGTCAACCCCTTTATTCATTCTACGATCAAGCAGTCTCGTAGGCCGTTCACAGTATTTATGGAACAATTTTTGTTCATTTTTTGTAGTTAAGGATTAACTTCTGCTTGGGGTCATACAGACCGCTAATGTTTTTCTTTTTACGCGGTTTAACTTTTAATTTTCAGTTTAACTATAGATACTAGTGGAATTTACCATAGATTCTAATTTAACTATACCTATTAATTTCTTCAAGATGTCTAGCACTAACGCTAGAGACTTCTGAATAGATGAGTTTTAATTATAGCAGTCCTGTATATAAAGTTTAGTACAGAAACAGTATCTTATAAGACAGTTGACCCTTTTATTCATTGTACGATCAAGGGGACTCTGAGACCGCTCACAGTATTTATGCAACTATTTTTTTCACAGCAGTTAGAGGTTAACGGCTATTTGCGATCTTACAGACTGCTGTTTTTTCCCTTTTTTTCATGGTTTAACTTATAATTTTCACTTTAACTATAGATACTAGTGAAATTTGCTAACGCTTTTACATAACTCATCCGTTTTATTGGAAATACTGCAGTAACGGGGCAAAAATACGCACTGCGTACCTTTGCCCCACCACTGCGTACTTTTACCGCAACCAGTGGGGCAAAGATACGCAGAGTAATGTTTTTTAAAAATTACAATTTCTCGCAGAATTATAATTTGACAGAGTGCCGGTTGATGGTGGTACTTGCTTAAGGTTCTATTCTAGCATTTTAATCACTCGTTAAATAACTTTAGACCAATGTGTGCGTTAAAAATCAAAATTTATGGAAAGTGCGAATCTTTATCTCCACCTACTCTATATTAAAATCTGAATGTGTGTATTTCACATCTATTCCTCCAAGAATATGAAAAATAGGAAGGAACGGCAATTATTCGCAAAGATCTGAGAATATTATAAAAGTTCTCGAAATTTCGAAAATTAAATTCTTGTCCCAGTAAATATACTTTGTAATGTTCAAGAAAATTTCAGCCACAGTGGCGATTAGATTATTCAAATGCTGTGAAAGAAAAGGAAAAAAAGAGGAACTAGGGGTTACTAAAGTTTTATTGATACCATTTTCTCATTAAAATTGAAAAGAAAATATACTTTTGATTTAACATATAATTTTATGATTGTTGTCAAGGACTCTGAAAACAGAGTAATTTTAGGGGGTGGGGGTGGGGGGGGGGTGGGGAATGACATCATATTTAAAATAAAGCATGTATTTTAATTCGTAAAACTATAAGTGGATCAAAAAGAATAATTTTCATTTCTCAATCTCCAAAAGAAGAGGCCAAATCTTCAAAGAACGAAATGCTTTGATACTTGGTGCCATATTTGAGAATGACATCATTTAAATCGTACATTTTCATTGAGAAAACTGCAATGCTTTACTAGAAATGCATCGAAATAATATTATTTGCAAAGGGTTATTCTCACAATTTTCAGTCAACCTAAATTGTAAATATCATTTCTCATTTAAAAGAAATTTAATGTTATAAATCTTTTCTAAGATCTTTCTGTTAGAATAAAATTAAAGAAAGAGTTTGTGTGATGGGCAGAAAAAACTATCGCACGCAGAAGCTTACAAAGGTGGTTCCGGCTAGACGAAGACCAGTGTAACCGTGACCCAGTTTTCTGATCGATTTCTAAAGATGATACATCTTATTCAATTGTTTCTGCGTTCGGCTACCGTAGTAAAACTCTGTTTTATGTATTAATGAAGCCCCCCCCCCCCACACACACACACACATTATTGCGATTTTCCTTTTTTTTGATAGCTGAAAAAGAGGGTGAATGCATTGAACTCTCACTAGGTTCGTTTTTGGATGTCATATTAAAAGTAATTTTAAGTATATTTAAAGTAACCTTTACAGTGATTGCCGTTTTTACGATCGCTCAGTACAATACCGAATACCATTAGGTTCGTTTGTATATTATATTAAAGGTAATTTTAGATACATTGAAGTTAATCCGTAACAACCGGTCGGACCTGCTAGCATTAAATAAACAAACAAATGTTTGTAAAAGTTTAATTTATTTTTGTTGAAATGTAATTGAAATTGTTATTTATTCGTATTTTCATAAGAAGAATGCTTTATAAATTAAAACTGAAAATTGAGCGAGACGATGTGACTTTTTCAAAGTTTATAACCTCCACCGGAAAAGGTTAATTTTTTCTTTTTTAACAATACGAACAAAAATTTCCCTGAATGTCTTTCCACGAATTTTAAATGATGATGAGATGAAATAAATGAGTGTGCATAATTTATCGGATTATGAACAGATTTGAAGAGTCAATAAACGATGAATATTATTCTTCTAGAGATTTGAAGATAACTTGATTCGCCACATTTAATGTTTTTGTCCAGGCTTCTTTTGCTTTCGTATCCATCACACTGTTTCCTAAAGCTTCTTCTAAAACGACGATAACAACTTCTGCGAGATTCTGAAAAATATAATATTTAAAACTTATAAATTCTGATTAAAAAATAACTTAAAATAAATTGTTTGATAATCTTAGTATTACAAATATATAACAAGCGTTTCAAAAGTTCAGAGCAAAAGTAAAACGGAATTTATTTTATTATTTTTTTGAAGATCTGTGGGTCGATGGCGTAAAAGAAAAAAAAAAAATAATCTTAACTGCAAATTAATCTTAACTTTTACCAGTATTAAAAGATGCCATATGACATGAGGTAGCCACCATTATCTATGATGTGTTGTTTCATCTTGTATCTGGCGTAATTCTGCAATTGTACTCAATGCTTAACCTTTAACTGATGTTACCGATCTCACAGACCGCTGCTTCAGGACGTCTGTCCGCCTGTCCGCGTTCTAACTCCCGTAAATATACTCGGATTGCCCTGAAATTTTTGGATGTTATTAATGTTTACCATAGCACGTTTCCTATTTCAAATGAAGTTTCTAGCAAATTTAGTTCATTTACAGGGACAGCCGAAAGTTTTTCGTTACATTACGGCCTATGGGAAAAAATCGTTTAAAATGATTCTTAATGATGTTACATGCTTTAAAACATAATAAAACACACATGCTTTAAAACATAATAAAATTGATATTCATAGATCAAGTGCACTAAAATATGCATTCTGTAGAATATGCGGTGCAAAGAATACTTATTATTCACTTACAGGGCCACACAAAATAATTCTGTTACATAAATAACTTTATAGGGGTGGAGGGAATTATTTGCGGCGTATTTTAATTATGTTAAATTATTTCATGTATAATGAAATTGATATACGTAGCTGAGGTTTACTATGACTTATTTCATGTGTAATACGAAGTGCATAACATTTACAGGGACACACAAAAGATTTCAGATACTTTATTGTATCCGAAGTACTATGCAGTAGCGATGACTGCTGGAAATGTATTTTTAATTATGTTATATGCTTTTATGTTTCACTATATTTATGCATAGTACTCGTATATGGTGCAAATAAATGCTGCAATTCATATACAGGGCTACACAAAAGAATTCGTAAGGCTGGGTATGATTGCAAATTGCTTAAAGGTGGTTTTTAAATGAGTTATGCATTTTTACGCTGAACTGCATTTAGTTTACTAAGAAATATTTGTAGAATACAGTCGACGCTCGTTTTTACGAACCTGTAGGGAACACTAAAATAGTTCGTAAAATAGAAAAACACCAAAAATGATATGAATACGTACTTTATTCTTATCTAATTATATTAAACTGCCCCCTCTTCATAGATGAAGCAGTATTTCAAGATTATTTATTATATAATAAATTTATACATGTATTTTTAAATATACAAGAAATAAATGCAAATTTATACAAAAAAAAAATAATTTTAGTACACAGAAACATGCTTTGAAAACATTAAATATGAAAACACAGACTGTATTAGTACTTAGTAGGTGAAAATACATCGATAAAAGCATAGATACAAAATTAGGAATGGAAATAATTACTCATCTTTTTTTTTTTTTTTTTAAATCACATTTTGAAAAGTATATGTTTCCCTTTTACCTATGATTGAAATCCTTTCACAGTTATTGTTCCCTTCAAAATAGTGCCTTAGTGCTTTTAACCACCACTTGAAATTGTTGCTATGGCCTCTCCCTCCGAAAGAGATTGGGAAAAACAACACATTCTTGGAATGCACCTAATGCCTCATTACACCTGTTGAAAGCTTAATTGACGTAACACTGCGTTCCGATATTAAAAAAAAAAATGCAGAAGTATGAAATCCGAGTTCGCAAAAAAGAGATTTTCATAATCCGTAGTTCGTAAATGGGAGCGAAAAATTGCATTGCTTCTATGGGAGCGTATTCGGGACCACTCTATAGTTCGTAAAATCGCAAGTGTTCGTGAAAAAGAGGTTCGTAAAAACGAGCATCTACTGTATAGATAAAATGATATACGGGGTCACGCAAAGAATTGGATACATGGCCGTCTATAAATTATAATTTCAGGAAATGTGTAGCAAATGTGTAGTAGCTTTAAAAGTGTTTTACTTTGAATTGAACTTTAGCTAAATAGTGGCGTGTAATAAAGGTACTAGGTTAACTACAGGGTTGTACAAAAGTATACAAGTATGTTTCCATCTATTAGTATAAATTGCTGAAAGAGAAATTTCAACCTGTTATGCGTTTCCTTGCTAAACTAAATTTCCACATTATATAGTATACATATCAACCTACAGATCAAATACAGGGCTGTTCAAAAGAATTGGAATACATATTTGCTATGGACGGTAACTGCTGAAATCAGTTTTTCAAATGTTTTATGCGTTTTTAAAATGTTTACTTAGTTCTCTTATATACCTTATTTCCCTAAATAAGGAAGTTTTATTAAAGCATTCAGGAAGTGTTGGAAAGTGTTTCATAATCTATGCTTAACGCATGAGTTTTCTTACTTGTTATAGTTTAACATGTAACTTTCAGTTTAACTACAAACATTACCGAAATTTTGTTTCGTTTGGAACTTTAATTGTACTATCACCAGAGACTTTTGAATAAGGAATTTTAATTATAACAGTCTTGTACAAAAGTGAAGTACAAACCATCCTATGAGTTAATCGCGTCTTTTATTCATCTTTCGATGGAGCGGTCTCACAGACCGCCTTACAGTAGTTATGTGACAGTTTCTATCACACCAGTTAAAGGTTAATCGTGGTAGAGTCACATAGAGCAATTGAAGCTATAAATCATGTTGAACAAAAAGTATAACAACTCACAATTATCATTTGTCATTATTTTTTGCAGCAACATTACCTTCTAATGGCGAGATTTTGATATATATATATATATATTTATTTATTTATTTAATTAATACTATACAAAATCCCTATCAAGCTAAATATTAATCTGAAATCCGCAAGTCTCTCTGTTCAGCATTTTTTTTTAAAATCCCGTTTTATTTTCTCTCTTGACTTTTGAAACTTCCGGTATAAATCTATATCTATACATAAAAGGCAAGTGTGTGTACGTAAAGACACGCTTTTCTTCATGATCACCCACTGTCACACACACGCGGTTGTAATGGTAGATAGCCCTTGGTCTCCTGCTGTTAGTATAGCAGTTTGGTCGCGGTGGCTGGAAGTGGAGGATTACAGAGACACTCAAAAGAATTCCATTACATTACGGCCTATGGGGATAAATTGTTTGAGATAGTTTTTAATAATGTTACAGCCTTTCGAACATAATGAAATTGGAATGCTTTTATGAAGTGCATTTAAATATACATTCTGTAGCATATGCGGTGCAAAGAATATTTATTATTCATTTACAGGACCACACAAAAGAATTCCGTTACATAATGGTATAGGGGTAAACAATGTTTGCGACGTATTTAAATTATGTTAAAGTATTTTACATATAACTAATTATAGTACGAACGCACCTCATTTGCTCGTTTGGCAAAATTTTCAATTTGTTGAATTTTAGCGACTTTTACTGCGATTTTCACTCGGATTTTTAACGTTTTTTCCAGTTTCACGGCGATTTTTTGACATTCGGAAAAGGAATTTGATTTCAAACTTTTAGCCTAATATAGTAAATTTTGCCATCTACGAATTTAATTTTATCATTTTTTAATGCGGTTTTTAGCGAAGTTTTCGTTATTTTTTATGTTTCGCTTTGACTTTTTGTCATTCATGAAAGCTTTCCAATTACAATGTTTTTTACACCATTAGGGTAAATTTTGACTCCTGTCGATATTTTAATATTTAGCGATTTTTAATGTGATTTTCAATACAATATTTAGCAATTGTATCAATACCGCGGCGATTTTTTGACATTGTTAGAAGGAATTCAGTTTCAATATTTTGCTTAATATAGTAGATATTGTC
Source organism: Maratus speciosus (assembly GCA_963932465.1). NCBI lineage: Eukaryota > Metazoa > Arthropoda > Arachnida > Araneae > Salticidae > Maratus > Maratus speciosus. The sequence goes on from OZ010791.1 coordinate 334,456,179, forward strand.
CTCTACAAATGTTTAATTCTAGCTATTTTTAATGCGATATTTAGGCATTTTAAGAGATTCTTTGCGCATCGATGTTTTGTTATTTATGAAAGAATTCAGGTTACACCATTTTTACTCCATTAATGTAAATTTTGTCCCCTGCTATTTTTAAATTTTAAGCGGTTTTTAATGCATTTTTCAATGCGATTTTTTCCGTTTTTAGAGTCTCACAGCAATTTTTTTCCCATTCGGAAAAAAAAAAATCAAACTTAGTTTAATATAGTAAATTTTGCAACCAACGACTTTTGATTTTTAGCGAATTTTACGTTTTTTCAGAGATTTTTACATTGCACGTTGATTTTTTTGTCATTCTTGAAAGATTTTCGATTGCAGTGCTTTGAGTCGAATTTTTGTAATTAATGAAAGAATTCAGATTACAATATTTTACCCCATTATAGTAAATTTTGTCCGCTGCTATTTTTGAATATTCAACGACTTTTAATGAATTTTTAATGTGATTTTTTTAGCACTTTTTCGAGTGCCACGGCGATTTTTTGACATTCTGAAAAAGGATTTGGTATCAAATCTTTATCCAACTATAGTAAATTTTGTCTTCAGCGATTTTTTAATTTTAGTGATTTTTTATGTGATTTTTAGGGATTTTTCGAGTTCCGCGGCAATTTTTTAACATTGGTAAAAGGATTCCGGTTTCTAACGTTTAGCCTAATATAGTACATTTTATCCTCTACGCTTTTTCTGATTTTTACCAATTTTTAATGCGATATTCAGTGTGATTTTTAGTGATATTTAGAGATTATTGGCGTTCCGTGACTATTTTTTTTTTTTTTTTTTTGTTTTCATGAAGGATTTCCGATTACAATGTTTTCCCCCTTAACATTAATTTTTTACAGCAGTAACTTTCAAACATTTAATGATTTTTAATGCAATTTTCAATGTGATTTTTAGCCATTCTTCGAGTTTCGTGGCAATTTTTTGACATTTGGAAATTTTTTCGATTTAAAACTTTTGTCTATTATATTAAATTATTCGAATGAACTGTTTTATCCCTTAATAATAAATTTTTACCCTAGCGATTCTTTAATATTTTGAGATTTTTAATGCGATTTTTCGGCTTTCACAATGAGTTTTTGACATTAAAAAAATTCTGTTTGAAACTTCTAACTTATTAAAAAATTGGTTTCAAACGTTTATCCTATTATGGTAAATGTTCTGCTCCGCTATTTTTGAAGTGCACCAATTTTTAATGCAATTTTCAATGGAATTTTTTAGTGTTTATTTTTCTTCTTTTTAGAGTTTGCGGTGATTTTTTAAGATACGAAAAAGGAATCCTGTTTCAAACTTATAACGTAATATAAACTTTATCCTGTGCGATTTTCGCTATTTAACCACTTTTTATCGCGATTTTAAAAAGTTTTACAACGTTTGACATTCGTCAAAGGAATTAGATTTGGAACATTTATCCAAGTATAGTAAATTTTGAATTTCGTGATTTTTGAAATTTTTGCGATTTTTAATGCAGTTTTTGTTTTCGCGATCCACTGTGAATTTTTGATATTCAATTTTTGAACTAACATAGTAAATTCTACCCTCTTTTTCAATAAAGTTTATTTGAACTTCGTACGGAAATTTTCGAATTTTTTGTGAATTTTTTATGTGATTTTTAGTGTGTTTTTACGATTTGTTACGATTTTCACACATTAGTAAAAGGAAATCCAGTTTAATCTTCTAACCCAATATAGTATTTTTTTTTCTCTTTTTTTATTCTCCTTTTCTTAAAAGTTTATTCGAAATTTAAAGCGATTTTTAAATTTGTGGCCATTTTTATTATGATTTTCAGAACTTTTTCGCAATTTGTGCTGTTTTTTGACGGACCCAGGCAACGCCGGGCAGGTTAGCTAGTAATAATAATAAAGAAAAAGAGTGGTGTAAGAAATCAGAGAAAAACTACCTGGTAAAATATAATAATTTAAAAAAAAACATTTGCTCTCGTCATCTTTGCGGAAATGTGTACAAAAATATCTACCATACTACTATAGGGCTTGAAATTCAATTTTTCCTAGGAGGGGAGTCTCCCTACCAACATTTATAAATGGAGGGGAGTTGAGCTATTTGGGAGGGAGAAAAAGATCTTTAGAACCCACTGTTATTTTACGTGCTATTTAAAGAATTGCATTAATACAGACATGACAAAATACCATTGAAGCAATTTAAATTATCAACTGAGAATAATTATGCAAAATGTTTTTTATTTTAAAAAAAAGAAGAAAGTCAAGCGTTTACTCAGTCTAGTTTTCAACTTTCAACCAAATGTCAGGGGTCCTTAACAATGGGGGCTGTTAAATGAAATTCTGAATTTAGATTTTATATTTGATTTTGGGCACTGAATTTTCTTTCACAAATATAAACGTGTAACAGACAAAGACAGCACAAGCACAACATTATAACTTTGGAAATTATTGGAAATGTATGGTTATGATCTCTTAAAAAATTTGCAATATCTGACTTGCCTTCATTTTTAGCTACTTGCATGAACAATGTATATTTGGTGATGGCATCATCAATATCCATTTCTAAGCGAAATTGTTTTATTATATCCTTATAGTCAAAACCTGACTCCCTGATATTTTCTTTGATTTAGAAAGCTTCTATGCATTTAATTCGCGTTTCTTCAGCAGCCCTTTCACTAAATTCACGTTTATTATGGCATCCTTTGACGAAATTCCCGTATTTTCTGCAGGCCTTTGACGAAATTCGCGTGTTTTTCGCGATCATTTGACGAAATTCGTGTTTTTTTCCGCGATTCTTGACGAAATTCACGTTTTTTTCTGGGATCTTTTGATAAAATTAGCGTTTTTTCGCGATCTTTTGTCGAAATTCGCATTTTTTCGCAATCCTTTGACGAAATTCGTTTTATCCCGCGATTCTTTGACGAAATTCGCGTTTTTTCGCGATCTTTTGATGAAATTCGCGTTTTCTCGTAATATTTTGACAAAATTCGTTTCTTTTCCGCGATCCTTTGACGAATTTCGCTTTTTTACTTTGACGAAATTCGAGTTTTATCCGCGATTCTTTGCCGAAATTTGCGTTTTTTCGCGATCCTTTGATGAAATTTGTGTTTTTTTGTGCGATCCTTTGACGAAACTCGCTTTTTGTCCGCGATCTTTTGACGAAATTCGTGTTTTTTTAGCGATACGACGAAATTTGCGTTTTTTTCGAGATCCTTTAACGAAACGCACATTTTTCGCGATCTTTTGATGAAATTAGCGATTTTTCGCAATCCTTTGACGAAATTCGCTTTTTTTAGATTGACGAAATTCGATGTTTTCGAGATTCTATGACGAAATTCGCGTTTTTTCGCGATCATTCGATGAAATTCGCGTTTTTTTCAGAGGCCCTTTGACTAAAGTCCCGTTTTTTCCGCAATTCTTTGCCGAAACTAATGTTTTTTGCGCGAACCTTTGCCGAAATTTGCGTTTTTCGCGATCTTTTGATGAATTTCGCATTTTTTCCCACAATCCTTTGAAGAAATTGTTTTTTTTTGCGCGATCCAGTGACGAAATTCGCGTTTTCCCGCTTCCATTGACGAAATTTTCGTTTTATTCGCAATTCTTCGACGAAATTTCCGTTTTATTCGCGATCCTTTGACGAAATTTGCGTTTTTCAGCGATCGTTTGCGACGAAATTGGCGATTTTTTGTGCGAACGACTGACGAAATTGATTTTTTCAATGATCTTTTGACGAAATTTCCCTTTTTGTCAGCGGCCCTTTGACTGAATTCGGATTTTTTCCGCGATCCTTTGTCGAAACTTGTGTTTTTTCCGCGATCCTTTCCCGAAATTTGTTTTTTTCGCTATCATTTTACGAAATTTGTTTTTTTCGCGATCCTTTCCACGAATTCGCGTTTTTTCCGTGATCTGTTTCCGAAACTCACGTTTTTTCCACGATACTTTGTCGAAATTTGTGCTTTTTCGCGATCCCTTGATGAAATTTGCGCTTTTTCACGATCATTTGACAAAATTAGTGTTTTTTTAGCAATCCTTTGACGGAATTCACGTTTTTCCCACCCTCCTTTGACCAAATTGGAATTTTATTCGCGATCCTTTGACTAAATTTGCGTTTTTCCGCAATCGTTTGCGACGAAATTGGCGATTTTTTTCTGTGAACGATTGACGAAATTGATTTTTTCAGCGATCATTTGTCGAAATTTGTGATATTTTTTATGTCTGAATTCTAAATTCGCCAATCGATCGCGGAAAATAACGCAAAACTTGTCAACGGATCGCGGGAAAAAGAAAGCGAAATTTGCCTACCGGTCGCGGGGAAAAATCATGAATTTCAACGATCTTTCGCGGTAAAAAAAACTCGTAAAATGAGTCAATCGGTCGCGCGAAAATATCAAGAAATTCGCAAGGCGTTCGAGGGACTTGATCGTAGTTTCAAAATGTAAAATTTTCTGGAAAAGGGTGAAATTTTTTGGACCGGAGCCTCCCGCCCACGATATTGTTTTGGGCGGGATTTCAAAATTTTGGGCGAGAATCCCGCCATCCCGCCCTGAAATTCAAGCCCTGTACTAATATTCTGCAGTATACATAAATAAATAACACAAGTATCATATTTTAAGAAGAGGGCTTAATATTATGCAAATCTGAAAATATACGTGATATCAATTTCACCAGGAGTACGACTATTTTTATTACATGTTGAAACTAGACCTTAAAAATTATTTAAGTCAAATGTTGCAGTTCTTAAATTTATCAAATAATGCGGTTTTTGAACTTTCTATATAGAAAACAAGAAAGAAAAATCATGCGTAAAGCATATATTATGAAACACTTCCCAACACATTCAGAATAATGTAACAAAACTTCACAGTTTAATAAGTTAAAACATTATGTCTAATTCAGCCATATGGAAACTCATAACACATTTGAAAACCCAATTTCAGCTGTTTCCATCTACAACCGGAAAATTATCCGAATACTTTGAGCAGCACTGCATGTGATTAAAACAGTTAAAAGCGCAAGCCGAAATTGAAAACGCACTTCAGCAATTATTACTCAAAGACAGTATTGTAACCGATTTCTTTTGTGTGTCCCTGTAAATGAACGACAAATGCTATGAATACCCTATTCTGTCGTAAACATCATGCCGTGAAATTCAGTGATTTATATCAGTTTCAATACATTTGAAGCAGCGTAATGTCATTAAAGTACTCTGCAAACGATTTTCCCCCATATAATGTAATGGAATTATTTTGGGTAGCCCTGTAAATGAAATATTAATCCCAAATACTTCATATGCAATACCAAACATGGTTAGGTGACCCTAAATATGGATTATCAATTGCATGAAAATCGGAGTATATTTACGGGAGTTAGAGCGTGACAGACGGACAGATGAACAGACAAACTGAATGCATAAACACTTTTCAACTTTGTGGGAAAGTGTTAAAAAAGGCGAAGAAGCTCTTTAGTTATTTGTATAAATATAAAACTTCTAGTTCACGATTGAGAGAATGATTTATTGTAGCGCCTTACGTACAAAAAATTACAACGTCGGCACGATCAAATATATTAATAATAAATATTAAGTAAAAAATAGTCTTCTTTAAGTTTTAAATAACGGAACTTTCTTTGGCCGGAGATTATGCGCTACTTTATAAAAACCAAATTTTTTCCAACTATCTAAAGTTTAGCCAACTAAATTATTAAATTTTGCGGTAGTTAAAAAATATCTCTCTATTCTAAAAAAAAGTAACTACCGCTGTCACCGCCGCCGCCGCCGGTTTTGATTTTTTTGTGACCGGAGGCCTTTCTTCGTTAATATTAACAAAAATAATGCATACAAAAATATGAAAATCGGTGGTTTTATACAGAAATGTTTGATAAACAGGCTGATGCAGACAGTTTTCCAATCGAAGAAATATTTTATGAGTTATTTAATGCTAAAGTTGGACAAAATCGTTCCACTAAAAACGTTTTATAGCAGCAAAAACTATGCATGGCAGTGTAATAATTTTTAGATCATTTTATGCGTTAGAATTTGCCGGAGTGCAGATTGCATTAATTTTTTCATTTTGACTCATTTTTTCAGGTTTTATTTCTATTTTAAATTCAAATTTTCAGCATTTCTAGAGATATTTTTTACAGATTTCAGAAAATTGTACTAATTTAAACTGTTGCCAACTGTATAAAAAGCGCAAGCAATAATGTTTGCTTCACATTAAAAATTTATTTACACGTGACTATTATAAACAGGAAAAAAACTTTCAAATTAGAATTAAATAATTACGTATAAAAAGCAGGAACTTATTAAAAATTACGTCATAAAAAGTATACACGTGAATTTTAAAAGAGAAAGGATATTGTAAAATAATAAATTCATTAACATGCGTTAGAAGTCTTAGGAGAAATTACGTCATATTTACGTCACATTATAGTTATTACATAAAATGAACACAAAATAATATTGCAAAAAAGTTTAAATTTAGAAATTGCGCTAGACATTTATTTGATATTTTGAGAATTAATTTAAAATGTATCATTTAAAAGAACTTTCTTTTCGCTTTGTTAAAAAATACCAGGAGACAAAGACTCTCTTTACTTAATTCCTTTTATATTAGCTTATTTTGAAATGTTGTCACACGTGTATACGTCATCAAGTTATTTTTATTTCGACGTTTTATTTGTGTTTTTATTAATGTTGTACGAATTTATTTGTTCTTTCGTTATTTAAAATAAAAATTATATCAATTTGTATAATTTGGCGTGTGGTTTCGCGATTTATATAATTTGGCGAAATTGGTCGACAGGATAATCAAGTAGTACCGCAGCGGATTCGGCGTTAAAATTCCCCAATCAAAGAGAAATGAATAGAAATTCGTTTATAGGGAGATCGCCACTGTTTTTTTAATTATAATTCAATCTTTCGAAATCTTTTTAAAGCCGATCAAATTAGCGTGCATTTAGAGTCTGCGGTGTCTGGACGGGGGTTGGCGAGCGTATCTCGTAGGGGGCCGAGCCCCCCTAGTGTTATTTAAAATAATACATTTAAAATTTTTAAAATATCGTAGTATAAAAAACTTTTATGATTTTCGATATACTACTTTCATTAAAAGTCATTGGAGTCCATCTCTAAAATATAACAAGTCTTGTCTAAATTTTTTTCGCAAAAATTATAATAAAAAAATATTGCATTATCAGCAAGACTAACTAAGGAAAAGTTGAATCAAATGTTTTTAGTGAAAGTGTTTATGAAAACAATTGCAAGACTGAACTCGAGGAGTAATACGAAGCCAATAATAATATAATTATAAGAATAAAAACATTTTAAAATACTGTAAAAGCACTTATTTTGGCGAGGCTTTAATTTTCGCGATTTCGCGAGCCCGTCGTAATCGCGAAAATTTAAGCCTCGCGAAATATATATTTTTTTCTCGCCTCAAATAATAATAAAAAATTAGAAATTTTTCGCTTACCAAAATTTAATGATTGCAGTTACTTAAATAAGAAATAACTACAAAAATGTCTTGAATACTTCACAACTATTTCTTGAATACTATACAACTACTTCTTGAATAAAAACAATAATACAACTAATAGAATGCAGCTCATTCACTTACAATATTTATACCAGCTTCTTTGAAGCCATTCATTTTTAGAGCAGTGGGGGGAGGGGGGGGGGCGAAGAACTTTTCGGACAAAAGGAAGTTTCTTAAATTGCCTTATGCAAAAAGGGTGCTATTTAGGTAGTTTCGGAATTTTGCAACTTTCGGTTCAGTTTATATAAAATTCGCGAAATTTTCAACTCGCGAAATCACCGATATCTTCATTTTCGTGAAAATTACGACTCGCGAAAATAAATGCTTTTACAGTAGTCAAATGACACACATAACACATACATATATAATGAAGAAAAAAAAATGAAAATCATAAAAAACGCTTATCCAAGAAAAAATTCCCCATTAAAAACATAGAACTTGGCACAGTTTTTGAAGCATGGTTTCCATAAATCAATCAAACATCTTTAGAATTCAAAGGGACCATAAATTGAATCTTGGACTAACCATTTTCGGACATCTATTCAATGCATGCATATAATTCCTATGATTAAAATATTTTCTGCTGTAATCACGTTTATAAATCACATTTTTTATTTGCAGAATATGAAAAATCTGAAATGCTTTTTTATTTCAGATGTTTTTAATAAAGTTTTATAAGATTTAAAAGTAGTTATTTTTAAATGTAGAATGAACATTGCGCCATATTGTGCAAGTTTTATCTATTTCCCTAGTAACAAAAATTGATCGGATTTCACTATGCCGTAAATCGGTTTACCATGACATGATGAACGGCCATTGGTCGGTATTTATTGTAAAGGAAAAAAATCTGATTGGAAATTCACCGAAAATGTGCCATCCAGAATTGTACATATTGATATCTTGAGCCAATTAATTTATAAAAAACTTGCGGTTGTACGATCCATGAAGAATCAGGGCCTACAGTGACCAACTCTGCTTACTTGGCCCTGGGCCCCGAGGTGCTATGCAGCATGTGACTCGGCCAGGTGGTCAGCCCAACGCGAGACCCTCGGTGTTTAATTCCCAAGCAAGCTTGGTGCTCATTTTATCGGCCCCGAAGTGATGAAAGGTTGAGAATTAATTTATAACATTTTATAAACTCCCCTGAGGAATTTTCGGTGAAATGATGGAAAGGCGGTAGTTGGCCAACGATTTAAATGCTACAAAATAACTGATTTTATTCGAAATCTTTTCTTGGAGCAGACATAAAGGATAACAGAACACATTTATAAGATGGGTTTGGATGGCCCCGAGATGATAGACCGAGTATATTCTGACAGGATCCTGCTAAGTCTACGTGGGGTCCAGTGGCGTGGCGTCCGGTCATCGCTGGATGCGGCGATGACCAAGCAATATTTTAAAACTCTTAATAAGCTTTTAAAACTCTACGATCCAGTTTTAGCAGAACATTTGGAGTTCATGTATAAGTGAAGGTAAGATTTAAAGTTTCTTTTTTGAACATTCAACCATTGAATTTTAGAGTTAATAATTTTTCACCACAAACTTAAATAATTGCGATGACCACTGAAAATTTTCACGCCACGCCACTGGTGGGGTCTCAGGGCAAAAATCCAGTTAGGTCCCCGCAGCATTTTTGTAGTCACAACTTATAATAATTTTAAGAAAAAGATACCCGATTTTTTGCTTGGGGGCCTCTTTTAGAGGTGGGACCTTCGACAACTGTCCCATTTGACTTTAGGATAATCAGACCTGCATTCTGATGGGCTGGTGATATTGCACTCTTAACAGTTTTCTGTGAAATAATGAAGAACCTACTGGTAATTGGTAATGAATTATCTTAAGTCTTACATAAGTAAACAGGGAGCTTAAAACTGAAATTCTGTCAAAAACCGGTGAAACTATTCTGTAAATTTCCCATTCACGCTATAAATTTGCATCTATAAAAATACCCAAGATAAGAACCTGTAAATTTCCATGCTTAAAACGAAAACTATAGAAGGCGTTTGTGGTTTGGTTTCTCATACTGTGAATAAGCTATAACACATTGTATGTGCCCGCATCGGTGCATTAAACTGTTTAAAAAAAGTTTAACATTTTACCAAGAAATTGGTGACGATTTAGCTGCAACCAAGACAGAGAAATTTAATGCTAAATTTCACCAGTTTAGTGTAGCTTTCACGAGTACCATTACATTAGTGAAATGTTGAACCAATCTTATGGTGAAATGTTGAACCATGATGCAGAATTTTTTCTAAACCAGTTTTATAATGAAAGGTTGAACCTTGATTCAGGTTTTTTTTCCTAAACAAATTTTATGGTGAAAGATTGGGTTTTTTTCTACCCCAATTTTATTGTGAAAGGTTGAACCATAATTCAGGTTTGTCTTTAAACCAATTTTATGGTGAAACCTTGTACCAAGTTTCAGCATCTTCTCTAAACCAATTTTGTGAGAAAAAGTTGAAAGATTGAACCAGGATCCTTGTTGTTTTTTCTCTCTTTGCTATGAAATGTTGAACAAGAATTAGAGTTTTTATGGCTCTCTGCCTATGTTATGTTGATACAAAGAATTACAATTTAACTAAATAAATTTTCTTTTTCTCTCGTAATTAAAAAAAAAAAACATAAAAAATATTATCACTTGATTTGAAATATTAAACACTGCGTTAATCAGAACTAAGGATTCCACCCCCCACCCCTTCCGAACCCTTCGTGGAAGACAGCTTTTAGTTATTTTTCTTAGTACGTTTATATTAAAAAATTGTATCTTAAATAGGGAGGAGGAAATCTGTGGGGTTGAAAAGATGCACCTTATGAAAAATTCAACAAATTGTATCAATTATTCATTTTGAAAAACGCCAGCAAAAGGTATTTTCTAACATGTCTTATTTGATACATTTCTGTATTGGTGTCTGTTGTGACATGCATAAGACTATAAGCAAATCTTTTCCAAATTCTTGTCCCTCTCTGCATTTTATTCTAATGATGCTCATAAATAGAATTCTTTCTTTTAGCATTATTCCCCCTAAATTGAGGTTTTTATTATTGTGCAAATGCAGCATACTAATGATCTCAAATTTAATTTCTACTCAACTATTGAATGATCAACTTGTTTTTGACCATAAAATATAGAAAGTTAACAATGTTGGCAAGGTTTTGGGTATAAAAGTAAAAACCATGGATTTTGCCGTACTGTTCAAAAACGATATTTTTCAGAAAGATTGTATGCGACGAGAGCAATGTCAAAAGGTTAAAAAATTGGGGAAAAAGAATATATATACAAAATAAGTTGTTGTTATTATTATTAAAGGCTTTAATTATTGAATGTGGGTCTTCGTCTTTGAAAATAATTTAAAAAAAACAATTAAGTGGAAATTGCTTGTTCTAATTTAATTACACAAAATAATGAAAGTTTTGGGAGGAGGAAATCTGTGGGGTTGAAAAGATGCTCCTTATGAAAAATTCAACAAATTGTATCAATTATTCATTTTGAAAAACACCAGCAAAAGGTATTTTCTAACATGTCTTATTTGATACATTTCTGTATTGGTGTCTGTTGTGATATGCCTAAGACTATAAGCAAATCTTTTCCAAATTCTTGTCCCTCTCTGCATTTTATTCTAATGATGCTCATAAATAGAATTCTTTCTTTTAGCATTATTCCCCCTAAATTGAGGTTTATATTATTGTGCAAATACAGCATACTAATGATCTCAAATTTAATTTCTACTCAACTATTGAATGATCAACTTGTTTTTGACCATAAAATATAGAAAGTTAACAATGTTGGCAAGGTTTTGTGTATAAAAGTAAAAACCATGGATTTTGCCGTACTGTTCAAAAACGACATTTTTCAGAAAGATTGTATGCGACGAGAGCAATGTCAAAAGGTTAAAAAATTGGGGAAAAAGAATATATATACAAAACAAGTTGTTGTTATTATTATTAAAGGCTTTAATTATTGAATGTGGGTATTCGTCTTTGAAAATAATTTAAAAAAAAACAATTAAGTGGAAATTGCTTGTTCTAATTTAATTACACAAAATAATGAAAGTTTTTCACTAATGCTGATTTATCAGCATTCTTACCTAAAAATAATTGCCAGTTTTTATATACATTACAGTTATTTATTTTTTACTTATTGTTTCAGTCTTTTTGCTTACACGCAAGCATTCTTAATAAAAAATATATAATTTTTAAATTCTTAATAAAAAATAGATAATTTAAAAAATTTTGCTTATACGGGGTCTCCATAATTAAACGACCCTACTTTAAAGTTGTCTAAATACGAAATTATTGGTCAGAAAGTTGTAAAATTTTGTGTCGGACATAAAGAGAGAATGGGAATTTGTTTGAACGAAAAAAATTTTCAGTTCAAAATTTCGCCACCAGGGGGCGTTTTTAAAAAATAAATTACACATTTAGCCACAGTCCACTGAATACTAGGCCCGAGCTCTGAGAAAAAAATGGCGGCTGTTGTAGGTGGATTTTTTTTAGAGTTTGTACGGTCCGTTCAATTCGAACACCAATAATTTTTAAAAGTTTTTCCGCTTTATTTTTTTCAGAGGGCGGTCTGTATATTTGTCTTATTTAATCTGAGAAAAAAAAAAGCGTAAAAACTTTTAAAAAATGCGTAATTCACTAAAAAAAGTCCCCTGGTGGCGAAATTTTGAACTAATTTTTTTCGCTCAAACAAATTCCCATTACTTTATTATGTTTGTCACAAAATTTCACAATTTTCTGACCAATAGTTTCGTCTGTAGACAATTTTAAAGTAGGGTCGTTTAATTATGGACAACCTGTATTTAAATATATGGCCTATTTTAAATTACCCTTTTATTAAATATCAAGATAAATGCAATATTGTTTTATCAAATGAGATTATAAATGAGATTTCACTGATATCCAAACAAAAGTAGTAGTGTCAAGAATAAATTGTTTTTTCAACATTGCACTTGTAAGTAACAGCATTCTTTTATTATCTGCAAATGGACTATAAATTATTCATACGTTTTTCTTTCTTTTTGTAGTGTTGTTTTAAATTTATTCTTATATTTCTATAGTTGCTGAAATTTTCATACTCTGCATGCTGTGATTTTCTAATCGTTACCTTTTTTCACACACGCAGTAAAAATTAATATTTTAATAACTCGAAAAATATTTTTTTAGATACTTTTTCAAATTCTTAATAAAAAAGGTGCAAGAATTGCATGTATGGAATTTTTAATATTTTTCATTATTTAAAGCTTTATATATTTTAGTAAATTTTTAGAACGTACAACCCATATGACCTGTTCCAAACCCTAACTCTGCAAGATTAATATTAATAATGTATTTATTTTTAAATTAAAATTGAATGAAATTTTTATTTCACTTTTTACATCACCGTCTTTATTTTTTTTTCTTTCCTTTCGTGGCATTTATCTTAAAATCAATGTAAAAAAAAAAAAAATAATAATAATAATTAATCGCTTTTCTTATTACTTACTAACTAAATATATTCAGTTAATTATATTACATTCCTGCATGGTTTACAATCGCCCCTCATTATATCGTGCCGTGAAGAGACTAAAAACAAGCAATATATTCACATGTGTGAAATACAGAGTAGGTAAAAAATTCAGAACGATAACTAACTAATAAATGTTTTATATTTTTTCCAAAACATTAATGCATACACATTTAACATAAAAAATAATTTAAAGATACAGATTATACAGATTTGCACTTATTGCAAGTGACATTACATAAAGTTATTTAAAATTGCAGTTTAGGTAGATTTTTTTTAGGGGTTGGGAATCAATGACATAATTTCTACTTTTAAAAGTACAAATCGTATATTTTTAGGTAAATAAATACGCATAAATATATATTAAAGGATAGAAAATTTTCGAAAAATATGCTGTTACAGAAACTGAGAATAAATCGGAAACTGCTATACTACGGCTATAAGTGGAAAGAATTGGATTTTACCTTATGTCTTCCTATGTAAAAAAATTCTGGTGCTATCACAAGTTTCTTCCACTTCTGTCAGCTTACTGATTAAGAAACTTGATGGATTGCTTTTGAATGGATTTTGAAGTTTAATTAACTAATTTCTTTTTTTTAAATTTCTGATGAATTTGAAAAAATAATAGTAAAATTTATTTTTCCCAGGTAAATTAAAATAATTAAACATTAAGAGAAAAAAGAACTAAGAACTTTTCACAAGGGGCTTTGCACCTCCCCCCCCCCCACTCCCTCTGAATTATCCCGTGCAGAAGAAGCTTTAGCTCTTTTTTTTACGTTTATGTGTTTAAAAATTATCTTAAATGAGGTGTTCAGAGACGCAAAGCCCTTCTGGTGCAAAAAAATACATAATAAGACAAATATTTCTTAATTGTTAAATTTCTGTATTACTTTTTATGTTGATACAGTCGAACCTCTATTTAACGAAGTCGCTAAATCCCGGAAAAAAGTTCGTTATATGGAAAATTCGTTAAATAGAGATTCACCCTTTAAAATATTTTAAACAACATAAAACATATTTTAAATTCATAAACACTAAATATTTTTAATTAAAGTAATTAATCACACTTTTTTTTATAAATTATATCTATTTGTTTTATTTATTTTACCCACCAATACCTATCATTAATTCATTTTTTCTGTGTGTTTAAATCTTTGAAATCTGCGAGGAAAACAAAACATTGTCCAGGAATACATTGCATTTTCTGTTTAATATAAATAGTTTTTACATTATAATTAATGAATTTTAATGACATTATGGTATTCGTTATTATTATAACAAATAATTTTAACCATAATTACCACATGCGAACTGCATTTAATTTCTGAAAAACTCCGTTAATTTTACCTGAGTTTTTCCTTTTAAAAAGTGATTTCTCTCATAATACATTTCGCATCTTTGCAATGCACCAAAAAACTCTTCATGCGTATTTTCTTTAAACTATAATCCGCGTCGGATTGTTTCTAATGATTTTAGCATTTCATCATTCGAAATTTTGTTAATTCCTGCATCATGATCATTTCCATCTTCATCGCATTTCATTGCTGTATTGTTTTTATTTTTCACACTGTCGAAAATATCCAATTGGGTTAGAGTGTCCGAGGTCTCAATTTCAGAATTAAATGAAATACAATCATCAATCAGCACATCATAGTTAATTTCTTCTTTTTTTCTCAGCTATATCCGCATTTTTTTAAGTTACTCTGAGGGACTATCGTCCTCGTCCTCCATACTTACAGAATTCTCACTACTGACAAAGAAGATGCTTGGTAAAACCAGTTCAAGGCCATTGAACATCATAAAACGTGTTAAAAGAAAGAATAAGTTTGAAATGTCGAGAAATATTTTGAGAAATAGGGAGAAAAAAAATTAGATCACAAGAAAAAGTTCGTTAAATAGAGAATGCACTTCGCTATTCGGAGGTTATTTTACGAGGAAATTCGCAAAATGTTCTTGGTTCCAAGGAAAAGTTCGCAAAATGGAGAAATTCGCAAAATAGAGGTTCGTTAAATAGAGGTCCGACTGTATATTAAAAAAAATTCTTTACAAAGGGGTTTGACAAAAAATTCTTAGTTCTTAGTTATGCATATATTTTCTTAAAAAACGCTGGTTTAAGTAAGCTGAAATTGATCACCATTTCGACAGTCGCGGTTTGCCCGTACTTTCAGCTTGGCGATCAATTTCAGCAACGATGGCGACGTCTCGAAAAAATACTCGAATGACGACGTCTCGAAAGTTTATGCTATGGATTACAGACACGCTTGTTTAAAAAACTTGCCCCTTCCTCTATTTCTTTCTACTGGCGCCTAAAGGGAGAAATACAAATACGAAAATTTCGGTTAAACTTAATTCGAAACGTTTACCAGAATTAATATTACATGCGCTGAAAGAATACTCTTGAAGGTACTCTGGCTGATACAGATATGCCTGATAACATAAATTTAATCATATAGATAGTGAGACAGAAAAATTAAAAATACTAATATTTACCTCAAAATGTTTAGGTTTGATATTTCTTGGCGCATGGCTTGAGCCCACTTTATGTAGCAATTCTACGAGACACACTGGATCTTCTAAATTATCAACAATAGAATTCAGAGCGTACATTACAGAAGTGGCATGGCCTAAAAGTTTTCCATTGGCTGGCAATTCATCTTTCGGAACATCGGCAAAAGCTTTGAAGAGCTTTTGATAGTCTGGATGTAGTTCGAAAAACCTACAACAGAAAAAAAAAAATATGCCATTAGTATAAACACTTACATCACAACCGATGCAATATGAAAAATTGGCAGGTGACGACTTTTTCTGAATTTTAGTTTAGTATGATTTTTTTAAATTCTCATGGAGAAATAAAAAATAGTTTCATTTATCTATTTTTTTATATACTCTATGTATAAATTACAAATCTCCTTGTAGACTGTTTACATCTTTAATGTCGAGAAAAGAGGTAGAAATATGTATGTTTTTACATAAAAAATACATATTTTGTACTTAAACCAAAATATTATTATTTTTTAATGAAAAATATGCCTTTTGGACTCTTTTCCCCGAAGTTTCAAGCTATGCAGCGTTCTGCGATCCTATATATTTCTTGTATGGTTTTATCTGATACTATTAAAACAAAAAGCATGTTAAAGTATACGTAATTGCCGAATTTCTGTTTTTTGAAATTTAGCACTATTACCAAAATGGCGGACAGTGAAATTTAATGTATGAATTTTCAACAAAAAAATATGATTTTTTTGTTTATAAAAAAATCATCGAATAAAAAGTTTAAAAAATGTATAGTTCAAGGACTAGGGTAATATTTGAGCTTTCATTTAAAACAACAACAACATTTAGGAAATCTGTCCCTGTGTTGCGGAGATATTTTGAATATAAGACTATCGACACATCGTTTCTAGAAAATCGTGTTTAAATTATCATTTTAATCAAATTTTACACACCCATTTTTAATCGTAACTAGCGTAATTCAGCGTAAATCATTCAGTAACTTTCAGCGGTTTGATTCGAAATACCCAGAAAATATTACTCTTTCATATATTGTTTTTTTTATAATACTCGCATTTTATAAGATTTCAGTCTCTCCTTTTTTAAAAGCATAAAACTAAAATCTTCTCGCTGGTGGCTGCATTTTGATACGCCCCGAGAAGGATGTCCCCCACCCCCCCGGCCAACAGCTGATTTAATCACTAATAAAAATACAGAAATCGCAGTTCATCCAAACAAATGAATTTTGTAACTTTTCATTTAATTCCCTGAGGGGCGGGGGGATATATATATCCCAACTACGATCAATGAAGATTTGCACCAGAAAAAAATTATTAAATTTCCTTTTCTAACTTAGGTGGAAAAAAGATGTAAAATTGCCTTTTCTATTTTTGCAATAAAACTTTTGGATGATTCCGGTGTGAATTCGACATTACAGGAACACAATTGCTTGTCCCTGAAAAGATTGATAATGCTCAATAGAAATAGCGCAATAAATTGCTTGCTTTCAGTTTGACGCCGTAATAAAATGATTTTGCAGTGAAATAAAATTTTATTTTATTTTATTTCACTTTAATTTCAAAGACAGTGTCACATTTGAGGAAAACACGATTCACAATGATGCATAAAATAACCTTTTGTTCTTGAACTGGAAAAGGAAGTAGACTAAGCAGCCTGCAAATTAACTTTATTTTACAGACATAAGTATCATGCTGTGATTTATTACAAGTTAAAATAAATGAACAAAGATTTTAGTTACGTCATTGCAATGGGTATTTGTTTAAATTAACATTTGTACAGATAGATATAAGAAAAGGGGTAATTGTTTTCTTTCATTGACGGCAAAGAAAAATATTGCCACTTGTTCAACAAAGTAATATTGTTTTTTAGGATAATGTTCATTTGATGCCCTTGCTGAATTTAATGTGAATGAATCTTTTGCAACAAGAATGAAAAGATTTCACAGGGAAAAACAAAATATATATGAATATTTTAAATATTTCATAATACTATATTTTGAAAACAAACAGCATGCCATTCCAATTAATTTCACGTGCAGCCTAAAACGACTTAGATTTGTTATGAGGGCGATTTCGTCAGCCTAAAATTAGTGTTATTTGTTTCTCTCTTGTGGAAAACAGGCTCAGGCAAAAGTCTTAATTTTTTGCTTTGAGGAAAATGTACTGTTTCAAAGAAAAAAAAAGTTTTAAATCATATTCCAGAAATATACATATAATTAGTATATCGTACCCTTGCTTCAAAAGTGACATAACTCAAAAAACTCCGTTTTTCAAGAAATGCGAAAAACTGTTTCCGGGCTGTATAGTAAAATTTTAGTTGACCTAGTTATGTCACTAAGAATAACTGTGCATATAGTAATAGATTACATGCACAGATATTGCAATAATAGATTGTCATTCTTGCAGAATTTCTAAATTTTTAAATTAAAATCTCATTTTTTTTTTAGTTGTGGCTCTTTTGTAGCGTAACATAGACTAATGAGTACGTCATCATTTTGAGTTGTGACACCTTTGTTGTTTGTTTTCTGGATATGTGACACTTTTGGTGACTCGACAGAAAATTGGATTTTGCGTTATGACGTTTAATTAACAATGATTTATCTATTTATTTTATGTCATCTGCAGACAGTACTTCATTTTGGGTGAATGAATGAAGCTGGAAACATGACTTAATAATATCTTTTTTTTTTTTTTTTTTTTAACTTTAAGTAACTTTAAGAAAATGCATTCCTTTGCAATTTTTAACATTAAACATAGTAAAACAAAACAGTTCAAATAGAAACATTAAGATTAATGATTTATTCTTCTTATTGCACACGTTCACCTTCTTGAAAATCTCATCTCTGTAGGATGTTTTATAGAAAAATGCACGAGGGTGATCTCGTTCGACACCGAGCATCTCGATTTCTTGCCACTTCATTTTCATTTATGTCCACGTTGAAGTTGTTACACCATTTTTCTTGCATCAGCTTTATACCATAAAAATTCTTGAATGTGAGCTCATTAACATGGTAAAAGAGCAATCTACTTCTCAACGACACTATGCACATTATCACCCTCGTTTCCGTGTATTAGGAATTTGTGTGTTGAAGCACTGTACTGCGTATGTATAAGCAGCAAGCAAATACTTATTTTTCTGTTTCCCACAACAATTGTCGGAATACAATATTAGTACATGAACGTCACGTCAATGTTTTGCGTTGTTTCCACAAGTAATTTAAGATATCGAATCACACTACTTCCGATTTCGACTGCACCATGTTTACCTTCTGTTCATTAAATCATTTAAAGTGAAATTATAACATTTCATTTTACTCTTGTGGTAAAATGACAACACCAAAGCTTTCGGCGCTGACATTACTAACATCACTACTTGAACCATGTAAACAGCAACATGTACTCCATTTGAAATATTTTTGTCATCAGCCTTTTCTTTGTGAGAGAGTACTTTTTCCCTCTGGTGGGTGTTAAAATGACCCAAGCAACAAAATAATGTTTCGATTTCATGTGTAGACAATAGCCGGACATATTTAAGATTTAAAAATGTTTTGAAAAAGTTATTTCCCTAATAATAAGAATACACTTAAATTTCAACGACACATTCCAACGCTAAATGTGGAGAGAATCGTCTGACTCGAAAGAAATATAATCGAATCAAAGAATAGCTGTTAAAAGTATAGAATAAAGCATAAATAATTTTCACAAACATATGTAAATTTCTGAAAGGTAAAATTCCTTGTCACTAGTAACGCATCTTGACGGTGTCATTACAGATTTTGCTGTAAATGTCATATCTTGTATGTTTATCTATGCCGTAAACCGACCCATAGAATTTCCCATTTCAAACGAAATGACGTATTTGAATGAATGGAACGGCAATTAATGAATATATTCCTTTAAGTTGGCTGCGGGATTGCAGACCGAAAGTACTCGGAAATTTAAATAAAATGTATATTTTAAATTTGTAACATTGCATTATTATTATCTGTTACCTTTTAAGTAAACGGTGAACTTTTTAAAGTTCATACTGTGCAGCTACAGCGAGTTTAACAAAAACAGAACACCGACTTTTTTTCTGCATTGTTACTTTTCTTCGTTTGCAACATCAAAAGAGACACATTTAGAGTTCAAATTAACAATTGTTCCTAACTTGATCATCAAAAATGTCACAATTCAAAATAGGAAACAGAACATATTTAAACATGAATCATCTAGACTGACACAATTCAAAATCATTTGGAAGATAATCTCCACTTGAATCATTAAACACGCCTTAACTCAAAATAATGCACTTTTGAACTCCCGATCGCGTATGAAGGTTAGATCACAACTGAAGATGTGGCACTTTTCTAGACTAGTCAGTAGCCATCTTGCAAACACAAAAACGACACAACTGCTACCTGGTGGCTGGATTTTCAGTGTACGATCTGGCAGTTTAGGTGATTGGTAGAGGGGTAAAAACCAAGCCAAATGACAGCTATAACTCAAAAAACCCAAATTTTGAGTTGTGACACTTTTGAAGCAAGGGTGCGATATGTTTGGATAAAAATTAATATATGTCTTTTGTGCTCATTATGATAGGCCAAAAAATTTTCTTTCTTTTTTCCCGTTGTAGCAGTGATGTTCTGGAAACGTGCTATTTTCTAGTTCTTTTTTTAAAGACGCAAAGTCCCCTCTTTTCTTACAAAAAAGAAAAAAAATATATATGCTTTATTATAAAAGACTAAATGTTCTGAAGAAAGTTAAAATTCAATCAGTCATTTCAAAAACCACATAAGTCACAGAATCAGAAAGTTTTGACTTCAAAGTTAGTAAATAGCGAATAATTTTTATAATTTATGAATAATAAAAAGAAGAATAACAGAAAAATTGTTCCTGACTTATGTTGTTTTAGCAAGAAACAACGTTAAGTGGTATTTAATTTGAACAAAACAATCATAATTAACAAATTTTTAATCAAAATTAATGAAGACAACACTTATACAGGAACATTTTTATGTTTTAATATCATTATGGTGCATAATCATATTCTTCATCATTTTCAATTGGGTTATCTTCAACATTGACAGTTGACCAGCTAAATATGTTCTGATAAAATATCATAAGCTCTTCCAGCACGCTATCCTGAACTCGTTTTAAATCATCTAATTTTTTACTATTAATTGACACTTTCGATGCATAGGCTTTGGCTGATGGAAGTGACACAGGGGGTTGAAAGTTTTTTCATCAAGATAAATGAATCTTTGACGGATCCATTAATAAATTCCTCGGTTATTATAGAGCCATTTTTATCAGAATCATAGTGAAAACTCTTGTATATCGAAGGAGCAATTTTTTTTTCTTTTGGAACGCTTTTCCTGTACGATTCTGTTGGCAAACATGTTTTTTTGTATAAAGTCGGCCACCAATTCTTGTAGTCCAAAACATCCCCAGTTTTCAGTTCTTTGACTGTAAATGTTGAACTGGAGTTCGAAACCAAATCAATATATATGTTATATTCAGACATGACTGCTACCGCCATCTGGTATTGCATGCAAAAAACACTTAAGTAGCTGACTTATGTCGTTTAAGTAATGAACGAAAATAAGAAGGTACTGTTTGAAGAGGAACACAGACTTACATTGTTATTACCCAAATCATGGCTTTACCTTTAAGGAAGCATTTGCAACAAAAAGAGTATATTTGGAAAAAACTTGAGTTATGTGGTTTTTAAAATGACCGATTCATTTTATCACCTGAAACAGTTTCAGAATAAACACAAATAAAATTTTAAATGCATAATAACTTAAATTGAGGCATTTGGATAAAACTTTAAATGCATAATAGCCTAAAGAGAGACGTTTGGGAATATATGCTTTCAATGGACTAGGAAAATGGATTCACACTGTTTTTATTCATTTTATATCACAATATCGGTGAGATCATAATATGTTTTTAAAAAGGTTGGTATAAATAAATTTGGAACTATTATGAAACGAAATAAAGTAATATATTTTAAATTATTTTCAATTTGTTAAAAATAGCTAGTACTTCGGATTTACTTTTCATATTTACATGGATTGACATATGTAAGCGCAGAAATATGGTGAAGCAATAAAAACTCATAAGAATTTTTTCAATCATTTCAGAAATTTTTAGATTATTTGTCCCTCATATTTTCATCATGTCATGTATTATTGCTCGGGAGTTCTGGGTAAATCATTAACAGTTTACCAAAGCTCAATTAATGAAATACCGACAGAGAACAAATGGGGTAAAACGACCCTATCTACTTGGTTGTTAATTACGCAGGAGTATCTAATAAAATAATAAAAGATTTTCTTAATAAATCAATTTATTTACCAATTAGAATAATTGTGTTAAAATTAATCTAGTATAATTTCGTATCCAGCGTTTTCTGGAGTTCCATTACCTGAGATTTATTCCGTTGAGCTGAACCAGGTTTCAGACCAGATGCTATAATCATTAAGGTTAGCTGGGTGAGAAAATTCCACCAGATTCGTCCGGGATAGCTCAGATGGCAGAGCACTGGCGGCTTCAGCCAGGAGATCCCTGGTTCGAATCCTGGTCCGGACATTTTTCGTCCAGTTGGAAATTTACATCTAATATTTTATTATTACTTATAGACATGTACAAATGTCTATAATTCTGTACAGTTCTTTTTTCATTTGCTGTTGCTGGGGTAATATTGTTTTATGTATTTATTTTAAATTATATGGTGTTGTCTAACCGGATCGGTTGCCTTGGATAGGGCTTTGCTGGAGGTGGAAGGACTGTTCACCTGGTTATTTGGCCTTTGCCATTTTTGGTTGGCTACCAAATGGAGTGATCCTCTATCCTGTGAATTGCTACAAAACATTGATTTTTACGTCGATTTGGTTAAAAATTTGACTCTTACGAGGAGTTCTGACCAAAAATATTTATCTTAACTTTTTTTTCATGTTTCTAAACTTCATTTTTATAGAAGTGCCGCAGGCTGCGATATTTATTTTTTTTAACGAATCGCTATTTCTTCAATGTAAATGTTTCAGTTATCATTAATATTGTTAATCCATATTCCATGCATTGAATTGTTAAAAATCTGAAAAATGCTATACAGTAAAATCTTCTAAGACTCAATTACATAGAAAAGAAAAAAAAAATGCGTTTTAGACAAGTTCTCTTCTTAGCAAATGTAAATGTACTATAAATTCTTTTCTTACATATTAGTATATTAATTTTGCATGGATCAACACGTTTTTCAGTTTAAAACAGGATTCCGTCATAAGCAGGTTCCTTTTCACACGTTTTACTATATTTTAATTTAGCTGTATTTTAAGTAGCATAGAAATTTACTATTCTTTAAAAATAATTAATGTTAATGTTTAATTGTAAAATAATGGAGATTCAAAAATGTATGTATCTTTTGCAAAAATCTTTGGCCCAGGCTTAATTTGACTGACCTTTGAGCTGACAGGTCACGCCGATACAATGATTTTCAAACGGGCTGGCTCAAAACTAGGACTGAATATTTTAGGCAGTG
The DNA here is from genome assembly GCA_963932465.1 of Maratus speciosus. Lineage (NCBI taxonomy): Eukaryota > Metazoa > Arthropoda > Arachnida > Araneae > Salticidae > Maratus > Maratus speciosus. The sequence goes on from OZ010791.1 coordinate 334,479,257, forward strand.
AAGACTACAAAAGAAATCAGTCCCGGCTCTGTACAGAAAAAATAAGTTAGGCCCGGCCCGACCCTTCCGGAAAAAAGTAAGGCGCGAACCCGGCCCGTAAAGAGTAGTCACCAGGGCCGGCCCGAGACTTCAGAAAAAAAGTAGAGCCTGGCCCGCGGGCTCGGGCCGGCCCGTGCAAGTCTCTAGCCCATATCATAATACCGCCGCCACCGGTTTGTCTCCTTCCAATTTGTACATCCGGGATCCAGGGCTTCTGTTGAAAATAGGCATATTTGCACGCGTCCGTCGATGTGATGGACCAGAAAACGCGATTTGTCGGACATGCAACTTTCTTTCATTCTTCTATGGTCCAATTCCGATGTTCTTGAGCCAATTGTAGGCGCTGCTGACGAGCTTCGGCCGCCGGCTGCGTAGGCCCATACGCAAGCAGTGCACGCTGCACTGTGTGTTGAGAAACGCTGTCTGGGTCGCCACTGTTGTAGCTGCGGGTGATTTCGGCTGATGCAGATCTTCGGTCACGGCGAATAATGCGTAACAATCTCCGCTTTCCTCTGGAATCAATGCACCACCAGGTGACACACCGCTGGCCACGACTTGTCGCATCACCATGCATACACCACTTTCGATACGAACTCACAACAACTGCATGTGAACAGGCCCACCAAACGCGCCGTTTCTAAAAGTTAATATTTAATGAGAAATTATTGAAAAAAGCATGTTTTATATTTAAAAAAAGTTCCGCATAAGAAAACATCATTTTTTAGTATAAAATTTTACATGAAAACTGACCCAAATCTTGTACAAATATCTGAAAATAGGTTTTATTTGTATATAAACGTTATTGCTTTTGTGTGATACATTTCAAAGCAACGATTTGCACAAAGAGCACTACAACAAGATTCATAATAAGCTCGAGTTAAGCTCTGATTCGATATATTTTCTTATACTTACTTCTGTTTAGTGTTGTCATCTATATATTTTTTTTCAAAACTAGGGGGCTCGGCCCCCTACGAGCTACGCTCGCCAACCCCCGTCCAGACACCGCAGACTCTAAATGCACGCTAATTTGATAGGCTTTAAAAAGATTTCGAAAGATTGAATCATAATTTAAAAAACAGTGGCGATCTCCCTATAAACGAATTTCTATTCATTTCTCTTTGATTGGGGAATTTTAACGCCAAATCCGCTGCGGTACTACTTGATTATCCTGTCGACCAATTTCGCCAAATTATATAAATCGCCAAACCACTCGCCAAATTATACAAATTGATATAATTTTTATTTTAAATAACGAAAGAACAAATAAATTCGTACAACATTAATAAAAACACAAATAAAACGTCGAAATAAAAATAACTTGATGACGTATACACGTGTAACAACATTTCAGAATAAGCTAATATAAAAGGAATTAAGTAAAGAGAGTCTTTGTCTCCTGGTATTTTTTAACAAAGCGAAAAGAAAGTTCTTTTAAATGAGACATTTTAAATTAATTCTCAAAATATCAAATAAATGTCTAGCGCAATTTCTAAATTTAAACTTTTTTGGAATATTATTTTGTGTTCATTTTATGTAATAACTATAATGTGACGTAAATATGACGTAATTTCTCCTAAGACTTCTAACGCATGTTAATGAATTTATTATTTTACAATATCCTTTCTCTTTTAAAATTCACGTGCATACTTTTTATGATGTAATTTTTAATAAGTTCCTGCTTTTTATACGTAATTATTTAATTCTAATTTGAAAGTTTTTTTCCTGTTTATAATAGTCACGTGTCAATAAATTTTTAATTTGAAGCAAACATTATTGCTTGCGCTTTTTATACAGTTGGCAACAGTTTAAATTAGTACAATTTTCTGAAATCTGTAAAAAATATCTCTAGAAATGCTGAAAATTTGAATTTAAAATAGAAATAAAACCTGAAAAAATGAGTCAAAATAAAAAAATTAATGCAATCTGCACTCCGGCAAATTCTAACGCATAAAATGATCTAAAAATGATTACACTGCCATGTATAGTTTTTGCTGCTATAAAACTTTTTTAGTTGAACGATTTTGTCCAACTTTAGCATTAAATAACTCTTAAAATAATTCTTCGATTTGAAAACTGTCTGCATCAGCGTGTTTATCTAACATTTCTGTATAAAACCACCGATTTTCATATTTTTGTATGCATTATTTTTGTTAATATTAACGAAGAAAGGCCTCCGGTCACAAAAAAATCAAAACCGGCGGCGGCGGCGGTGACAGCGGTAGTTACTTTTTTTTAGAATAGAGAGAAAGTTCGTAAATAATATCTGAAAGGACCGAGAGTGTATATAGTCAGTACTTTTATAGCTCGGACCCCGAGATACTCTCGGGCTTAGTTCGCTTCAGCGAAAACGACACCCCAAGAAACACTCGGACATAGACCTTAAAGTGTTAAGAAGGAAGGCATAGGAGAAGTTTGGAGGATTGAGTAATTTTATCCCCATACAAGATGCACTTAAGTCAGACCTATTAGTGCAATAATACGCAAAATGAATTTTTTGGAGTTGCGTCACTTTTCTTGCGGGTGACAGATATAGAAGTTGTAACAAACTTTAAAATTTTCAACACTAAGACCTAATCTGCTCCAAGAATAGTTTCAATAACAGTCCTCGTTTACTTGCTATTAAATTAAAAAAAACTGTGCCCTTTAGGGCACCTTATAAGTTGCAAATAACTAAATGCGTGCGTATGGCGAACAAGCTGGCCGCTAGTAATTTAACCTTTACCTGTTGTTACCGATCTCACAGACTGCTGCTTTTTTAATTTTTTAAATTTTAACTTGTAACTTTCAGTTTAACTACAAACACTATAGAAATTTTAACTTTTAAATTTCACTTTAACAACAAACACTATCGAAATTTTGTTTTGTTTAGAACTTTAGTTCTATCACCAGAGACTTTTGAATAGATGGATTTTAATTATAACAGTCCTATACAAAAAGTTAAGTACAAAAACACCATCCTATGAGTTAATCGCGTCTTTTATTCATCTTTCGATGGCGCGGTCTCACAGACCGCTTTACAGGAGTTATGGGCGGAGTTGGGCAAAATACATCGAAAAACCATTTTCGATATAAAATACAAATACATTGGTTTTATAACTTAAAATACTTTCCAAATTTCAAAAATTCAAAATACATATTTTGAAAATAATACTTAAAATACAAAATACATTAAAAAAAATTATTATGCATTAAATTGCACTATTCAAATGAAAAGCTGGTTTGCAAAACTAATTAAAATTTTAGAAATTATAAATTTCCAAATAAAGAAGCAAAAGCAATTAAAAGTCAACGAAAGACAACAAAAAGAAAACCGAACGATTGCAGCAACAATGTGTTTAAAAGTGTATAAAAATTGCAAGAATAACTAATAATGAATAAACTACTCTTTAAAGGTATAACTCACTAGGAATAACTGCATCAACTGATTGTGGATCCGATAAGGAATCTCTTTCAAGAGGCATAGGATAGCACCGCCCTCTATTGCGTGTTCGAAGCCAAAATTGAGACAGTATTGATTTTCAGAAAAAACATGAAAAGCTTGGTGAAATTCTATTCAATAGATGCAAAGATATAAAAATCTCGGAAATTCTAAAAAGCACAGCACATAGAAAAATCATCTGGGTCGATATACACCCAAATGTCATTCATACTAACTGAATATGATAAAGTATGATGACATTCCGTGATTTAGTTCTTGAGATATAGCTCTCACGGCACACCTGCCAACTTCAGATTTTTTTTTTTTTTTAATCAAATAAATGCACTACGAACTAGAAAATTTATTTTAAAAAGATACCTTTTATCTACGTGGTACTTATTTCATTTCAATTTACAAATATGATCATTTTGACTTGGAAAAAAAGAGGGAGAGAGAGAGTTTTACGTACCTGCTACAGTAATAATAACAAGTTGGAAATTGCTCGTCAAACGTGGCAAATGAGGTGCGTTCGTACTATAGCTAGTTTTATAATTATTTTTTGCACCCCATATTGTACTGAATGTATATTTTTTTGCACTTCATAAGTGCATAGTCTGTAACATCATTAAAATGCACTGCAATAATTTTTTTCCCATTCCCCGTAATGAAACGGAAAAAGTTTGACTATCCCTGTAATTAAACTATACATCCGATTTTCATAAAATTTGAAATGGCTCGACAAAATTTTTCAACAATTATATATTTAAAATGTCAGACCTTTCGGAATGCTGTAACATCATTAAAATGCACTTGCAATAATTTTTCTCATTGGCCGTCATGTAAAGAAAAACTTTTGATTGTCCCTGTAATTAAACTATACATCCGATTTTCATAAAATTTGAAATGGCTCGACAAAATTTTGCAACAATGATATATTTAAAATTTCAGACCATTCGGAAAGCTGTAACATCATTAAAATGTACTTGCAATAATTTTCCCCATTGGCCGTAATGTAAAGAAAAACTTTTGACTGTCCCTGTAATTAAACTATTCATCCGATTTTCATAAAATTTGAAATGGCTCGACAAAATTTTGCAACAATCATGTATTTAAAATTTCAGACTATTCGGTTGGGTAGTTTTTGCTCTGTTATATGCGGACGGACGGACTGAACGACGACTATAGGTGGTACGTATTTATATAATTACGAACGCACCTAAAAACGCCCCTGTTGAGCGACGCAACCCAAATTTTATCTGCAATAACTTATTCGAAGATCTAAAATAATATGAAATTGGGTTAAATTTTTCCATTAGTTTTTTAAATATAGTTATCGCGGAAATCATGAAAAACACAGCATAGCAGCGACATTTGTTGAGCGATAGACACTAAAAGCTAATCAGCAAGCATTTCTGTTCAGGTCTGTATGCAGTTTTGATGAAATTCTGTATACTGGTTCTGACAATATACCTATCATGGAATAAAATAATTAAGCATGGCTGTGCCATCTGTTGGGCGATATAAACCCAAAGCTAAGTAATACCTACGTCTATCTTAATCTGAAGTTTGATGATTATTAAACTCCATGCACAAAAATTGTGTCACACACAGAATAAAAGACAGACACATATTTCCCAAAAATAGTTAAATCGCGTTCAAGACATGCCTAAACGTGTAAATCAAGCAAAAAACGAAAGTCGAAAAATTTCACGATTTCAATACTTTCTTCTTGTGTATTAGAATAATGTAAAAATAAATCAGTCTAGTATCAGTCTTTTCAATTATTCTTTTTTAGTATATGTCTACAAAAGAACATATTTTATAATAATCTGATATGTACAATAACAACGAATATAATTGTTTAAATGCATTTTTTTTCTTTTTATGTAATGCACCTGTGTTTAAAAAGAGCTCCCAAGTACGCAAGATTTTTTAAGCATTGCACTAATAAAATATTTGGGGCACAATTTTATAGATTATGGTGCTTTTAGAAATAATGTATACGAAATTTAAAATATTTATCCACTGAATGCAAAAATATAAAGGAAAAACTTAGATAAATTTTAACACAAGTATTATTAACAAAAGTACAAAATCTTCGTATAAAGTAGTTTTAAAATTAAAACACTCAGGTAAAATATCAAACTATATATAAACGCAAAGAAATAAGAAATCATTTGGACTTACTACGAAAGTCTTGGAACTTTTAATATAGAGCAGAAAAAACGTGAAAGCTCTTGCTTTCGTAAAAAGAAAGCATTTATAAAATATTCATAAAAAGTGGGAATAATTCTAATGCAAAATTTGCAAAGTCATAAATTTCATTTCTTCATTGTCAAACCGTTCCTTTAAAAGTTCATTGTAGCAATTTTCTTACGGTTATATTGTCTAATGTTTTTTTTTTTTTTTTTTTTACAAAATTCACATCATTAATCAAACAGGCGAATTTTTAAGAAATCTTATTTTCGATATTTTAAAACAAAAAATACTAGACCAGAAAAAAAATTGAGCTGCTTAAATCTGTGGTCAATGAGCAACTGTCGGTAATAGAACGCTAACCCATGCAACTCTGAAAGATCCTTCCGATCTATCACAATACATATTTTTTTCTTGTAATTTCCACAGCAACATTAAGATATATAAAAGTTATTTTTGTAACTAATCAGCAAGAATACGTTTGCTGTAGCTACCCAACATATTCATCAACATCCTTATCCTAGAAATAGTCGAAAAGTGTGTTTATATTAACTTCCAGAAACAGAATTTGAAAACTAATCAAAACAGACAGGCATGTATTTCTTTTTAGTGAATCGCAGCTTTTCTCTGTGCAGTTTAAACATAGCGGTTTGAAATCTGGAAAAAATGTATTTTGAGAATTTTCAAAATACAAAATGCTTTGTAAAACCATAAGAAAATACATTACAAAAATACTTTGATCTTATCGGTTTAAAATACAAAATACAAATGTATTTTGAAAATGTACTGCAAATACATGTAATTTCGACACTACTCAACTCTGGTTATGTAACACAATTTCTATCACATCAGTTAAAGGTTAAAACAAAAATTTTGAATTTAATTAAAAAGAATATCCTAAGTTCATAGCAATAAATAGAATAAAATTTCAAATGAAAAAATATAAGTGACATAATTGAATTATTATTCAAAGATGAATAAATAAATGATATAAAAGCACAAATCTTGTATTCATAAAAATGATTGAGCTGATATCATGTTGATAGGGAAGTTAAATTTAGAACATTAACTTTGACTGATCACAACTAATAGAAAAAAGATAGCGAATGTTAACTTTAGATTAGGGTTTTCAGCTAGTCGTCTACTTACAAATATTTACTCACACACCATATATAATTACTTCGGTGACAAGTGTGATGAACGATGATGTCAAAAGGGTATAAACACGAGTTTATTCCTAACCGCTTTAAATTAAAATTTGTAGCAAACAGTGTGAAGGTAAATATGATGATATGCTCTTAGTATAAATACACACTGAGTAATTTAATTAAAAATGACAAATACATGAGATTCTAGTGCAGAAAATGAACTATTTTATACTTCGTAAAATTATATCAACACTAGCTAAAGTACCCGGCGTTGCCCGGAATTTTAAGAACGTTTGTTTTGAAAAACCAATTTCAAAATTTAACATACAACATAAAAAAAAAAGAACAGTCGAAGTGTTATACACATGAATCAAATGAAAACCCAATATAAAAATGTATAAATTTATATAACAGACGCAGAATAATACAGCTATAAATGAACTTATTTCCATTCATCATTGGAGCAATAATGTTAAAATACGGTAATATTTCCATAATCAAGTTTTTATCATGCCTCAATGCATTTTTCACACATATATAACATTATATATTCACCACATCCTTTATATTTCCAATATGACATAATATTCCATTTTTTTATTTGTCAAATTAATTAAATAATTATGATTTTTCACATGGAAATCATAAAACAGAAAAATTATGACGTAACATTCACTTTTGTTTTTAATTCGTCAAACTATTTATTTTATTTTCATGTTTTACGTAGAAATCTTGTAGTAGAAAACTTATGATTCAATATTTCCTTTTATTAAATTCGTCAAATCATTTATTTCATTTTCCCACATGGAAATCTTGCAATAAAAAAGTAACTGTTGTGGTAAGAATTTTATTGTGGATTTTTAATTGTTGGGAACAGCTATAACGAAAAATGTTTTAATTTGATGGAAATTGCTGTTAAATTTGTGTTTTTTTATTAATTAAAAATTAACTGTAAGTTATTCCGATTCCGGATTACTTTAGTTGCCTCGGCCGTGTACGTAACATTTCAGAATTCTGGCTTCCAAACTGTTGATTTGTATAACATTACAGACAGACAGACAAATTTTCATTTTTATATATTAGATGATCGACCACGGTCGAAAAATTTAATTTTGATATACATTTTTCATAAATTCACACTTATTTAACTCTTTGTAACTCAACAACCATAAATTGAAAAATATTTACTCAGATGTTAGAATACGTAATTTTAAGCATGCAAAAAATAATTTAAAAAATTTAGAACATAAAAATAAAAACTATTCACTAAAAGGTACTTTTTTCAAATCTGATATAAACAGGAAATTATATACTTCTCATAAATATTGTCAATTTTTCAGTACAGAATTGTAAAGTATACAATTTTACCATTTAAAAAAAAAATCTATTTTTGGATGTCTCTAGCCTTTTTAATTTGAGAACATTTACGAAGTACATTTTAGCAATAACTATGTGAAACTGCTCAAATGATAAATAAAACTTTGGCGTGAAAAATTAATTCAGTATCGTCATTCGTTGAGAATTCTATGAACAGTTTATGTTAACTGCTGTGTTGGAGCTTGGAAGATAGCAGCAATAAATAAAATCGTATTTTAAAGTCCACTGCATAAGTAACGTTGACTTTTGAGCATGTTGCAAATATGCAACGTGGTGATATAAAGGTTTAAAGAAATAACTAGGAGTGTACTGAGTAGCACTTTGGCTGAGTAGCCGAGTAGTTGTGTATAAGAAAGAACTATTGATGGGCACATAAAGTGAGCTTAACATATCTGTGTGTGTATAAACTAATTCAGTTACTTCTAATAGTATTTTCAAACTTCATAATGCTACGTTAGAAGAAAATAATAAATATATATTAAGCTATCATAAATTATTAATCATAAAAAATAACCTAAATTATCCTTATGTAGTAATGATCCCAAAGTTTTAAAAAATCCTCTTAAATTCCGTACAGTCACTGTAGAATGCAATATATCATTCTAACAGATTTAGACTCTATTATTAATGCATTATTTATAGAATATTCCCCTTTGTTAAATTTACCTGTTAATATTGATACTGGCTACTACAAAACTTTGACTAATTTTCTATTATTTTATAATTTTATTTTCCAAAATAATGCTTTTTTTAAAATTCAGATTCAGGGCATACCTCAGGGAGCTACTTCATCAAGCCTGCTATAATATTTATATCTTTATTTCTATGAAAGAAAATTTATTAACAACAATCTATTGCTCTACAGATATATAGATTATATGATTATTCTTTCTGTTAATGATAATAATTCTATATCTCTTCCTGTAACGTATTCTTCTAATCTAGAGCTTAGTAATATTTATTAAGATAATTCTAGTACTAATTTTATGGATGTTTAAATTAATATTCTACCTAATAAAACCCTAGCATTCAACATTTATGAGAAACATAATGACTTATCACTTAAGTAATTAATTTTACTAACTTCAATTACTGTTTACATATTTCAGTTTATAGAAATATTCTTACTTAATCATAGTCATTGTATCAAACGTTTATGTTCCATCCAATTCATACGACCTAATATATTTAAATTAAAGCAATTAGCATTGTCTTATAATTATCCAGTTTCTTTTATTTCAGCATGGATCAAATCTTAAAATTCTATTTTTTCTACTTATTACCAGTATGGGCATATAATAGGTAAAAAAAATTAAAAAATAGAAAACACTATTATATTGCGGATTGCTGAAAAAATGATAAAAGCATATACAATATTTATATATAAAAAAAGTATGTGTGTATATGATTAATATAAATTATCAACTTTTATAAAAAAAAAATATAAAATCAAAATACCATTATAGAGAGTTGAGGTAGCGAATGCTAAAAAAATATATACTTATATATTATATGTTTAAAGAAAGGGCATTTCACATTATCATTTTTCATAAATATTTCACATATTGGCACTTGATACAAGGTTATATTATACTATCTTAAAATAATCCTTATTATTTTTAAATATGATTCATTTACTCATTTTTTATTATTATTTTATAATAAGTGTTTTAAAATAATCAATTTAATCAATACTTTTTTCAACTTTTACTTAGTTATTTATTTTAAGCCTTTTCCTATATATTTTTTATTCTATTTTTTTAATACATTTTAAGTTATTTCATATTTTTCATTCCATTTTCGATAATTATCAATTGGAGTTAATTAATTCTTCTTCATAGATGGCAGCACTAACTTTTACAGTATTGCTTTTCATTATTCACACCAGACAGCAGCAGTATATTTATTATATTTATTAAATATCTGCTTTTTTAGTAGTTAAATCACAGCCTGATGTTTCTCACTATCTCAAATCAGTTTACATCTTCGTGCATTCTCCATTAGTAAGTCAAACTTCTTGTATTATAGATTTTTATCTATCATTGAAGTATTATCTTCTCTTCATTTATTTATTTTTTTCATATCTTATGTGTAATTTTTGGTTTATTTTGGAAATATTTTGATATGTTCATAAGGAGCTAAATTTTTGTCACCTTAGGCCTAATGCCGACAAAATTGGATGTAATAACATATCTTCACTATGAATTAGACCTGCAAGCTTCTCTGATGATTCTGTAGGTTGTTCATTGTTTCTTTTTATAGATTTCCGGTTTCCACTGTTCATATTTTGTTCATCTTTAGAATTTTACCAACTTTTTCATACATTTGTGATTTTATTTTAATTGTATATATAATGTATAAACATACTTCATGAGCATATAATCAGATATTTTTAAATTAACTTAAAAATATCAAATTAACTAATTTAATTTCAAATTTAATTATGCACCTTTTAAAGAATATTTTTAAAAATTTGAAAAATTTGAAACAGTAGCTTATTTTTAAAAACTTAATTTGTTTATACATAACAAGTAAAATTAACCAATGTGAAATTAAAACCGATTCTTCAATTTATCTAACTCATTCTGATACCTGAAATCTGTCTATCAAAAATGGTTATTGGTTGCTGCAACAATTCATTGAATAATGCAAAAGACTTAAATTGTAGCTTGTACTATTCACAGCTTAAAATAAAATCGGATTTATCATTCCAACATGCTGTTTCTGACATGTTAGCAACAGCTAAAAACATTGTGGGATATTCAAACTACTCCGTAGCTGCATGCTCAAATTTTGAAAAGCTTCAATTGCATTTGTCTATGAACAGGGTTGATAAAAAACCCGTTTTTTTTTTTTTTTTTTTTTTTTTTTTTAAACCGTTTTGTTGTTTAAATCAGGTTTTTTTGGTTTAAACCGGTTTTTTTAAATATATATTTTCCTATTACATATACTTGCATATTTATTGATAAAAATAAACATTGTTGGATATATAAGTAATATAACTTCATTTAAAAAATCATTTAAATTAAATAATTACTGTAATTATGTAGAAAATTGAAATAATTTAAACAGTTTTAGTAAAAGCTATGTCATGTTCCATGAATAAAATGCTCTACATAGTGAAACATTGATACCTTGAAAATTTTAATAAACAATCTTTTGATTATTATAGTACTATAAATAAATATATGGTGTAGCTTCATAAATACAATATGCTTTCCAATGGCTATTCAAAATAATTTCTTTGAAATAATTGTAATCTGAGATATCTGAATTTTCTGATAGAACAACACTACATGAACAATTATTATCTTTTATTGAAAGTAAAGCTGTTTATAAAGAATTCCTGGAATGACTTGAATTTAGCAGTAGAGTCTTTACACGTTTCAAGAAGTATTGTGAATTGTCATTTGACACTTCTGAGAAACTGCCAGAAAAAAAAAAAAAAAAAAAAAAAGAGGCAACAGTAAAGTAAACAGAAATACCTATTTACCAGCTTTTTAGACTACAGAAAACATTGCTCTTAAAATGAAAAGTAGGTTTATAAAAGTTGTCATCCACTAAAACATTTAAATAGCCATCAGACTTAATACACAGGCTTTTTTTCTAAGCTATGTTATAATACATATTACTTTAAAATGTCTAAACTAAAAATTAATAATATTCCTTTTTAAGCGTTTTTATGTGACACTTTTTTCTATTATGTCTCAAGTGAACCTTATCTCGATTTTCTCCCATTTTTTTTGTCGGATCTAAATAGTGGATTCGATTATGCAACAGACGATTTAAATATATCGTATTTTAGTTAAAAGTAAACAGGTGCTTCGCTAACACCCAATTTTTCAATGTTCTCTTATTAGACTTCATATTTTGAATTTCTTTTTTATTCTTCAGTCTGTTCTCAAATCCGAAAGGGCAACTTTATGGCGTAAGTTTTAATTTATTTTTGTTTGGAAATGCATGAAACTAGCAGATGCCATTGTTCAGATACTATATAATGGAACTGCATTTTCCGTATTTTTGCAAACGCAATAGATCTTTCAGAAAATATTGTCAAAGTGGGCGTTTTAAACCGAATTTCTGCATGAAAAAAGAATAACTCCTCAAAGAAGGTGAAAAACATCTTTGACACGTGATCAGAATTGCCTATAAGTCAATAGGTAATTTACTTATCAAAAATGGAAATCACAGTTCGATTCCAAATCGCTTCCATAGTCAGCCTTCCAATTTTATATCTTTCCGTTAAAAAATTAATTTGTAAATGTGTCAAAGCGTTTTGGGCTTGTTGAGTAGAGCAGTTGAGAACAGTCTTAAAAGATAATCTCCCCAATCTTTCTTTTCCAATTTTCTTTTACAACTTGACTGAAATCTTAAAGGTCATTTTATGTTATTAATTGTAAATAATCTGGGTTTTCTGAAAGGAAAATATTTTATTCAAAATATTGGATATTTTTAGTCTATTTTATCTTTGCTAAATTCACATGTTTTAAATTTTCTCTTTAGAGCTTCAGATATGTTCCTCACACATGCAATTTGCAGTCTACATGTATACAAATTAACCTAGACTCACTATGTCTCACGGTGACTGCTGGGATAAGACTATTAAAAGCAGTGTTGTAGTCGTAAAAAATGCAGAGAGTATAACGCTATAGGCAGAGGGTATACGCTAGAGCCCTAAAGGTTCATGGTTAGGGTATACGCTATAGCTTTATTTGAGAAACAGAGGAAATATATGGAGGTTCTTAAAAAAAAATTCAGAAGGTATATGTCGTATACCCTCCACTACATCCCTGGTTAAAAATAAAAATTATTTATATCCAATAATTTGAAACACTTAAATTACAAAAATGAGAAAATATTATATTAGATTTTTTCTAAAAAAAAAAAAAACAGTTGGTTAACCAATTGATTTAAACCATGCCAACCCTGCTGGTAACAGAATAAAATCGTAATGCAAAACCCCAATCCCAATGTAGGAATGCAAGAAAAACAAAGGCTTACAACCCATAGCCATGATACAACAAAGAAAACTCACAGCCAATCATTCATTAGCATACAGAACAAAGAGTAACCAATAGAGAGAATTACTTATAATTATGTCATCATTGAGGCATAATGTAATCCTTAGTAAATCCTAGTCAAACAATCTAAGTAGTAAAAGTGTATTTTTAGCTCAAATCTGCCATTTTGGCTATTTTTAAAAATAAAAGGCTTGAAAAAGAAGAAGAAAGAAAACTACCTACTTCCCCCCTCCCCCTAGCTAATTTTAGAAAATATAGTTAGTCTGCCATGTAGATTTAAAGCCTATAAGAAAAGTTTGATTGACTAAAAATGTTTCGTCACTTTACAAGTTTATTAATTAATCATTTTTCTAAAGTTTTGCTTGTAGCTACTGCATAACTTGGATTTTGCATTTTTCAATATGTGTAAAATAAATGAAAACATTAGGGAAAAAGAGAAAAAAACCATATGAAAAAAACCCAACATGGTTAAAAAAAAAAAAAAAAACATTTGGTTTAAACCAAACAACCCTGTCTATGAATAATAATAAAAAAATAATCATAAGAGTAATTAACTGTAATTAACCATAAGATGGAACTCAAAATTCAATATGTTGAAAAGATTGCATGAATTATAGCGGCCTCTTTACCTTTATGCTGCTGAAAGCGAGATAAAACATTTAACCACAGTGGCAATTACTGGAAAGTGTAATGAAATTGGTATGGCCATTCTCATCATTGTAATCACAACACTGATGAGCTCAAATGAATAGATGTTATTAGAAGTAATACCATCAATTAAAACATTGTTACATTTTTTTTTTTTTGAAATAAGAAAGTTCCAATCCTTTTGGTTATGGTACAATGAAAGGGGTACTAAAAAGTGAATTGGAAAAGGGATTCACTTTTGTGAAAAATGAAAACAAGGCAAATGAGAATCAGCAGGATACTATTGATATTCAAGAACATTTTCATTATTTTGTCGCAACTGCTGTCGATCCTCGCATTTAAATTGTCATTTTTCACTGAAAAATATAAAAGTGGAATAAAAAAGGTTTAAAAAAGAAAGCTGTGAAACCGATACATGACAGGGTGGCTACAGATTCTGGAAATCAGGGAATCCGAAAAAAAAATCAGAGAGTTTATCAATCTGAAAAAATCAGGAAATTTCGCAAAAATACTCTAAAATTAGAGAAATTTGTCTATATGCGAAAATATTTGCGTTTTCGCCGTACCAATGAAACTGATTTATCAAGAAACATGCGATATTTAAGACAATAATAGGACGCGATTGTGCAATTTTTATGTTTTTCACTTATTTTTTTCTCCCAAATGAGATATTAGCAAACTGGACAAGTGTGTTTGTTATACGAGGAAGCAGCATACATAAAAAAATACCGTATGTGTATCGTTAATAAAGGAAATCAGGGAAATCTGATAAAGATAGTCAGGGAAAAATAAAGGGACTTTTTTTTTCACAATTTCTGTAGCCATCTTGCATGCAGACCAGTCTTCAAAATTCACCTAAAACAAGAAAAATACAGCATGAAAACACTACTAATGATGTCGATGTAGATGATCCAAATGAGAAGACAACAGAAAAAAGTGTCTATTTTTTGATGAGATTGCAAATGAACAGGATGATAATTATGACACTAAGTTTTAGATCTCTATCAGTGGCGTGGCGTGAAAATTTTCGGTGGTCATCGCAATTATTTAAGTTTGTGGTGAAAAATTATTAACTCTAAAATTCAATGGTTGAATGTTCAAAAAAGAAACTTTGAATCTTACCTTCACTTATACATGAACTCCAAATGTTCTGCTAAAACTGGATCGTAGAGTTTTAAAAGCTTATTAAGAGTTTTAAAATATTGCTTGGTCATCGCCGCATCCAGCGATGACCGGACGCCACGCCACTGATCTCTATATAATAAAAGACAGTGTAACGCATCTGGGCGAACCCATCAATCTTACCAGTCTCCGATAAGATGGAGCCACGTTAGGCTTAATTTTGATTTGAGATGTATATGAGAAAATTTATCTGCCTAAATACAAATATTTTCTACCTGAAATCTCTTCTGTTTAAAATAATTTTCTATAAAAGATTCAAAACTAACAAAATTTCAATGATTTACGCAGCCATCTCAGAAAACAAACGTAGCGCACTTCGTGCGTAAAACGTAAATAAGAAGCTGTGGTAGAGAGTCATTCCTTTTGTAATCATTGAAAAAAAATTTAAACCATGGAGCTAGGAAGATTAAAGAAGACGATATAGATGACATCACTTGAAGCTGTCCCACCCCTGCGGCGTGACGTCAGCCGCGGGTAAACAGAAGAAAAATAGGCGTGAAGAACACTTTAACAATGCTTCCCCTTCGATCTTTCGGATGGTGTTCAACCCGAGATACCTATTTATTAATCAATATACATATAAAAAAGAAATTGGGAGGGGGGGAGGGGGTTAACGATAAAAATACAATTTCAAAGTGTTATTAAAAATAGTATTATTTCAATAGTTGCAGTAGACTGTTTTAGTTACGCAGTTTTATTGCATATTTGTTAAATTTTTGTTTTAATAAGAAATCTTAATTTTGTTATGGTATATTAGCCGGAAAACCTGCTTTACCCAGAAATATTGTAAATGCTAATTGTGTGTTTATTAGAACAGAAACTAGCCGAACTTTGCTCATCTAAACGCTTCCATATTGTCAATTATTTTTTATCAGTTTTTTTAAATTTTAAGTGAAAAACACAATTTTTACCCTCCGTCCTAGGACGGGCATTTACACTAGTCGGAAATAAATATGAAGAAATGGTAGACAAATTAGATAGACTTTCTCTGCAGGATAGTTACTGAGTAAAACGGAGAGTCTATTTGCATGGAGAAAAAAATATAGTAAAACTTCTCATTATGTGGCCAAATTTACACTAATAAAAAATCCCCTACCTCCTGAAAATATAACAAATTGCTGTCTTTGTAGCATAATTTATGATATAACAAATTTAATTTTTTTTTCATTTGTTATATATTCTGCTTTTACAAAATATTTCTGTATCCAAAATCATAGTTTTTCATAGTTTTAAAAATGACCTTTTTTTATTTGTACATATGTAAAACTAAATTTTGAACTGCATTGGTTTTTCTTAACTTGTCTATATTTTGTAGACATATTTTTATAGACTAAGTAAATAGTTTTTATGAATAATTGCATATATTATACATTTATGCAATTATTCTAAAATTGGTTGCAAAACTGTTGATATTGCCTCCCGGACTATATAGTACCATTTAAAAATTCATATTTTTTATTACCATAAAATGAAAATTTTCACATAATTGCATAGTAATCATCAGCAATATTTAATTTCTTTTTAATTAATTTTCTAGAAGAATTTAGTTGGAAATAACTTATATAAATTAAATATTCAAAAGTCCACCCGTTTTATTGCTTTATTTTAAAAATTTAATTACTTTTATATATTTTTTAACCCTTTATGTCCCGACGGTACTTTAAAGTACCATTAAAATAACTAGTTATAAAATTCATTTAATACATCGATTAGTAGTAATGTAGTTCAGAATGAATAATAGATACTTTACTTTATCTTGTTCTAAAAGCATTATTGGTTGAAAAAAAAAATATTTTTAAAAGGATTATTTCTTTTGACTTTGCATCTTTACAGCTTTCCTGACGTTGAAAGATTGGGGGGGGGGGGGGAAGCTTCAGTTCTGAAATATTTCTATATTTCTATTGTTGGAACATTATATTTGTATATTTCCTAATTCTACTAAATACAAAAAAAAAAAAAAAAAATATTTTAAAGGAAAGATTTGAGTGGAGTTATAAATATTGCACAAAATCTCTACAAATTCAAATTTAATTAATTAATTTTAATTGGCAAAACCCTTTTAAAATTTTTTAAATGATTGTGTAAATCTTCTAATGTAGTTAAAAATTCACGAAAAATGCTTTAGAAGATGAAATTTTCATGAATTCATAATTTGGGACATAAATGATTAATTAGTTTTCAATTTCTCATGTTTTCAGTTAACTTTGAACAAAATTTATATTTCATCTTTATGTGTGTCTTCATTCTGAATCAGTGTCGGATTTTATTGATTCTATACTAATGGGAAATAAATACTCTGTTGGAATATTGTATTTTTCGTTACCCAACTTCAAGCAAATAGCGGCTGAAATTTAATTAAAAAAATATTACTTTAAATATTTATTTTATTGATAATTTAATAAAAAATGTAACTGATATGTAATGGAACTATATGGGTACCTACTCAATGGAATGGATACCTACTCAAATAACTTTTACAGATCAGTTATAAATTCCTTTGTCTTCAATAATGATAATAACATTTAAAAAAATGAAATTCTTACAACTACTCGATATTGGCGAGTACTCAACAAATTGGTCGAGTACGGCCATTATACCGAGTATGTACCGAGTACTCAGTACGGCTCTATAAATAACATAAAGTAGCACCTTCTTACTTTGTTAATTAATATCCCGAAATTCTAAATGAAAATTTACCGTTCGAATGTGTCTAAATTAATTTTGACACAAATAAATAATTTTATTCCAATAGAATATTTTCTAAAAGTGTATATCATGTTTTCACTTTTTATTCTAGTTTTATGTAAATTACATTTTCATATTGACCTTTTATTGAATATTAAATACGTGAATAACCACATTGCTAACAAGGAGTAAACCAACTTAGTGAAAAATATCCAAGCCGGGAATCGAACACGTTCCCCTGAAATAGATCTCCAGTGTTCTACCACTAAGCCACAAGGACGATGCCCAGCTTGGCATCTCTCACTTATATAAGTCGTTAAGGCTGCAACTGCAGCACTAGATGGAAAAGTCTTCATGAGCACACAATCTAGTGGCGAAACATGAGACGCAAACAATCGGTGAATATATAACAAGCGTAATTTCACTGCTGAAAAGTAGTTGAAAAAATAATTAAAATTGACCTTCTATATTACATTATCGGGTTGATGCAAAAGTTCAACCCGTTTTGGGGACTAGATGTCAATACATAGCAAAACCAATCGTCATTTATTTCATAATTAAAAATTTTGATGTCGTTTGGGGGGGGGGGGGGGGAGTACTCAGAAAATAAAAATCTTATGTTATTTGATTTTGTTTTTGAAAATTTTCTAAACATTAAAAATAGCAGAAAATAGGGGTAATTTTTTCGTATTTTTTTTCTAATTTCCGAAGAAAAGGCAAAATACTTCGTATATAAAAAATACGTGTTGTGTAAGATGAGGCTGTTATTTCACGTGTCGTAAGTGGTTTAGAAATTTTCGTGCAAAAAATCTTATAGATGCACCGCTTTCTGGATAACTGAATGACCCTGACAGCAACAAAATATTAGCGGTAACTGAAATTTATCAGCATAGAACAACAGAAGAGTTCGAAGAAATTCTTGGGATCGACCATTCACCAGTATAAAAGGGATTACATAATATTGGAATGATTAGCAAGACCGATGTATGCATGCCACATGAGTTAATCGGGGAAAAATGATAGTCCTAATTTCTGCTTGAGATTAGATTCTCTTTGCAGCAGCCTGTGATATGTTGATATGGGGGCACCCAACGGCTGATTGGCACTTTCATCTCTACCACCTAATCATAAATACCAAAATCACATTCTAAAATTGGTGGCAAAACTGTTGATGTTGCCTCTCGGACTATATAGTACCATTTAAAAATTCATATTTTTTTATTATCATAAAATGAAAATTTTCACATAATTGCATAGTAATCATCATAGTAATCATCAGCAATATTTAATTTCTTTTTAATTAATTTTCTAGAAGAATTTAGTTGAAAATAATTTATATAAATTAAATATTCAAAAGTCCACCTGTTTTATTGCTTTATTTTAAAAATTTTCATTACTTTTATATATTTTTTAACCCTTTATGTCCCTATGGTACTTTAAAGTACCATTAAAATAACTTGTTTTAAAATTCATTTAATACATCGATTAGTAGTAATATAGTTCAGAATGAATCATAGATACTTTATTTTATCTTGTTCTAAAAGCATTATTGTGCAAAAAAATGTATATTTTTAAAAGGATTATTTCTTTTGACTTTGCATCTTTTCAGCTTTCTTGACGTTGAAAGGTGGGAAGGGGGGGGGGGGGAGCTTCAGTTCGGAAATATTTCTATATTTCTATTGTAGGAACATCATATTTGTATAGTTCCTAATTCTACTAAATACCAAAAAAAAATATTTTAAATAAAATGTTTGAGTGGAGTTATAAATATTGCACAAAATCTCTACAAATTCAAATTTAATTAATTAATTTTAATTGGCAAAACCCTTCTAAAAATTTTTAAATGATTGTGTAAATCTTCTAATGTAGTTAAAAATTCACGAAAAACGCTTTAAAAAATGCAATTTTCATGAATTCATAATTTGGAACATAAATGGTTAATTAGTTTCCAATTTCTCAGGTTTTCAATTAACTTTGAAAAAAATTTATATTTCATCTTTATACGTGTCTTCATTCTGAATCAGAGTCGGATTTTATTGTTTCTACACTGATGGGAAATAAATACTCTGTTGGAATATTGTATTTTTCGTTACCCAACTTCAAGCAAATAGCGGCTGAAACTTAATGAAAAAAATATTACTTTAAAAATTTATTTTATTGATAATTTAATAAAAAATGTAACTGATATGTAATGTAACTTAAACTATTGAATGATATATTACAAATAATGGTGTTCAAATATATGGTGGTGTGCTTAGAAATATTTGCAGTTGAATTATATACTACAGATAATGGTGTTAAATTAAGCAAGAAAAGCTGCAGTGAAAATTCTGAGACTGTGAGTCCAAAATTTTAATAGTAAAAGAACTTATTTCTTTAAGTAATATATTCATGGGAAGTGAATTTTTTTTTTTTTTTAGTGTTATAAATAATTAAAAAATATGTTATTCCATATTTTCTAAGAAAATATCACTGCAAATAAAGATTTTGTTTGTTAAAAATCAATTTTCCAAAATTTTAATTTTTAAAGATAAAACTGAAAAAAACCACGATATTTTACCGTCATGTGAAAATTTCCGGAAATTTCACATCTCTACTTGGGACACAAGTTGGCTGTAGCACCTCTGATTATATCGCTCATCCGCAAGAAAAGTGAAACATCTCGACAAAAGTAAATTTCACAGGAGAGGCAAAAGGGGGGAAAATTTCCATGATTTTACTGTCACGTGAAATTATAACTCTTAGCTCTGCATGCAGGAATGAAAATGCACATAAAAACATAAAATCCTTACAAATTAAGACGTAGGATGAGGTTTGGAGGTTTGGGTAATTTTTACCTCTCCACAGAATCACCCTCTTATGTGGTCACAAATGGACATATAACGTAATAAAGTGATTTTCCGCATACCTACACTTATGAAACTGATTGTGTAGCAAGACGCACTTATGATACACCTATTAGTGGAATAAAACTAAAAATGAACTTTTGCGAGATGTGTCACTCTTCTTGCGGGTGAGCGATATGTTTTCTTATATTAGCTACAGTTCCGATACAAGGCCGCCGAGAACAATTCGAATATGGCTAATTTATCTCCACAGAATCACCCTCTTATGTGGTCACAAATGGACATATAACGTAATAAAGTGATTTTCCGCATACCTACACTTATGAAACTGATTGTGTAGCAAGACGCACTTATGATACACCTATTAGTGGAATAAAACTAAAAATGAACTTTTGCGAGATGTGTCACTCTTCTTGCGGGTGAGCGATATGTTTTCTTATATTAGCTACAGTTCCGATACAAGGCCGCCGAGAACAATTCGAATATGGCTAATTTATGGGAAGTTATAGCTTGAAATTATTTTTAAAGAGATTACACGTTTTTAAATTGAACGAGATTTTATTACTGCCACAAAATACTAGAAGTGATTTATCGTCATACCCACTGTTGCTGCCGCAAAAGTAGTTTTAAAGGAATTCAACTACTGGCACATGGTGTGCTTGGAAAAGAGTACACTACATTTGCTTTAAAAGTGATATGCCAGCACAAAAAGCAGAACTGTTGTAAAGTACAGAATTTTTCACAGTGCATTAAATAATAATAATAATAATAATAATAATAATAATAATAATAATAATAATAACAACAACAACAACAACGATGATGATATTAGTATTGAAAACAGTAAAAATAAATATAAAGGCTACAGAGAGCGATAAATTTTAAGTTAATGTTTTCTGATAATTATCTAAGACTGATTTGATATTTTAATATATGCAATACCAGAAAAGTTACCCCCCCCCCCCCCCCTACACACACACTTTCATCATCCTCCCTTGCATTCAAAATTAAGAGAACTTTTTAAAACTAAAAATTGACAAACTTGTTTCAAAAGCCATTATTGTCTGTTTATAATCTTTGGAAATTCCTCTCTAAAAAAATGTCATGCATAATGGAGCAAATAGACACCACATTCCTAATAAACGTTGCAATGCCTTCAAAAATCCTATCTGTCATTAAGAAAGCGTAGATAAAAGAAAAAAAAGAAAATATGTTCCTTTCTCTTTTATTAAAATATGCTAAAAATTTCAGTGGAATTTTTTCTTATTTATCTCCTGAAATTTTAAAAGTATGTCCATGTAAATGAAATCGAGAAAAAGAATCGTTGGGTGAAGTTCTTGTTTCATGTAAAATTAAAAAGATTGAAACTAATTTTCTATGGTCATAATAATGATAGATAAATTTTTCAGAAATTATTTTAAAAGTAATATTTAAATTATTAATTATTTACTAAATAGCCAATAAAATTTATCATTTTGGCAGTAATATAACGATTTTATATTGAAGGCATTAAAAATGAGTTCAAATGATTAAAATTATTTAATTATGTTTTGAAACCTTAATTGTTTAAGTATAGTAATTGTTTGAAAGTGATTACGTGAGCCAGCATAATTTTTTAATTTCAAAACCACCGTGAAAAACCCCTCTCAAAACCACTTATTCTGTTTACTGTTAATAAAATTTAATTTATCATTCGATTTAGGATAATTATCTCTACGAACGGGACATATGTCACAGTTGATATAGAGATTCCATGTTAAAAGCGGAAGGTTTTACTTGTTTATAATTATAATCTGTTTTAATTAAATGAATCAAGATTTAGCAACTCTAGTTAAATTTTGTCACAGATACGATTATGATGGATACGTGGTATTAATGTTTAAAACCCTAATTTCTCTAGATACCATTTTAACCGCTCTGAAATAATCCGTAAGAGAATATAAATGACGCATTTATTTTTTTTTAACAGTGAAAAGCTTTGAAAAGTGTATTTGTAAGTCTAATTTGCATGTCTAATATTGAAAAAAAAATATTTTCATTGTTTTATGGAATATTTTATGTATTTGTATGGGTACCTAATTTTGCATTTCTTTCTTAGATTTCATAACGAAAACAAAATAATTTCTGTTGATGTTTTTCTCTTTGAAGTACAGTAAAGGTGCCTTAGACACAAGATTTTACTTATTTATTTATAATTATCTTTTCTCGTTTTGTAAAATGTATTTTTACTTATACATTCGTTTCCCATTGTAAATACTTAAAAAATATGTCAATTTTAGCGCTATTCAAAAATTGGCATACCATCTGAAATAATAACGCTTTTTAGGAATTCTTTACATTTTTGAGTACAGAAAAAGGCCTTTATTTGTCTTAAGGTTTAAAGAAAAATATTTATTAAAAAAATTTCATGTTTTTTCTAAGAAATAAAAAGTAATTTTTTGTGAGTGCTTTTTACTAAGAAAATCGCATATTGAAAAATTTCTCTTTCTCTCTCTCTCTCTCAAAAAAAAAAAAAAAAAAAACCTAGAAGAAAAGAAATATACCGAAGACAAGTTAATTAGCAAACAATTGAAAGTACTTCTAAGAAGTAAGTTTAATATATTTATCTTTCATAGACATTTAGATCTATCAAGTGAAATATGACGAGTATTTAGATTATCAATTTATTTATGATGAATATTGAAAAAATACATTCTGAGATAAAGGGATTTATTAAACCCGTATTACATCATCATTCTCTATGCAGGACAGCCCTGATTTATCGATTTATTTTTACAAGTAATAGCGCATATATCTTAAATTTGATAAGTACCATTTTTTATCAATTTAAACTCAATTTAATAATTTATTTATTTAGATTTTTGAATTTGGCTATTGAATGTTTACTATATTACCTGACACGACTCTTCAAAAAATTATTATTTATGTAATTGCGTGAAAAAAAAAGCCAAAATTCTCTTCAAATTTAACCATGGCAAGTCTTATACAGGTACAATAGTTCTGGACAGCCTCAGATGTCAAATAACTCGGTTCTCGAACTATAAATTCTGTTTTTGAACAATGAGAGTGTCGTTCCCAAATGGACCGAATGAAAAAAGCAGCAAAAACAACATAACTTTTTTTTAAATGCAAACTGCATATACATGAGGTTAAATGATCGCTGCGTTGACGAGGCTCATGCGCTTTGAGATTCTTGTACAGCGAGGTTGCTGAATTACCTATACTTTTCTTCTACTACCACTTCTTTCCTTTTTTTCTTTAAATCACGTGTGTGCGAAGCACATATGCATGCAATTATAGTGGTCCGATGCTAACGAATTTCGTGCATTTTGAGATAAAAAAACCAAAAAAAAAAAAACAGAGAGTTAACTTAGTTGTCCTAATGATCTAAAAAATTAGAATAAACTAGTTGGATGTGCCAATCCCGAAACTTTCTTTTATCTTATACATCTTAATATTTCAAAAATTAGTTACACATGTTAATACTTCAATATTATTAGTTCAATATTATACCAACATTGATTTTCATCTTAAATTTCTGCTTCAGTCAATTAATCGGACTAAAAACGAGTTAATATATTAAAATTATTAGTTTTTCCTTATTCTGCTGTTATCAGCTGTTTGCGAATAGCCGGCTTAGCAGGAAGCGAGTTCCCGCTGCTGCACGAGCCGCCAATAGAACTACGACAATAGAACTACGAAAAATATACAAAAATCGCTATCACACAGCCCCTTTACCACGCAATATTTCCAAATTCAAAGAGGACCTGTTGGCCAAAGCCAAAAACATGCACAAATATTTGATTCAATTGTATGCATAATTTTATGCACTTTTCGATGGTACAATAAAAAAAATGGCACAAACATCGCTATTACAGCGTCCCCCCCTTCCGGCAGATTTTTTCCAAATTCAGGGAGGACTTACTTGCTATAGTCAGAAACATGCACAAACAAATTGGTTCAATTCTATGCATAACTTCATACACTTTTCGGTGGTACAATAATGCAAATGACACAGAAATCGCTACTACAGAGCCCCCTTCTGGCGGAATTTTTTCAAGTTCATGGAGGACTTGCTTGCCATGGCCAGAAACATACACAAAAAATTTGGTTCAATTACATGCATAACTTCATACACTTTTCGATGGTACAATAATGAAAATGGTACAGACATCGCAATAATAGAGCCCCCTTCCAGCGGAATTTTTCCAAATTCACGGAGGACCTTCGTGCCATGACCAAAAAGAAACACAAAATATTTGGTTCAATTCTATGTATAAATTCATACACTTTTCGATGGTTACATATTCAAAATGGCACAAAAATCGCTATTACAGCGCCCTCTACCGGCGAATTTTTTCCAAATTAAGGAAGGACCTTCTTGCCATAGCCAAGAACTTAAAACATTTTTTTGGTTCAATTCTATGCATAACTTCATAGACTTTTCGATGGTACAATATTCAAAAACGCACAAAAAATCGCTATTACAACGCCCCCTAGCGGCGAATTTTTTCCAAATTCAAAGAGGACCTGCTTGCCATAGACAAAAACTTAAAATAAATTTTAGTTAAATTCTATGCATAACTTCATACACTTTTTGATGATACAATATTCAAAATCGCACAAAAATCGCTATTACAGCTCCTCCTAGCGGGGAATTTTTTCCAAATTAAGAGAGAACCTGCTTGCCATAGCCAAAAACTTAAAATAAAAATTTGGTTCAATTCTATGCATAACTTCATACACTTTTTGATGGTACAATGGCGACAGACACACGGACAGACAGACATTTTCTATAAACATGTTTTTGGGGATCTCTGACCCTTACAACGTGTAAATACGTCGAAAACCGGAAGTCGAAAAAATTTTCGATTACAATACTTTCTTCTATTGAAGATAGAAAAAAGTAAAAACTCTGTTCCTCTTGTTCATCATTATTCATCCAAAGTTTCACCAATAAAGTATGGATACAATTGTTGCTGAACTTTTTTAAAATGTTATAAAACTCTCACTGTCTCATGTAATATACGGTATTGTAGTAAGTTTTTATATTTCACTGCATCGTACTTCGCAGTGTATTGCACTTGTAAATAAATATAAGGGAGCTTGGAACAATTATCGTATTTCCATTATTGTAAAATTTGCTTCGATTTTCGAACAATTCCTTGGAAAGAATACTGTTCGAGAACATACAGGGTGTCCAGCGAATAAGACCCTGATTTCAAAATTAAATATCTCAAAAACAAAGGTCAATAGAATTATGCGGTAAACGGTTTGTTTATTAGCTAAGCAGTAAAAATGTTATACAGAAGTTTCAAAATTTAGTTGCAAAAACCGTTAACAGATGGCGCGGTAATCGCAATACTTGTAAACTGTGCTTCGAAGTCCAGTGCATTAGTGTCTCATTCCTAGATCGCTCCCTACGGGAGAACGAATATTGGGAAAGTCCACTTTTTCATCGGGGTGATGTGCAGAAGTGGAGGCATCTGGTCAGAGAATTATTGCATCAGCTTTAATTTTAGAAAATTTCAATTAATAGAATTTTCAATAAAATGTTTAGAAATCATTATATATGAACTTATTAAAATATTTTATTAAATTCTATTTTTAATGCCATATAATTATTTAAATCAAAATGCATATATTTAGAAAAATAAAATTGTACTTTTTATTTATTTTTCATATTTTAAATCACGGCATAATATTTTGATATTATTGTTTATACCTGAATTACCTTTGTATTTTTTCATTCAAACTATTCTCTACAATTTAAAAAAAATGATTTATGAATCATTATTATAAAGGCTCAATGATTTTTAAAAAAGGGGTTTCTTTTAGCTTAATTAAATTTTAAAACCAGAAACTTTGGATTTTTTCATTCAAAATATTTTCGCAGTTTAAATAAATATTAACAAGTAAATATTTCCATTTTTTTTAAATCCTCCCCTACTTGGATTCGATTCCACGATCTACTAATTAGGAGAGAAAAGACATACCGCAGAGATACTGGTATCCGGACCGAAGTAGCTTATAACACAATTTGAAACAAATCTCAATTCTGTCAACACATGGCTCCGCTTTTGCACATTACCCAAATAAAATATTTTAATAAGTTCTTATATAATGATTGCTAAACGTTTTACTGAAAATTCTAGTAATTGAAATTCTCTGAAATTGAAGCTGATGCAATTCTGTGACCAGATGTTTCCACTTCTGCACATCACCCCAACGAAAAAGTGGTATTTTCCAATTTTCGTTCTTCCATAGGAAGCCATCTAGGAATCAGACGCTAGTGCTCTGGACTTCAAAACACAATTTATTGGCATTGCGATTACAGCGCCATCTGTTAGTGGTTTTTGCAACTAATTTTTGAAACTTCTGTATAAGATTTTTACAGCTTAGCTAATAAACAAACCGTTTACCGCATATTTCTATTGATCTTTGTTTTTGAGATATTTAATTTTGAAATCAGGGTCTTATTCGCTGGACATCACATGTACAGTCGTGGAAAAAAAAAGTAAACACCCCCTACTAACTTCTCAACAAATTATCGTAGGAGAAAGTTACTGGTACCGAACGATTGGAAATAAAGTCTACTTTTAAATGATGTATATAAAATTTGTTTAAGGGGCCATCTACATATTAAAACGAACCATAACTTTGTTTTTTTTTCAATAGCAGTACACAATTCTGACGGCATAAATGAACTCTACACCTTTCAATTAGCCTATAAACAAATTTTTATGAAATTAGTGCCATAAGTTTCCGAGAAATTAATTATTTTAAAACGAACGTATTTTAAGGGCTGTATCCAAATTAAAGTTCCGAACTCGATTGTTAACCGAGAGAGCCGCCTTCTTGATCAAGGCACGTTTAAGCGTCAATGAAACCTGTTTGATTACAGGATAGCAGAATCAATTTCAAAACTTTACTCACTTCTATCATAGACGGCCCCTTAAATCATCATTTTGCCTTTTTTTAAGCATAATTTGAAAACTGCTTGGAAGAAAAATGTGAAATTTTGGATTTCCATAAAGCAGGACTTAATAAATCTAAATCCATCAAAAAAATTGTATGTTGCAATTCATAATTTTTTCGAATATTAATTTCATAATTCATATCATAAAATTATAAAAATTGCAAATTCAACGTATTTATGTTTGGGTATATTATTATTATTGTTACACAAAAAATTAGCTCATTAGGAGCATAATTTCAGGAGATATAAATAAAAATATGAAAATGTAATTTAACATTAGAAGTACTAAATTTTGAATGTCTATAATTCAAAAACTTATCATTCGAATGACTTGAAATTTGGTTTCTAGGCATATTTTGAACCGAAGATTTGAAATATCTTGTTAAATTTGGGTACTGCCATTGAAAACAATGAAGTTTGGATTCGTTTTAATATGTATATGGCCCCCTAAGCAAATTTTATACACACCATTTAAAAGTAGAATTTATCATTTATTTTTATTGGCTCATTAGTATGTTCTGTAATAGCAATTTTTTGATAAAATATTATTTTTTTTTTATATGTGGTAAAATATCGATTAAAGTTGTACGTACTGTTTAGTAGATAACTAAAAGATTACGACACAAAAAAGATCAAATCTTTTGATCTAATTATTGTATTTACATGCAGTTTGCATCGCTTTGTCATAAAATTTTCTTAAGACCATTTTAAGCTGAAAATGCAATATTTTCGAGATTTTTGTGCCCTAACGACTTTAACTATTTTTTATATGTATATATAATAAATAAGGATATGCTACCAAAGCGAATAAAATTAATTCTATAAGAAATTTGCAAAGCGAATATCTATAGATAAGAAAATAAAGAAAATTAATGCTATTCATGCGGGTTTTTTTTTTTTTTTTTCAGTTTTAAAAAGAAAATGAACAAATGCAGATTTCTAGATTCTAGCATGCATCGATTTTTCTAAATGAATGTTACTAGGGATCAGCATATCTATTTCGTGTAGAACAAAACATATTGAATTACATATTGTGTCTCTAAATATGTAATTAAATAATTTTATGAACACACGCAATCTTTTGTACCTTTTACTCTTATCTCTTGCAATTAATTCAACTGAATTATTTTATCACGTTTTTGCTTCTTCCGCATTCTGTACAGCAGTTCAGAAAGATACAAGGTATTACACAAACTAATTATTATACAAATTAACTTCAAAATAGCTTCAAACATATTTAAAAAAAGTTTTGTGGTGCACAATACGGATAAAGCACCGAACTCTATATATTTCCAGTTTTAATTATGTAAGATTGAAAACGATTAAAAATGCATTACCATTTATAGATTAATTTTCCCTCAATTGCGGGTAAACGAATGGAAAAACTTTATACGCCTTCAAACACAATTTACAAAAGTTTATAGTTTTGGTTTGACCAATTTTCCAATTTTATTTTCTTAACAATGTCCCTATAATAACAACGTTTTCCTTGATGAATATGATAGACTGGGAATTTCGAACCAGAAGCTCTCGACGCCCATTTCCATAACCGCGAAGTTTTTCGTAACAATTAATTTATTCTAAATAAATCTTGCCTCTGCTAAATGAAGTGCTTAACTGCAAACAAATAAAAACTTTACAAATTCAATTGTATTCCTTTAATGCAATACATTAAAAAATTACGTTGAGAACGTAATTTTTTAATCAAGGAAATCTAATATCCATAAGAATTTTGCTATGCCACTAATGATGAGACCCGCTAATTAATATACAGTCGAACTTTATTAAGACGAAAATGCTTAACACGAAATTTCGCTTAAGACGAAGGAAAGTAGTTTCCCTAGCATGTTATCTTGGAAAACAATAATTGTAACGTTTAATACGAACATGATGACAAACTTTTCCCGTTTAAGACGAAGTAAATATTGACGTAATGAAAAAAAAGTTTCTCTTTGCGACGTTTGTGGTGACCTTTCACCTTGAAACAAGTTTATCGCTTGTCCTGAAGTGGACGAGGTAAGATATGCGTTTGTTCTTGGGACTGAGGTGGCTGTAGTGGTGACCGTGGGGGAAGAGAAAAGAGTTGCATTCTTTATGTTGAAAATCATTTGTGAGCGTTTCCTTTCGTTGCTAGCACGTAATTGATCTCCTGATGTGAATAAAGTTCTTTGCTAGAAATATTTTATTGATTGAATTCTAGTTTTATTGGAGCTCTAGTTGTGAAAATGAATGGAAAGGCTCTTAGTTTGGAAACAAAGCAGAAAATTTTATGTGATGTTAGTGATGGGATTTAAAACAAGAAAGAAAAAATCATGCGTCACGCATAGATTATGAAAGACTTTACAATACATTCAGAATAATGCAACAAAACTGCACCTTTTAAAAAATCAAAATATTACGTGTAATTCAACCCTATGGAAACGCATAACAAACTTCAAAACCCAATTTCAGTTGTTCCCATCCACAATTGGAAAAGTATCCAATTTTTTTCAGCAGCCTTGTATAAGATATATAGATTTGAATCTATTACCTACATGCTTGCCAAAATTTAGTTCACTTAACAGATACACGTACTTCAGTAGAAAATTTACCTTCAGCATTTTCCTCTAATAAAGAGGACGGTACATAAATACTTTTGTGTGCAGCCCTGTATTTGAGGTATAGAATTTATATATGTTGTAAGATAAAAGGTATACTTTGATGAGGTACACATTATAATGTTCAAAACATGCATTAAACAAGTTAAATATAGTGAAATCATGTTTAAAATTTGTCAAAGGGCCGTTGCTTTATTTGCGTTGTGAATGGTAAAAAAAAATAATCCAGGAAAAATGGTCAAAATAGTTTATTTTTACTTCCATGCTCACTGGACTGCAATTAACAAGTTGTCGAATAAATTTCAATATTGCATGCAACAAATGCACTGACAGTGGCACGTTTAATTTGCGTGAACACAATGGATACCTTCTTTGAGCATTCTGGTGGTACACTAGGCCTAACTCTGATGACATAAGTTCAGTCAATAAAACAGAGTCGCCAGAATAATTTATGCGAAATTAACTATGTGGATGCATTTTTTTAAAATCAATATCAAAAATGAAAAATAAAATGAAATCAAGAAACAAAAAGGGAAGACGCTGGCTCTTACTAAAACTTGGAAGAGAAGACATAGTGATGAAGCTTCGCCATGTGCACAAGCCGCGTGAAGAAAATTCCAAAAAAGAAAAGCCGCGACCTCAATCGTGTCCATCCGATCACCAACTGATGAAACTTCTTCCCAGCGAGGTTACCAGGCTAACTGAGCATTATGCCAAAATCGCCAAGCAACACGACAAAAATTCACAAAAAACAAAGTGCATTTACTAACGCCGTGGGCTTAACCGCCAAAACTGATAACCCAAAACAATTGAAGTGGAAGTAGCAGTGGAAAAAAAAACAAGTTGCAAGGTGTGCGCAGTGATTTGCGAAAGAACGACTCACCAACGCAGACAGTAAAATACCAAGGAGGAAACGTAACCGCTTGAGTTCTAAACAAACTCAAGGCGAGGAAAGGAGAAAAGGTGGGGAAACTCACTGGATGCGTCGTGATTACGACATACACCAGGACAACGGAGAAAAAAAAAATAACTGAATGAGTGAAGGTGATACCTACACTCAGGAAGGGATTTTTTTTTTTGAATTAGAGCAAGCACAACCCGCTAAATTGCCAAAAAACAAACAAAAAAAAAAAAAAAGGAAATTTTAAAGAGGAAACAAAGGAGGGGGGGGGGGAAATGAGAATCCACCAAAATGCCCTTACACATATGACAGAAAAAAAAACATTGCAATACATCATTAAATCTTGAATACAGAATTACAGTATAGACATATTGTATAGCAATATCAGTTCATGATATAAAATATAGTATTCCTTATAACAGATTATAAGCTGTGTGTATATAATCACACAACACCTGCACGCGAAATTAAAAAAAAGGTTAAGTCTTGGTATACAGATCAAAAGTTATGTCACAGTACATGACACCTGTACGCGAAGGGAAAAAATGTTAAATCTTGATACAGAAATAAGTCAATGCATCAAAGTTGCATGACACCTGTATGCGAGGGAGAGAAGTAACATTTTTTTTTATACACGGCTTATGGCTTTAATTGGTATTTTAAAAAGGCATTGGAAATGAAACATTTCAACATACAATTTACTATGCTTGCAAAAACCGAAAGGTTACACTGTCATTGACTGATTACTTTTTAAATAATTTTTGAATAAACAGATAAGAATATGATTTTCATACAGAAGGTTAAACAACACATTGGAAGGCTTCAATAAAAAAAAATTTTGAAATGGTGCACCATAAAGAGAAAGAAATTAAAAACAAAAAAAAAACTTCCAAATACATTGACTATACCTTCAATATAGTGAGAAATGCCTAGGACTTTGAAATTTTGATGATCATGATCATAAATTGAAAACCATTTTTTCTTTTTTTTTTGAGAAAGAAAACCAAAACTAAACAAGTAGGTAAGGTATTCAACAGAATGTCAAATATGTATATATAAATAACAACAAATTACATATTAGTAACATATGCAATTATACATTTTCACTGATGCGAACACATAATATCAATCTGCACAGATATAAAATAGAAAAATTATACCATTGGGCACAGAACTTAACTGTGGTCGACCATAATTACAATGTGAATAAGGGTTCACTGGCTACGATGAACATCAGTGTAGATTGGGCTTAAAAAATGTAAGAAAGGCAAAATTACAATACAGCAGTATAAAAATACAAAATACAGTTGCAGAAGTAAACTTTATGACCATACAGAACATACACATATATACATTAAATTTCAGGATTCACATGAGCTGCCAAGCTTGGTAGAATCCAAAAAAAAATTTGAGTGATGATTATCCTAATTAAGCATAACAAATTGAGATATACAAATATGTTACTTTGGTGAGTCTGCCTACTTTCAAAATAAAAGGTAAAGAAATGTGTTTAAGGTATGCAGACAAGTTTTATACAAAGTAAAGAGATTGCATTATGAAGAAAAGAGGAAAAAAAAATAAATGCATATATACAGTTATAAGTTTGATTCGTGCATCCGCACAGGTTAATGTGTTAAAGACACTAAAAAGTGTGAACATTAACCTAACTCTCACAAAGTGAGTGTGATGACATTGGACTTAAGGTCCGTGTCCTAGGGGTAAAGGGCAGGAGAAAGGACTTACCCAGTTTGCACCGAGCAAGCCCCCCTGTCCCACGACAACAGTTATCCACAACTCCTGAAGGGGACGATTCAAGAACACAACAAATTTATATTTATTTTATTGGCTTGGATCAACTGGATCAGTGACCCAAAATAAGAATGGTCTCAAGGGGTAGGAGAGTATATTTTAGGGGCACTTTTTGAACAAACAGGGACTCTCCAAGGGAAGAAATGGATGAAACCCGGACAAAAAAAATGGTGTGTAACAACACAGGGAAAATGACATAATTAGGAAACTTGAGACCAAAGATTGACACAATCAGGTTTTTTTTTTAAATATAGACATGGTATATTAAATATTTTCTAATTTATAACCTTTTTTCATTCTATCAAGAATTCAGAAGATGGATCCTAAAGCATCTATTGACTTAATTACCTTATATTAATTTATTTTAGTCTTTTTCTTTTTTTTTTATACACATTCCAAAAATACTTAAACTTAATGAGAGCCAAATCCTCAGAAAATAAAGGGAAAGAAATTATCAAAATTTTTGTTTGATTACAGGTATAAAATGGACAATAAGTAAAGAAATTAAGTTCAGCATAATTTACATTCGTCAACCTAGAATCAGATAAGCACGGTTATGATATAAGAAGTGATTACTTGTATTTTAAACATTTGATACATTAAACTTAATAGCTATATTTGCAAAATATTTTGAATAAACTTTAAGCAGCTGGTGCATTTACATCTGTGGAGAATAACAAGTTTATGAATTACATGGATAATAAAAAGATACTTAGTAACAGAGTCCCACAGGAACAGTGCTGGAAGACATCCAAACAAGTATTCCCGGGCCAATGAGAACACTTAGTCAGGTCATCTAGCAGCAATTGCCAGTAGAGGAGTGGCCATTTCTTCCACCGACAGGCTGGTTATGTAAGACTTGTCTGTAAAAGAGTGTATATTATCGATAATATATGTAATCATCATTATGAGGTTTAATTATGTTGCGCTTCTGACGAAGCGTGTAATCTGATTGTACCGGACGAGATGGAGTGAAAATTCTAGAGGTCTGGCGGGAAGTGCCAGGTTGATTACAGTCATTTAAGGCATCAGGTAATCGCTTGTTACTACTTTGAGACTTTGAGAATTTTGGATTCCGTTTATGTAGTTTGACAATTCTATCAGTATGCACAAGTAGTGGTGAAATTTGAGGATCATCTTCAGATATAAGTTGTAACATTGCAGGGGAGATAATTTTTTGGACAGAATATGGACCTAACATTTTCTTCTCAAATATGTTTGGACATTTGATATAGACTGTATCTCCAATGTCTATTTTTGGGAATTGTCTGTTGACACGAGACTTTGCGTATAGGTCTTGACGAGAATTTTCATTATTTTGGTATGCATGAAAATATACTTGGTCAAAATTTTTAGCAATGTCTGCAATTTCTTGGTTATCATTGATTCGCCAGTTTGGTTGGTTTTTATAGTTGAAGTATATGTCACTTATTTCTCTACCAAAATGGAGAAAGTTCGGTGAGAATTTTGTAGCAGGATGAATTGTTGCATTGTAAATGGACTGGTGAACTTTTGCAGCAGTACCAATGTCGAAGCCTTGGGAGGCCATAGTAAGAATGGAAGACTTGATCTGTGGGTTTAAACGTTCACTTATTCCGTTCGCCTGGGGGTGCGCGATGGAGCTATGTTTGAGACAAATGCCTAATAATTTATTGAATGATTTTAGTAAGTCGCTCGTAAATTGCTTCCCATGATCACAAAGTAGAAATTCGGGTCTTCCATGAGTGGCAATGTAATGTAACAAGGCTTTAGTTATTGCTGGAGCAGTTATGTTGTTTAAGTGGTAAAGTTCCATATGTCTGGAAAAATGATCAACAATTGGAAGGAGATAATGGTTACCCTTAATGGGGCCAAGAATGTCCATTGAAACTTTTTGATTTGGAGCAGTGGGTACCGGTGAAGCTAGAAGTGGAGCTTTGTTTGATTTAAGTGGCTTGTTGAGTAAGCATACCTCACACGACTGGACAAAGTTGTACGTGTCAGCAACGAAGTGCTGCCAAGTGAAGCGTTTACGGAGGTTCTGCAGGGTCTTCTGAATACCTGCATGAGACACATGTGCAATGGTTAAGGCTTTTTCTTGTAGTGAAGGGGGTACAACTGCTCTATGTAAATCCGTGCTAATACGTGCATAATCTTTAAAGAAACACAAAAGTTGGGTTTCAGGGTGTATATAATAACCAGTAAGTCTTTTGCCTTGTTTACCATTTTTTAGATCATGGATGATTTTGCTCAACTTTGGATCCGCAAGCTGTTCGTTGAGGATTGTTTCGTCCAAAATTTCTAGAGGAGGATCGTTATTTTCTGACTGAACAACATTTACAAACTGATTGGAATTTTGTGTCTGACTTTGAAAATTAGTTTGAGATGCTATTACTTGAGGCTGAATTTCATTATGTAAGTCATTCTCAGTGTTAGTGACTGGTAGTGGTTCGGAAGCACTTAAGAGTTCCGGATTGGTGTTGAGGTCCTGATACGGCGGAGCAGTCGGACAACGACTAAAATAGTCCGCTAGTACATTTTCTTTTCCGGGTACATGTTGGAAATTGAAGGAAAATTCTGATAGTTCCATTAACCATCTTGTTGTTACATCAGCAGGGGAGTTGGTTTTTTTGTATCTATTTAATGGTTTGGCGTCCGAAAGTACTGTAAATTGTCTATTAAATAGGTAATACTTGAAAGATGTTATGCCTTTATAGATCGCATAAAGTTCAAGCTTTATGGGTGGGAATTTCTTTTCTGCATCAGTGAGTAGCTTTGAGTAATATGCTACGGGTAGAAGCATGTCATTTCTTTTTTGCATCAAAACTGCAGAAATAGCTTGTTTCGAAGCGTCTGTGTTGACATAAAACTTTTCATCCCAATTGGGCAAATGAAGAACAGGCTCATTAAAGAAGATTTTTTGTAAGGTTTGAAATGCTGACTCTTGTTCATTATCCCACACAAACTTTGTTTTTGGTTTTGTAATTTCGATGAGTGGGGCAACAAGATCAGAGAATGATGGTATTAGTGACCGATAGAACGAACACAGTCCTACAAAGGCTTTAGTTTGCCTTTTTGTCTTAGGTGTAGGAAATTCAACAATTTTAGTGATGTTACTTTGGATAGGAAAAATTTTATGATCTTTAATATAAAACCCAAGAAATGTAATATCAGTTTTAAAGAAGGATGACTTTTCTGGAGATAAAGTTACGTTATGTTTGATGAAGACATTGATTAATTTATCTAATTTATCGAGCATCTCTTGAAATGAGTTAGCACCTACGACCAAATCATCTTGATAGGCAAAGCATGAGTCAACTCCAGACTCTTGGATGAGAGTGTCTATCAGTTCTTGAAATGTTGAGGCTGCTGTTTTAAGGCCAAAAACAAGGACTTTGAAGGTGAAAACTCCCCATGGGGTAGTGAAAGATAATTTGTCTTGCAGGTCTTTTGGAACAGCAATCTGCCAATATGCTGATGGAAGGTCAAGAGTAGTAAAAAATTTATATTGTGAGAGTTGTAATAATAAGTTAGATATCTTAGGGAGAGGATATGAAGAAGGTATAATGATGGCGTTAAGTAGCCTGAGATCTAAGGCAAGACGGTACTTCTGTGGTTGAGACGGACTTGTTTTCTTTTTCTTTACCAAGAGCATAGGACATGCCCAAGACGAATTTGATCTTTTAATGATATTGGCTCGTAACATTTCTTGTATTTGATCAAGAGCCTCTTGTTGAAGGGCCTGTGGTACTGGAAAGGGAAGAGCTTTTATGGGATGGGAGTTAAGTAATTCAATGTGTGGTGATACCAAATCGGTTTGACCAATAGTATCGAGCGATTTAGAAAAGGCCTGAGCTTTGCTACGGAGAAGATTGCTCATCGTTTCACGTTGTTCAGAAGTAAGGTGATTCAAATCAAAATCTTCAGGGGACAGATCATTTATTCTTTTTTGAATTATCTCATCTGATGGAACAATTAAATTGCAATGATGTTGCTCTATTTCGTCAAAAGTGTAATTTTGAATGTGCTCTTCTGCCACATTGTTGATAGTGCCAAGTCTGGCATTTTTATTTAAATGTATGGTCTTATCAGATGTATTTTCTAAGACGATGACAAAGGCGTTATTCTTAATGTGTGGTAATGAATGTAATGATTCGTGTCCTATTATTTCAGAACTTTTTAATTCAGGTACATACAGAAAGTACTGACTGGGTTCAGAAGTAAATTTTGCCCGAACATACACACATGATTTTTTTGGAATTCTAACCTTTCGGAAATTCTGAACCATAATTTCTGGTTCATTTTCAAGTGATTCCTTACTAACGTCTTTATCAGCTTCGTTGTCAGAAGCAATTACCGAGTCATCAGTATTGAAAGATGCGTCAATGTGGTTGATGTATTGACCATTTTTGGTTTCACTAATGAACGGAACAACAACGTCTTTTAACAAAGCAGAGTTAAAACCTGGGGTAAGTGACATATTATTTTTGTGCATAAAGTCATAGCCGAGAATTATCTGGAAATCACTACAAATGTCAGTAATGTATAAGTTATGTTTAAAGAAAAGATTACCAATTTTAAATGATAACATAATACAACCCTTAAATTCAACCTTAGAGTTAATTGTAGAGATATTAACTTTATTTGAGAGGTATTTGTAGTTAACTTCGTGTTTAATTGTTTGAAAATATTTATCATCGATTAAGCATAGGGTGGATCCACTGTCGAGAAGAGCTACAGATTTAATATTATTTACCTTTACTTCAATGCAAGGAAGTTTTGCTTTGTTATGAAATGTGCTACATATACGGTGTTCCACCTTTTGAGTAGCATCTGAATTTAAGGCAATTTCTTCTGTTTGCACAAAGTTGTTAGAGAAAGATGGGTTGTGAGTTTGTGTACACTTATTTAACACTGGCTTGCTTGGAAGCCTAGAGATCAGAGTGCCAGTTATCTCTGTCTCCTTTGGTAGTTTAAATTATTACGATTTTTCTTTGGTGGATTTGGTTTGTTTCGTGGGGACTTAGGTGATTTACTACTTTTGCATTGGTCATTTGCACGGCAGTTGTCTATGAAAGACTGAAACTCGAAGCAATTCTTCATGACGTGCCCTGGCTTTGCACAAAATGAACAAGTCACAAGCCTTTTGTTAAATGACTTTTGTCTGTGACTGTTTTTGTTGTTGGTACTTTGGTATTTTTGTCGCTTTTCACTGAAAATTTTGCTAGGACTGAGACGTGGTTCCCTAACCTGTGCATGATTGAAATGTAGAACTGGTTCAGTTCGGGTGCTCTCCGCTTCACTATCTAGTGAATAAATGGTGAGTAACTGTTCAGTTCTATCAATGGCAGATTCCAATGAATCAATGTTCTCTTCCAACAATTTAATTTTAATTTTCTGAGGTAGATTTTTCAAGAAGTGGTTAAAAGAAATAGGGCTTAAAGCCGCTTCATTTAATGTTGGATAAGACAGCCTACACAATTTGCGAATTCTGCATGCAAATGCACGAGGGTTTTCCTCAGAGAGCATTACACATTTATCTAATAGGTCAGAAGCCTTGCATTTATCCGGTTTCTTCCCAAAGAATTTAACAAATTCATCCCTAATACTTGATAAAGAGTCGAAGTTTTGTTTGGCAATAGCATCAAGGTAGAAATCTAAAGCTTTATCTTGGATTTTTGATTTCAAAATGGCAATTACTTCTTTGTCTGAATAATTATTCAGCTCTTTGATTTCTAGTAATTGCTCGAAAAAAAAATCTACAGTCTCTGGAGAGCCAGAATATGGTTGAATAGAAATTTTTGGAGGAATGGCTTTGGGAGGCATATTTATACACTGATAACCACCTTTATACTTAAATAACAAATATGTAAAAAAACAAATTCACATAAAGTTGAAATATCAATTTATACCTTGTTATGCTGATGACAGAAGACAAATATTTTATTATTATTATTTTTTAATCAACATTTTGAAATGAATCCTGTACTATTCATTTAAAATTCTTTCAATTTGATTATATTCATGATAAAAGATATATTTAAAAAGGAAATTACTGTATTTATGATATCTGATACACAATATGAAAAATATACAACAACCAAAGTATTCATAGACTGTACGATTCAATATTATTTATCAATTGCCTCATTTCATTCCCATTTAATTCATATTTTATCTGTAAGAAATCATAAAATATACTTATTTGAATGAACATGTAAGGACAAAAACAATAATGATCTTTATCTTCTTTTTTTTTTTTATATACTAATAACATTTACCACCTTATACCACAATTGAAAAATTTTTATCATCATATTTCAGGTAACTTTCCTTTTACTTTTCTATTATTTATTTATTTCATATATATAATCACATTTTATAAGATATTTTGCACACAAAAAATTAATGAGTAACGTTAAATTCATTCTTGCATCCATGTAATTAAAAAAAATGTTTACTTATAACAATATTCTTTATTTTCATGAGTTGAAAGAATTGAGGTTTATACTATAATAAATTAAGCATTGTTGCAATAGTCCAGTGTTACATAGAAGAAAGGTCCGGAACCATATGTTGTATGATAAAAGGTATACTTTGATGAGGTACACATTATAATGTTCAAAACATGCATTAAACAAGTTAAATATAGTGAAATCATGTTTAAAATTTGTCAAAGGGCCGTTGCTTTATTTGCGTTGTGAATGGTAAAAAAAAATAATCCAGGAAAAATGGTCAAAATAGTTTATTTTTACTTCCATGCTCACTGGACTGCAATTAACAAGTTGTCGAATAAATTTCAATATTGCATGCAACAAATGCACTGACAGTGGCACGTTTAATTTGCGTGAACACAATGGATACCTTCTTTGAGCATTCTGGTGGTACACTAGGCCTAACTCTGATGACATAAGTTCAGTCAATAAAACAGAGTCGCCAGAATAATTTATGCGAAATTAACTATGTGGATGCATTTTTTTAAAATCAATATCAAAAATGAAAAATAAAATGAAATCAAGAAACAAAAAGGGAAGACGCTGGCTCTTACTAAAACTTGGAAGAGAAGACATAGTGATGAAGCTTCGCCATGTGCACAAGCCGCGTGAAGAAAATTCCAAAAAAGAAAAGCCGCGACCTCAATCGTGTCCATCCGATCACCAACTGATGAAACTTCTTCCCAGCGAGGTTACCAGGCTAACTGAGCATTATGCCAAAATCGCCAAGCAACACGACAAAAATTCACAAAAAACAAAGTGCATTTACTAACGCCGTGGGCTTAACCGCCAAAACTGATAACCCAAAACAATTGAAGTGGAAGTAGCAGTGGAAAAAAAAACAAGTTGCAAGGTGTGCGCAGTGATTTGCGAAAGAACGACTCACCAACGCAGACAGTAAAATACCAAGGAGGAAACGTAACCGCTTGAGTTCTAAACAAACTCAAGGCGAGGAAAGGAGAAAAGGTGGGGAAACTCACTGGATGCGTCGTGATTACGACAATA
The DNA here is from genome assembly GCA_963932465.1 of Maratus speciosus. NCBI lineage: Eukaryota > Metazoa > Arthropoda > Arachnida > Araneae > Salticidae > Maratus > Maratus speciosus. The sequence continues at coordinate 334,519,581 of OZ010791.1, forward strand.
TATAACGACTAAGATGCAAAAAATTAAATAAATTGAAAAGCGCATACCGAATTTTAAACCGTACACTCCAGCAATTTTTTCTCAAAGACAATACTATACTATAACCGATTTCTTTTGTGTGTCCCTGTAAATGAATAAAAAATGCTATGAATGCCCTGTTCTAACGTGATCGTAGTGGAATTCCGGGATTTATATTAGTTTCAATACAGTTGAAATAGCGTAATGTTATTAAAATACTCTGCAAATGATTTTTCTCCATATACCATGATGTAATGGAATACTTTTGAGTGCCCCTGTAATTGAACTATTAATCCTACATACTTCATATACAATACCAGGCATGCTTGGGTGACCCTAAATAACCTTTATCAATTTCATGAAAATCCGAGTGTAATTACGGGAGTTAGAGCGTGGACAGACGGCCAGACAAAGCGAAGTCATAAACACTTTTCAACTATGTTGGAAAGTGTTAAAAAAATCAGAGATTGCCGCAAAGTACGGAATACCTGCTAGTACTTATTCGACAGTTATTAAGAATCGAGAACAAATTGAAATGGCTTGTGCTATCAATCAGTTCGAGCCTGCAAGAAAACGACTGAGAAATGCTAAGAATTAAGAAATTTTAATTGCTTTATTAAGATGGTTAAGAGAAGCTAGGAACCAGAATAACAATTTAAATGGTGCTATTTTACAAGAAAAAGCAAAGATTTTTGTAGACGCCCTTGGTGTCGAGGATTTTACATGCTCAAATGGATGGCTGTCAATATTTAAAGAACGCAATGGTATTGTCTACAAAATAATATGTGGTGAAGAGTTTGCAGTTGGGTAGTGTAGATTTGTTTTTCTCTAAAGGCTATTAAAAGAGATTATGCACCCCGCGATATGTACAATGCAGATGAAACTGCGCTTTTTTTTATGAAGCCTAACCTTCATCTACATTAATTTTTGAAGTGTGTTAAAGAAGTGTTCCGGAGAAAATGTAAAAAAGAGTCACAGTACACTGTTAAAAATTTGCAGCATTCTGGCAGGTCATTTGACCATTTTTTCCGAAAACGGTTACACAACCGTAATTTTAACACTATTCTGACCATATTATTGGCCATTTTATGGTCAGTATAGTTAAATTATGGTTATGAAACCATTTTTCCAAAAACGGTCGAATGACCTGCCACAATGCTGCAAAATTTTTAACAGTGTACTGGTAGCCTGCAATTTGGAGGATAGTGAAAAATTACCTACCTATGTTATCGGAAAATTTGCAAAAACACGTTGCTTTAAGCGCGTAAAGACACTACCTGTTCAGTACATATTCACAAAAAATACTTGGATAAATAACCCCTTAATTCTCGCTCCCGTCATATTCACGGGCTGTGGCTTTTATTCAGATTATTCAAATTTGTTTGATTCCCACCAGTTTTATAGAATAGTGTAACTGGCTTTACTATGGTACCATTTTACACGTCATTAAATAAGATGAACATTTCTTTTTCAAAGAAGTGGTGCCAATAAGCAATTTGTATTTTTAAACCGGAATTTAATGCGACCGTTAAGGTAAGGAACTTTTTGTAGAATAGTTATTAGAATTAGACTCAAGATTTACCAATCAAAAGAGAAAGATATGCATTTTGTTGGACAATTGTACAGCCCACAAAGATGTAAAACGGCTAAAATCATTAAAATGCATTTCCCTCCCTCCAAATACTACAGTAAAGCTTCAGCCATGTGACCAAGGCATTATTCAATGTTTAAAAACTCATTACATAAAAGAAGTAATCGAAAAACTTATCGAGTGCTTTGATAAACTAACACCATTTTCTATCGATCTTTTAGAAGCTGTGTGTTTCCAAAGAAGTGCGTGGAAGTCTGTTATTCCCACTGTTCTAAAAAGCAGTTTCTAGCATGGTGGTTTTTCAGAGGAAGATGTTGCAGAAACAGATGAAACAGAAATGAACGATGTGATAGAAGAACATGAGAAAAGAGGAATAATTTCTTTACTGTCGCTTGAGGATTACGCTCGAATTGATGAAAATGTTATGACATCACAACCCATGAAAGATGAAGATATTCTGATCGATTTAACTCCCTTCCATGTCCTTCAATAAAATGACAGAGGCTTTAAAACAGTTCAGTGGTCTCTGTTTCAACAAGAAAATGCCAATTGTGCTTTGGACAATTTGAAAAAAGTGGATGCCTTTATAAACAAATGTAGAATATAAAAATTGAAACAAAAGTCAATAAAAGATTTTTTTTTTAAGTCGTAAAGGGGTAAAAATATTCTTACATTTTATTTCTCCTTACTCATTTATTTTTTTATGATAATATTACAGTGCATTATAGTACTACTATCCTCATGTGTGGGTATGGGTTTTATGTTTGTATGGTGATGTTAAAAATGTACCTTTTTTGCATAAAAATACTGATTAACATAAAATGACTATAAAATATTTCTTTGGAGATATCATTTACATTTTTTGATATCTTTGTTTTAGCGATTTATTTGTAAAATCATCTTAAATGCCTTTTGTTGTTTTATCGGTAAATACGAATTTCGGTTAATACGAAAAGATTTGTGCTGCACTTCGTCTTCGTCTTAACGAGGTTCGACTGTATATAGTTATTTGCGGCCTGTGAACAAGTATGAGTTTAAACCTTTTGAACAGACTGTAATATATTTCGTTTTAAGAGCACCTGTAAGGTATTTAGGGTCACTCTTTAAATTATATTTTAATGAAGTTTTATTGTTTAAATGACGATGCAATTCTAAAATAATTTTTTGATGTTTGGTTAAAAATTTTGTATGAGTAAACATCGTTCCTTTTGTATCAGGTCGCTTTAAAATTCCGAATACATTATTGCATACAAGTGCCTTTTGTTTTATTTTAAATTTTAATAATTGTTTTTTTTTTAACTCAATGAAAAATTTTATAATTTCGCATAAACATTTCTAATTTCAGTTACAGCATACAGATATTCTAAACAAATTAGTTTGACTTAGATTTGCGTTGTAGTATCTTATTGGTCGCTATTAATCGTATAACTTTTTAAAGAGAGTTCATATGCATATATTTGTATTGCCATTTATTTATTTTTTAAATTTAAGTTGAGTGTAGAACTTAACGTAATTTGCGACTAATCTTGAAAGTGTGCTATAAACAACACGTAATGCATGATTTTAAATAGATTTCGTATGAAATACTACCTATTGGGATCGTTCCTATGTTGGAATTTCTGAAAATTTTTTGCAGATCTACACCGATCATGACTCCTAGAACCCAAAACCACCCTCAGTAAAAAACTTTATCTATCTATCTATCTATCTATCTATATCTATATATATATATCACTTTCTTCTGGACACGATAACTTTCGTAATTCTGCACCAATCTCTTCCAAACTGATACATAAAATCAAAGGGCATAAAATCTCGGTCAAGTTCGTTAATGGGCAAAATCGGACCAAGGGGGTGGAAATAGGGAGGGGTTTTGTGAAAACCAAACCCCCCCAATAACTTCTTAATTTTTGTACATATGAAATCAGTTTAAAGATCTTATTACTTCTAAAAATAGGGCCAAAATTTTATGTATCACAGATTTTTGATAAAGTTAAAAATGGGCTCAAGGGGCGCAAAAAATAGGGTTTTTGGGAGAAAAAAATTCATAACTTCGTCAATTCTCAAGATATCAATTCCAATTAATTTTATTATAAATCTCCTTAATATTATCTACAACTTTCATATTCACAAGTTTTTAATAGGGCAAATTCGTACCGCAAAAAAAAAAATTAAAAACGAAAACAAAAAGGGGGTTTGAAGAAGTAAAAAAATCCATAACTCCGTCAATTCAAAAGATATAAAATCCCCATCAATTTATCATATATCTTCTTAATATTGTCTACAACATCTATATAGACAAGTTTTGGATAGGACCAATTCTTACAGCAAAAACAAATTAAAAATACATAGCGATTGAAGAAAAAAATCATCTAAGTAAGGGTGTATTCAAATCCAAACTGCGTATTTTCTGACTCATTTTACAATTCATTTTTGCTCTCAAAGGCTTCCAATTGGTACGTTTTCTTACTCAGAAACTATATAATGTACCGTAATGGTCAATTTTTCGATAGAGGCAGAATATACTTAAAAAAATGCTGTTAAAGTGGGCATTTTGAACCGAATTTCCCGAAGCGGATTGTGTTGGAAAAATCATTGCATTAAGGATGCACTCAAATCCAAACTGCTTATTTTCTGACTCATTTTTAAATTCATTTTTGCTCTCAAACGCATTTAATTGGTATATTCGCTTATTCAGAAACTATATAATGTACCGCAATGATCGATTTTTTGATAGAGGCAGAATATATTTCAAAAAATTATGTCAAAGTGGGCATTTTGAACGGAATTTCCAGAAGCAATTGTGTTATCACTTTCTTCTGGACACGATAACTTCCGCAATTCTGCACAAATCTCTTCCAAACTGATACATAAAATCAAGGGACATAAAATCTCGGTCAAGTTCGTTAATGGGCAAAAGCGGACAAAGGGGATGGAAATAGGGAGGGGTTTTGCGAAAACCGAAAAAACTCCATAACTTCTTAATTTTTGTACATATCAAATCAGTTTAAAGTTTTTATTACTTCTAAAAATAGGACCAAAAATTTATGTATCACAGATTTTTGATAAAATTAAAAATGGACTCAAGGGGCGCAAAAAATAGGGTTTTTGTTGAGAAAAAAATTCCTAACTTCGTCAGTTCTCAATATATCAAATCCAATTAATTTTATTATACATCTCCTTAATAATATCTACAACTTTTATATTCACAAGTTTTTGATAGGACCAATTCGTACTGCAAGAAAAAAAAAAAAAAAAAAAACGAAAACAAAAAAGGGGGGTTGAAGAAGAAAAATTTTCATAACTCCGTCAATTCACAAGATATAAAATCTCCATGAATTTATCATATATCTTCTTAATATTGTCTTCAACATTTATATTGATAGGGCCAATTCTTAAAGCAAAAACAAATTAAAAATACATAGCGGTTGACGAAAAAAATCATCTTATTAAGGGTGCATTCAAATCCAAACTGTCTATTTTCTTACTCTTTTTTAAATTCATTTTTGCTCTCAAACGCATCCAATTGCTAGATTCTCTTATTCAGAAACTATATAATGTACAGTAATGATCGATTTTTTGATAGAGGCAGAATATATTTCAAAAAATGATGTCAAAGTGGGCATTTTGAACAGAATTTCCCGAAGCGATTGTGTTAGAAACGAAAAATATTGCCCTACTGAGAAAATAATTGTTTATTAATCAAGTTTTAATTAATTGAAAGAAAAATAAAAACACAGGTCGCTTATAAATCTTTTAAAAAATCACGTCAGCATGTTTCATATTTTTTTTTCATTAAAAATTAATCTGAAAATGTGCCAGAAAATTTCGAGTTGTTGAGTATGGAAATTTTTTTTTTTAATATCGCCTTAACATGATTCTCATAAAACCAGCTATTTTATAAAAAGGAAATAAAACTCGTCAAAAGCAGACAGATAAAACTGTTAAAGTGGATTTATATCTAATCATGATTTAGTTTTTGTTGGTGAAATTAGTATACTTAACTTCGAAATCTACCTCTGCCTGTAGGCCGGGCCGGAAGGGATTTTTTTTTTTTTTTTTGCCTTTTGCCTTTCCCTGATATTATATAAACAGTTAAATTATTTAAAGCCAAAAGCCAACACAAGCAAAGCATCCTGTTGCAAATAAATTCGTATTTATTTTGAACAAGCGTATGTTCATTTTAGTTCTGAGAATGAGACAGATTTTTATTATTTTTTCACGCCAGTGAATCGCAAAAGAAATAACAGTTTTGGATGTCTGCCAGTACAAGCACTTTAAAACAGACATTAATAGTGTTTTCGGACATTAAAAAGATCGCATTTCCAACCTTGACTTTAAGTCCAGTGTCAATAACGAAGAAGAGCCCAGTTGACCTACAAATTTATTCCCAAAACTGAATGGCGTAACTGGATTTCCAAGAATTTCTTTCTTATTTCTAGATTTTTGCATGATTAGTTGAAGAGCAGAATCATCTTGGAGTTAACGTTAAAAGAATTATGCTGTTAGAAAAATGTCAAATACAATGAAAAAAAGAAAGAGAAAAATTATGCTGTGTATAGTTTATGGCGAACTTGTTTAATTTAAGCACAAATTACACTACGAGAAAACTAAGGGATTTCTAACACACTTTGTTTCATCAGTCTGCCTTAATAATATATTAGAACACCAGTAACGTAATTCAAAATAAACGCTTGTTAAAAATAATTTTAAAAGTGTCGCCTAGGAAAAACCCTTCAAATGTTGCTGGTAATTGGTGCAAGAAAGAACAAATTTGTATTATTTTTATAAAATAGCTGATTCCGCAGAAGAGCTGCGAATATAGTAGTTGCGTTTTAGTTTTATTTTTTGTAGTTATTTTTCCAGATATTAGATTTTAACAGTCAAATCTAAGGGGTTTGATCATGTTTTATCGTTTCCCCAAAACAACTTAAATCAGCTATAGACAAAAATATTTTTAACAGAATTATATTTTAAGATATATGTAAGATAAAGAAGAATGAAGGGTATTTTAGAGACAAACTGTGAAAGAAAGTTTGAATTAACCTTAGTTTTACAAGCATTTTTATGAAATGGAGGAAAGCCCCCAAACGCTCAAAGGGCTGTACATTAACAATAGTGATATCAAACGTTAACAGACTGATTACTAAATACACAGCTATAAGGATCTGCATAACGATATGATGATCATGTATCATTGCATCTTGTTGAAATTTACCCTTATGCAACACGCTCCTCCTTTCTCTCTTAATCCTTCCGAAATTGGTTTCGCTGACTGGATATGCCCAGTTAGCAAAACTCTAAGATTGTTAACCTTATATACGAGCCAGTTACTGCGAGTTGTACAATTGATTAATGAGTAGTTTACAGTAAAGTTTACTTTCTTGTTGTACTACTGTCTACGCTGTGCTGCTTATAATTTTGCTGTTTTAGCCACAAAATGTTATTTAACATTTAACTGATGTGACAGAAATTCTTACATAACTAGTGTGAAGTGGTTTGTGAGACCGCTCAATCGAAAGATGAATAAAAGGCGTGATTAATTCATAGGAAGGTGTTTTTGTACTAAACTTTTAGCACACGGGTGTTACAACTAAAATTCACCTATTCAAAAGTCTCTGGTGTTAGTACTGAAGTTTCCAACGAAACAAATTTCAGTAGTGTTTGTAGTTAAACTGAAAATTACAAGTTAAACTATAAAAATTGGAAAGAGCTCCGGTCTGTGAGACCTGTAACATCAGCTAAAGGTTAACCTTTAACTGATGTTACCACCGCTGCTTTTTTCAATTTTTACTTTCTTGTATCTACAATAGAAGAAAGTATTGTAATCGAAATTTTTTTCGACTTCCGGTTTTCGACGGATTTACACGTTTTAGGGGTCAGAGATCCCCAAAAACATGTTTATAGAAAATGTCTGTCTGTCCGTGTGTCTGTCGCCATTGTATCATCAAAAAGTGTATGAAGTTATGCATAGAATTGAACCAAATTTTTATTTAAAATTTTTGGCTATGGCAAACAGGTCCTCTCCAAATTTGGAAAAAATTCGCCGGTAGGGGGTGCTGTAATAGCGATTTTTGTGAGATTTTGAATATTGTACCATCAAAAAGTGTATGAAATTATGCATAGAATTGAACCAAATTTTTATTTTAAGTTTTTGGCTATGGCAAGCAGGTCCTCCCTGAATTTGGAAAAAAATCGCCGCTAGGGGGTGCTTTAATAGCGATTTTTGTGCGATTTTGAATATTGTACCATCGAAAAGTGTATGAAGTTATGCATAGAATTGAACCAAAAAAAAATGTTTTAAGTTCTTGGCTATGGCAAGCAGGTCCTTCCTTAATTTGGAAAAAAAAATCACCGGTAGGGGGGGCTGTAATAGCAATTTTTGTGCGATTTTGAATATTGTACCATCAAAAAGTGTATGAATTTATGCATAGAATCGAACCAAATTTTTATTTTAAGTTTTTGGCTATGGCAAGCAGGTCCTCCCTGAATTTGGAAAAAAATCGCCGGTAGGGGGCGCTTTAATAGCGATTTTGAATATTGTACCATCGAAAAGTGTATGAAGTTATGCATAGAATTGAACCAAAAAAATGTTTTAAGTTCTTGGCTATGGCAAGCAGGTCCTTCCTTAATTTGGAAAAAAAATCACCGGTAGGGGGCGCTGTAATAGCAATTTTTGTGCGATTTTGAATATTGTACCATCAAAAAGTGTATGAAGTTATGCATAGAATTGAACCAAATTTTTGGCTATGGCAAGCAGGTCCTCCCTGAATTTGGAAAAAATTCGCCGGTAGGGGCGCTTTAATAGCGATTTTTGTGCGATTTTGAATATTGTACCATCGAAAAGTGTATGAAGTTATGCATAGAATTGAACCAAAAAAATGTTTTAAGTTCTTGGCTATGGCAAGCAGGTCCTTCCTTAATTTGGAAAAAAATCACCGGTAGGGGACGCTGTAATAGCGAATTTTGTGAAATTTTGAATATTGTACCATCGAAAAGTGAATGAAGTTATGCATAGAATTGAACCAAATTTCTTGTGTTTTTTTTTTTTTTTTTGGTCATGGCAAGGAGGTCCTCCCTGAATTTGGAAAAATTCCACCGGAAGGGGGCGCTATAATTGCGATGTCTGTACCATTTTCATTATTGTACCATTGAAAAGTGTATGAATTTATGCATAGTATTGAACCAAATTTTTTGTGCATGTTTCTGGCTATGGCAAGCAAGTCCTCCCTGAATTTGAAAAAAATCTGCCGGAAGGGGGGCGTTGTAATAGCGATGTTTGTGCCATTTTCTTTATTGTACCATCGAAAAGTGTATAAAATTATGCATACCCTCAGGGCCGGCCCAAGGACATTGTCGTGCCCGTGCGAGCACCCATCGGGCGCCCCCGCCCCCATACACACAAGAAAAATTGCTTGACTTATGTTCTTAATTTTTTTTTTAAATATTCGTACTTTTTATACATACTATTACTAATTATTTAAGATATTAATTTAAAGTGTTTCAAAAACAGAGAAAAGATTCTAAATTTAATCCCTTCTTTGAGTTTGTATTTGGTAAATTGCAAAATCAGGGAAATTTCAATTTTAGAGTAATTATCAGTCTTAATTACGATACAAAAGTAAAACACAAGGCCGTAGCACATGGTATTGGATGAAAATAACAACAATAAGTTAGTTAATTAAAAAAAAAAAACTTTTTTAGAAGAATACTGTTTGGAATACTACAAAATAAAGAAGCAGAACTACTAGTAAATAACAACTATGAAAGATGAAAACTGCAATCTTGTCTCGTTATTTAGTACATAAAAAGTACGAATAAATTTCATATTTAAATACTGATTTTCGTAAAGGGCTCACTTTCACTTTTCATGGTTAAAACTTTCGAAAGAATGGAAAACCCAGTTTTCACTTCAGCTAATTCCGGAAACATAAATATTCTTATTCTTTCTTTTCATTTTTTGAATGGTTCTCCATCTCTGTGATGATATTTACCAAAAAGAAAGAAAAAAAACCCCTAAAATTTATTTATTTTTTAAGTAACCTAAATTAATTAAATACTTAAAAAAAAAAAAAAAAAAACTAGGATTGATAATAAGAGTTGTATTTATAATAATAAGGAATACGATTAGCAAAAAATGCCTCCCCCCCCCCCCAAAAAAAAAAAAGGTTTCCTGGTTTTTGTTCTACCGGTGCCCACGCTAGAATTAAATAAACCACCCCAAAGAAAATTTTTAAGTATTCCGAATTTACGTTTTAGCGCCGCACTGAAATTGGATAAAGAAAGTGTCATTATAAAATCATAGGTGTAGGACATCATAAAAAAATCAATATATCAGGCACTAAAGGGAAAAAAAGTTATTTAACGATAAATGTATTAAATGAGAGATTTTTTTCAAGACGATTACCAAATAAAATTTATATACGGATAAATTATTATTATTTTTTTTTTTCAATTAGGCTCCACTTTCACAATTCTGCATTGTCAAGCTTATGTTGATTTATTCACCGAGCCCTTTGCTCCTGTTAATGGGAAATCAAGGTAAAGTAATCTTACTATCAACTTCTGTTTAGTAGATTTACAGATAATAAAGTGCATGCCATGGGCGCTGGTGGGAGGGAGGGGGGCGCACGGAAAGGCCTTTGCTCCACCCTTTTGAAAAAAATTCGTCATCGTAGATAATTTAAAAAGAAAGGGTGGGGGGGGTGAAATTTACTTTTTTTCGCTTAATTTTAAATAATAAATTACTAAGAGAAAAATTGGGTATAAGTCTGTATATATAATAAAAAGGCTTAGAACAATATTATTCCAAAGAAACCTTACCCCTAAGCAGATTTCGTTCTTCCAGGGGCCGCTGCTCTGAAACTCCCCGATTTCGAAATCCCATGTTAACCTAGGGGAAAACTTTGAAGCGCAATTACTCATTACCTAATATAATTATTAAAATAACGTTTTCACCATCAGAAAGTGGACATCAGATGCCAATGATGTGCCTTTATAAAAATTGTCTACGCAAATTTTAAGTATTTTTAAGAAAATGATAAAATTTAACCCGGGAGAACTCGCTAGTGAGAATGGCCAATTGCTTTTCTTTTACTTTACATTCATATAATATCAACTTTTTTTTGTTGGCTTAGTACTTTTATTCACAAAATAGGTAAAGTAATTGAAAAACATTTTGAAATTTTAATTAAAATGAAAAATGATTTAAATAAGAGTCTTAAAAAAGTACGACTGTGACCTCATGCAGCGAGTTCTACCGGGTTAATCAAATGGAAATTTCAAAGTTTATAGGTATTTTTTATCTACTTAAAATTTACGGAGATAATTTTTAAAAACGCACATCATCCGAATCTGACGTCTACTTTTTGATGGTGAAAACGGTATTTTAATAATTATATTAGGTAATGAGTAATCGCGCTTCAAAGTTTTCCCATAGGCTAACATGAAATTTCGCGATCGGGGAGTTTCAGTGCAGCGGAGCCTTAAGGTGCAAATTATTTCATCAAATAATGCAGAATCTCTGTAATATTGAATAGTTCCCTTTCGGTTTAGACAAATTTTGACTCAGTATCAAATACATAATCTGATTCCAAAAAAGTCTTTTTTTTTTTCATTTTAATTAAATTTCCAGCAATTTTCAATTTTAAATTAACAATATTTGCTTAATTTCAGTATTACGAAATATTTATTGTGTAATAAGCCAAAGACTATTCACAAATTCCACTAATAAATAATCCCTAATGATGAATGAAACAGTGCATCATTATAACGCAATTGTACATTTTTATGACGTTATTTTTTAATGGCTTTCCGCTCAGTGTTCCTTTCAGACCACGTTTCAGAAAACTGGGGAAATACACAAATTCAAACAATATGGCATGGGCGCCGGCTGAACGAAATCTCTGAAGTGGGAAGGTTTTTGAACAAATGTGTGCCTGTAGCAAAAATAGAAATAGGTTAATCCCTTTCCATCAACTGAGCTCCGACCGGCCCCCTCCTCTCCGTTTAAGATGATAAATATTGAATAATTAAACACTAAAAGAATTGCACTGTTGTTCGAAAATTTTCCCATGTAGGGGGGGGGGGGGCTTGCGCTGGAGAGACACAACCTTTCACGATATGTGCCTGAAAGAAACACTAGTTCCGATCAAAACCTGATTATTGCAAGGGCAAAAGAGGCAGCTGCCCAAACTCTCAACTCTAAAATATCCAGCCCCCACCCCAAACACCAAAATCGTTTTCTTAATAAGTAGAAATTGTGGCTAAAAGCATGTTATAGGGGTACCATCTGAATCTTTGCCTCACGCACCAGGGCGCCATATAGGCCCTTGTTTCGCCGCTCTGAGCTTAGGGCGTAGCAACGTCCTTCGTAATTTCAAGAACTGACAATTTTGAAATACTACAAGCATGCTTTGTAACTTTAAATATTCTACATACTATGTTTCACATTCGCATGAAAATTACTTATTTAAGCGAATCAAGCTACTTGAAAAATGTTTGGTTTGATTCATTTTTACCTATTAAATATTCAATTTACAGCAGTTTAATAAACTAATTAGTGAACGACCGAATTGTATTGTCTCGATACTGCGGTCATTTTAATAAGAATTATTTACCTATATATTTTTGGTTACATGCCCTTTTTTTTTCATTTTTCATTTTCGGCAAAATTTCTGACACTAACGCTATTGACTATTTGCAGAAGAAGATGAGCTCACACCCAGAAGACACTGCTAGAAGAAAAACTTTTTCAAAGACGCCTGTTTTTTATTTTAAAATTTCTGCCCCTTTGAGCTCCTAACGGTTTCTTTTTTCCGTTCATCTGGGGGGCAGTCTCAGATTCCCTGTGGGATAAGAGGACTCTAGAAAAATGCTCTTAAATAGCCGGAAGTGATAGAATTCACCATGACTCTGTCAAAGTCGAAATTAATTAGCATCCCGCAACGGAAGCAGATTTGAATCGGATGATTCCTGCGGTTCGTGATTCTGTTTCTTTTCTCAGTTCTTTTCTCATTCAGGTAAAGAACAGAAGCCGATGTCTGCATACGAAAATTCGGCGCCCTTGGATTCTTTTTTAAACAGAACGAAGAATCCTTTCTTGAGCTGGCCCCAGCCTAGCTATAGAAAATGTAAAAGATAAAAAAACGCAGAATATAAAATAATTTTTATCGGTGCTCTTATAGGCGCCCTTTCATCTGTTTGGCGCCCCGTGCGCTGGCACACTTCGCACACGCCTTGGGCCGGCCCTGCATACCATTGAACCAAATTTTTTGTGCATGTTTTTGGCTTTAGCCAACAGGTCCTCCTTGAATTTGGAAATATTGCGTGGTAAATGGGTTGTGTGATAGCGATTTTTGTATACTTTTCTTGATTTTTCGTAGTGTCTACTGGCGGCTCGTGCAGCGGCGGGAACTCGCTTCCTGCTAAGCCGGTTATTCGCAAACAGCTGATAACAGCAGAATAAGGAAAAACTAATAATTTTAACAAATATCATGATATATATTAACTCGTTTTTAGTCCGATTAATTGACTGAAGCAGAAATTTAAGATGAAAATCAATGTTGGTATAGTATTGAACTAATAATATTAAAGTATTAACATGTGTAACTAGTTTTTGTAAATATTAAGATGTATAAGATAGAAGAAAGTTTTGGGATTGGCACATCCAACTAGTTATAGTTTAACTTGTAACTACAAACACTACCGAAATTTTGTTTCGTTTTGAACTTTAGTACTATCACTAGAGACTTTTGAATAGGTGAATTTTAATTATAATAATCCTGTGCAAAAAGTTGAGCACAAAAACACCATCCTATGAATTAATCGTGCCTTTTATTCATCTTTCGATGGTAGACCGCTCCACAGTAGTTATGTGACAGTTTCTATCACATCAGTTAAAGGTTAATAAACATACCTAGACTTTTCAGTACATTACTGCTAATGCAGTGATAGGTTCCAAATCAGTTCAATTTAACATCAGAATTACTTATAAATGTTGTTTTCTACATGTTTTTTGTATTTATTTTGTTCAGGGTGCCCACTAAAGTCCTGTCCACTTACATTAATTTCAGAACGGCGACAGCTTTATTCATGATCCTGGTATATAGGTACAGTAAAGCGGATATGCGATACGCGATGATACCTAGCAGAAAACTGTGGGTGTGAAGTTAGCGTTTCTATCTCGAAAACGCTACGAACTACGAGAAAAAGGCAATTACAAAGTTGCAGAGCGTTCGCGATTAATTAATCAGCAATGATGTCTTACATGTAAACATAACTTTATTAGAAACGCAGAAATATGTTTATGTATACTTACAGTTTACTTTACTAAGAAAACCAAGTTATGCATGTTCAGAGTGTCCACTATCAGCAACAGTGCATCATGCATTCACCATGTGTTACGATTTTGGGCACACTGCGCGCCGTTAACTTGGATTTCTTATTAAAATAAACTGTACCTCGCTTAACATGTGCTACTTTTATTCGTAAATGTGCACTTGCCTTATAATGCCACACTTCTACATGCAGTTAGTGGAGTATTTAAGCTGGTGATTAGATTTAAAAAATTTGCTGTTCAGGGTTTTTAAAAAGGTTTTTTTTTACATGCATAACATAATTTTTTACTAAACCAAGGACGCTTTACAACTTTGTAAATGGCTTTTTTCTCGAGTCTCCTACAGTTTTTTGGATAGGGACGCATATTTACTAATTCCGCAATTTGCCGCTAAATAGCACTGTAAGTGGTCTAATCGCGTAGTGCATAAGTCCCTTTATTATGCCTGGGCAACAGAGCTGTCGCCGTTCTGAAGTTAATGGTGGTGGGTATGAATTTAGAGGGCATCCTGTATATACATATTATAGATATATATATTTTTCTACTTTCCGTACACATATATTGTAAGAAAAGTATTCCAATCGTGATAAATACCAGATTACGGAAATAGCATATTTTTATATCTTGAGATTACCTGAATCAGTTTCCTCCTTTTTAACAATGATTCCATATGAATGTATGATTGTATGTTCGTATCGTTTTACACTTTTTAACACTTTCCAAAAAAGTTGACAGGTTGGAAATTGTACGTCACCGCATATTGTACTGAATGCATATTTTACTGCACTTCAATAAGTGCATATCAATTTCATTCTGTTCGAACGGCTGTAACATCATTAAAAGCACTTGAAATAATTTTTTCCCATTGGTCGTAATGTAACGGAAAACTTTTAACTGTCCCTGTAATTAAACTATAGATCCGAATGTTTCTTGAACACACTGAAAAAATATTATAAACTTATAGTTCAAAAATACTTCCACAAAAGTCCTGGTACATTTGTAAAATTTCAATAATTTTCACCCGTTTGGATATTTTACTAAACATAATCATACTCCCACAGAATCCGAGCACATGTAAATGCATTTGTTGTTATCTCAGCAGAAGACATCCTATATAAATTTTAAAAATTACTCAAAAAGAAGTTACAGTAAAGGAAACAAAATTAATTGTTAATCTTCATGGTTAAAAAAGGGTAAATCTTATAGTAAGATAGCTGAAATAATTTCTCGAAGCCATTCCATCATAAAAAAGGTAATAGATAAAAAAAAATGTAAATAAAGCTTGAAACGGCCTTCCTAAATAATTAACAGTGAGAGATGTTAGAATAGTAGTACTCTACATTTTAGAAAATCCCCCAATGAGTGCTAGAAAAATAACAGAAGAATTGCAAAAGTATGGCAATTAAATAATACATACAGAAACTATCAATAGGATTATTAATAATGCTGTGTGTAGATCAAGATCTGCAACGAGGAAACCGTACATCTCTCCGATCAACAGAAAGAAGAGAGTAGAGTTTGCCAGAAAATCTTTATATGCATTTCTGAAACTTATAATTTTTTCACATGAGTTTATGTTTAACATTTTCAGCATAAATGGATGAATTAGACTTTGAAGAATAAAGGCTGATGCACAGAATCCCAGATATGCGACAAAAACCGCAAAGCACATTGGAGGAGTTGTAATGACTTGGGGCTGTATATCAGTTTCCGAAGTATGTAATTTAGATTTCACTGAAACTATGATGGACAGACTTGAATAGTTAAATATTTTAAATAAAATTTGGAGGACAGTGCATAAAAGTTAGACGTCTGGCAGAACTGTTACATCCTTTAAGATAATGATCCCAAGCACATTGTTCATATTGTCCGATTATGGCTGCTCTACAATGCTCCCCCTCGCACTTGCCACCCATTCACAAATTCCAGACTTAAATCCCATTAAACATTTATAGAGTATCTTACAGTAGCAAGTGAACAGTTATGATATAATAAAAAAATAGTTGAAAAGTGTTTTACTTGTAGAATGGAATGAAATTAAGAAAAATATTACAGAAAATCCGGTAAAATCAATCATAAACGGACTTAAAGCAATCCTGAAAATGAAAGGATATGCAATTAAATATTAGAAAAGGTTTTTCTTTAATAATTTTTAAAAATTTTCATGTGTACCTTGACTTTTATGGATGCATTTTGAGCTTGTATTTTTATTTTGAAACTTTCTAAAGGAAATTATTTTTGAAATTTTCTTGTATATGTAGCAAAAACTGTTATTAAGTAATTCTGCTTTGTTAATTCAATTATATTTGCACTCATCATGGTTAATTTTGCATATTTTCCGAAAAGTACGTCCTGTACCATCACTTTTGTGGAATACTGTATATATTTAAAATTTCAGACCATTCGGCTGGGTAGTTTTTGCTCTGTTACATGCGCACGGACAGAAGGACAGACAAACGGACGGACTGAACGAAGACTATAGGTGCTACGTATTTATATAATTATTAAAAACGCACCTAAAAAGAGTTTATGCATTCGGTTTGTCTGTCCGTCTGTCACGCTCTAACTCCCGTAAATATACTCGTATTTTCATGCAATTGATAAACTTTATTTAGGGCTACCAAAGCATTTTTGGTATTATAATGCAGTATGCGGGATTAATAGTTTATTTACAGGGGCACGCAAAAGATTTCCTTACATTATGGTATATGTGGGAAAAATCGTTTGTAGAGTATTTTAATGAGATTACACTATTTCAAATGCATTGAAATTGATATAAATCACTGAATTTCACTGTAAAATGAATATTATAGAATAGGGCATTCATAGCATTTGTCGTTCATTTACAGCAGTGATTCCCAACGTGGGGCGCACATTTGATTCTTTAGGGGGGCATTTTCAAATTTGTAACTCAGCCTTCGCTCACCTTTTTTTTTTTTTTTTTTAGAAAAGTTGGGTTTTAGACTAAAAATAAAAGTAAAACATGCAAAATTAAAAAATAAATCGGTATTTTTGTTGAACGTTAAAAAAGCTTAAAATCAAAATGTTAAAATGGAATCAATACCAGAATAATTATATGAGCAATTTTTTTTTTTTTTGTACTATGTTAGTATCACCTTCTCCACTTTTATTATATTTAAAAATTTCTATAACTTTTCTGGTTACTAATGTATTTTACAATTTTTCAAAATTATTTATCGAATGATCTATTTTTATCTATTCATTCTTCTGTATGTAACATAAAGAAACTTCTACACTTGAAATTACTTAAGAGTATACTTAAATCTTATTGCCTTTAGCATATTTAACATAAAAAATATTTGAAATAACTAAATGTGGTACTAAAAACTTTATAAAATTTTTAATAGCATTAAATAAGAAAATGGATAAATTGTAAATAACTATGGTTGTAGTGCAGGCCTCCTACACGGTAAATGAATGCATAACATGCACAATTTAAATTTGAAAATGTCATAATACATGGCAGTTAATTAACGATAATTAGGGAGAGAAAAAGATAAATATGTTTTGATGGGGAATAATGTCTACTTAAACTTGATAAAGGTCAGAACCTTGAAATGCTTCTTGTGTACTTTGCTATCCATAGAAAGGAAATTTGGCGTCCAAAGATTTTCCAACAACTTTCAATAAGTTACTAAAATTCAATCTAAAATGTGTCATCGTTTTCAATTTTAATACTAAATATGAGAGTCTCTTTTGTCATTTTGGGACAATAAAAATATAGGCATATGACACTTTTGTTAAACATTCAGGTAAGTTGGGAAGGCACAACAAATCTATTTTGGCATAAAAGTGAAGATTTATAGCCTTAATTCCATTCATAAAATTATACTAAAAACACATTTGTGGAAGAAAATTCAGCTCTATGATATGTTAAGAAATGTGAAATGAATAGTTATCGTTAAAACACTGTTAGACTTCCTTCAGGTGAATACAATTCGATTTTCGAATAATAAGAGATATAGGTTACAGAATATGTGTGTGTGAGGGAGGCGGGGGGGGGGGGAGATTTTGATTTTTCAGATGCTTCGGTGGGGCGTGAACAATAAAAGGTTGGGAAACATTGATTTACAGGGACACACAAAAGAAATCGGTTACAGTACTGCCTTTGAGTGATAATTGCTGGAAGTGAGTTTTAAAATTCGGTATGCGTTTTTAAATTTAACTATTTTTTTGCATGTTACGCATTGTATATAAATTCTATACCTCATGTACAGAGCTGCACAAAACAATTCACGTACCATTCTCCTTATTAGCTGAAATTGCTGAAGAGGGATTTTCTACTGAGGTATATGTAATACCCTGAAAATATATATATGGTATGTGGTATATGTAATACGCTTAACTGAACTAGATTTTGGCATGCATGTAGTTACTATATATCATATACATGGCTGCTCAAAAAATTCGGATAATTTTCCGATTGTAGATGGGAACACTGAAATTGGGTTTTCAAATGTGTTATGCGTTTCCATATGGTTGAATTAGACACAATATTTTAACTTATTAAGCGGTGCAGTTTTGTTACATTATTCTGAATGTGTTAGAAAGTGTTTCATAATCTATGCTTGACGCATGATTTTTTCTTTCTTGTTGATCTTCATTCCGTTTTTTTTCCTATAATGTCGGTATGTATGTATGTGTGTATGAGTGACCATGATTGTGGCCAAAGAATTTTACGATCGAACTCTCGTTTGTTGAATATGCTATACAAGTCTGTGAGAAATGAAATGTTCAGTATCTAAACGATTAAAAAAAAAAAAAAAAAAAGGAAGCAATTTAACAAATTAGAACGACCATTTGGAAAATGATTTTTTCAAGACTAAAATTTAAGACATAAAAAATCGCACGGAGTTGATCATACATTACGTACGCCATGAATTAAACATTAATAGTGTTATTACACGTAAAAATTCCAATCGACAAAAATCGCCTGCGACTCGTATTTGGTGTGAATTAATTATATGTATTCATTCCTGTCCTATTTATCTTTTGTTTTATTTTTAATTGGCTTATTCCATTTTTCTTTTGCACGTGAAAATCTTAGAAATTAAAATTAACTCTTTGGCAGAAATTGTTATTCATTTTCTTTCATTTTCATTAGTTATTATCCACCTGAAACTTACGTATTATCCAAGCATTTCATTGGCCGTTCGGGAAAAGGCTTTTCCATCGTCAGATTTCCAGGAAATCTGACTACCAATTTTAAACGAAATTTCATTCTTAAACTTCTAAACATCCGACAATATTACTTTTTACACCGTCGGATAGAGAAAAAATTGTACTTTTAAATGCAATTTGTTTGAAAGCTGTATCTCAATTTGTTTCTGAAAGCGATGCCGCGGACGCGCTATAGCGCGTAAATTACGCGAAAAATCGGAGACGGGACGCAAAAAAATAGCTCTTACGCGTCCCGTGGGACGCGTAATTTTGTCCAAAAATTGCGGAAAAAAGCCGATTTTCGTCAAAGGATCGCAAAAAATAGCGCAAATTTCGTCAAAATATCGCGGAAAAACACGATTTTCGTAAAAGAGCCGCGAAAAAATAGCGTATTTCGTCAAAAGATCGCGAAAAAATAGCGAATTTCGTCAAAAAATCGCGAAAAAAGCAGATTTTTGTCAAAGGATCGCGGAAAAAGGGCAAATTTCATCAAAATATCGCAGAAAAAACACGATTGTTGTACAAAGGACGCGAAAAAATAGCGTATTTCGTCAAAGAATCGCGAAAAAATAGCGAATTTCGTCACAAAAATCGCGGAAAAAAAATTTTTGTCAAAGGATCGCAAGAAAAAGCGCAAATGTCATCAAAATATCGCAGAAAAAACGCGATTTTCGTAAAAGGGCCGCGAAAAACTACCGTATTTCTTCAAAAGATCGCGAAAAAAGGGCGAATTTCGTCAAAAAATCGCGTAATAAATCCGACTTTTGTCAAAGGATCTCGAAAAAAGATCACATTTCATCAAAATATCGCGGAAAAAAGCGAATTTATTCAAAGCACCATAAAGGATGTGTAAACCAACTTATAGGTAGAACATTTATAAAATGGGATTTAATTTCTTTTTTTATGAGATTCTTAAAAATACTGCATGATTTCAGTATACTTTGATAATGTTTTCAGGGGGTGGACCAGTGACCCCCCCCCCCTCCCCTTCTTATTGCATTGAAATGTCTGCCACCTTTTGCAGATTTATGATTTAGATGTGAATTTCTCTTTCAAGGAAAATGTCTGATTCTGACGCAGATCTATGCTGACAAATAATTCAATGGGAAGTGCAATGAAAGCACCCTATTATTCAACAAAAAGTACCCCCTTTACTTAACATAAGTATTCTTTTTTTCAGCAAAAATATCTTTTTCAATAAACCTGCCTTGCCTCTTTTTTTAAAAAAAATGTGAACATTAGTGATACTTGTTAGTGGAATTTGATATCTTCTACTCTCAAATAAGCATTATTTTATAATTAAAATTGTATCTTGCATTTTTACTTTTAAAAAAGTAAAGAAAATTTCTCTTAATATTTTTTAAAAATATCTTATTTGAGTGCAAATAATACTGGTTTTAATTCATTATTTAATTATTATTAAAACAATAATTAATGCATTTATTTTATCTTTTCCAAATAAACAAGTTTCATTTATTCCTTTAAAATACGAATTATTATAGATGGGGACCCGCTTTTGTAAAAAAGGGACCCAGCTTTTTGGAAATCCTGGGTCCTGGGGACCCAGGATTTTTCAAGTACAGCGACAGTTATAATTTTTTTTTTGTAGTTTTTATTACTTTTTTGTCATAGTGGCAACAGAAGGTATCAACCTCTGTTGAAAGTAAAGCGAAATACAGATTACTGTATAGACCAATCAGAAAACGAATAAAATGCGGATTAAACCAATAAAAAGCTTCAGATATGCTTTTGATTTCCAACCCTCACGAGAACAATAACCATTTTTAGGTGCGTTCGTAATTATATAAATACGTAGCACCTATAGTCGTCGTTCAGTCCGTCTGTCTGTCTGTCCGTCCGTCCGCATATAACAGAGCAAAAACTACCCGACCGAATGATCTGAAATTTTTAATATATAATTGCTGTAAAATTTTGTCGAGCCATTTCCAATTTTATGAAAATCGGATGTATAGTTTAATTACAGGGACAGTCAAAAGTTTTTCTTTACATTACGGCCAATGGGAAAAATTATTGAAAGTGAATTTTAATGATGTTACAGACTTCCGAATGGTCTGAAATTTTTAATATATAATTGCTGCAAAATTTTGTCGAGCCATTTCCAATTTTATGAAAATCGGATGTATAGTTTAATTACAGGGACACCCAAAAGTTTTCCGTTACATTACGGCCAATGGGAAAAAATTATAGCAAATGCATTTTAATGATTTTACAGCCTTCCGAATGGTCTGAAATTTTAAATATATAATTGCTGCAAAATTTTGTCAAGCCATTTCAAATTTTATGAAAATCGGATGTATAGTTTAATTACAGGGACAGTCAAAAGTTTTCCGTTACATTACGGGGAATGGGGAAAAAATTATTGTAGTGCATTTTGATGATGTTAAAGACTATGCACTTATGAAGCGCAAAAAAATATACATTCAGTACAATATGGGGTGCAAAAAATAATTATAAAACTAGTTATAGTACGAACGCACCTCATTTGCCACGTTTGACGAGCAATTTCTAACTTGTTCCAAAAGGTTAAAAAAAAAAAAACTCCGGTTAAGTATTTTTAAAAATTATTTAATTAAATATGTGTTTATTTTCACTTTCATTTTATTTTGACTCACAGTCATATTTTACTAAAAAGTGGCTGATTTTAGTAAAACGCTCTTTTTTAAGTAAAGAAAAGAAATGAGATCTAATTTTATTAATCTGATAAAAACATAGCGAAATTTTAAGTATTGCACGTTGCTCAGGCACAGTGGTGAACTATCTGTATTTAAAAGGGGTCTCAGGACTCTTAAAATTGGAAAAAAAAGACCATTTTCAATATTTAATATCTTAAAATGTATAGGGTTTTAAAACACAATTTTTATTGGAATGAAAGATACAAGTATGGTCTTTTACTTCATGTATTTAAAACATTGCAAGATGCAGAATAAACACTTATAGGGAGCTCCAAACTGTCAGACATTTGACGAGCAGAAAATTGGTATAACAGATTAGGCGCAGGATTACAAAATAAATATTGCAACTGGAATGAAAATTTTAGTGCTATTTATACTTCATATTGTAATAATTACCCTGAACCTTTGCGATTCTGCGGGCACTAGATTGGATCTCTTCCCAACCTCCTTCCTTCACCAGGCTGTACAGTGATAGTCTTTCAGGCTTACAGTCAATCTTCGCGCACAGAACTAAGAACCCTTTAGTCCTTGACATAAAAATTAAGTTACTCTCTCTCATACACAAAGTCGCCCTGGGTCACGTGTCGGCCCACATTGGCATTGAGGGCAATGAGCGGGCTGACAGGTTGGCTAAAGAAGCAACGGCTAGAACATCAATAGATTTTACCCTTCCCCTCCCCCCCTCACACATTCGCAGAAGGTTGAATCAAAAAATCATCTCAGAGTGGCAAATTTATTGGGATGCGTCTACCAAAGGTAGATACACATACGATCTCATACGTATAGTGTGAAGAGAAATGTACTTTCTCTCTCCAGCAACTACAGCATTCCTCTCTGGCCATGGACCATTCAAAGAATACTTGAAACGTTTCTATCGGGCAGCCACCCCCTTCTGCGAGTGTGGCGAGGTCGGCTCTCCAGAACATAGCTACTATCACTGCACACTTACCCAAGCCTGGCATATTAAACGCCCCCGCATCCTTCCCAAAAATTGGCTTTCCAATATTCTAACAAGACCCCTTCTTATAGGCAAATTAAATAGAATTTATAAATTTCAAATGGAACTAACAAACCTCACCTCATAGACCTGCATGGTGCTGCAACTTACCCACAACCTTGTGGCTACTCCTCCACAATTAACTGGACTTTTTGTGTGATCCAGCACACTCCACGCTCACCCATTCTGCTCACCCGCCCCTTGTCGCGAGGGAGCAGCCTGTGCTCCGGCGGGAGGAGCTTGTATTGTACATATTATTATTATTCTTTTTTTTTTTTTTTTTTGTTAACGAATCCCCGCGTGTCGGGGAGCACTCCGGGTGGGGCAAATAGAGTCTACATCGGACCCTTGAGGTCTGGTGATTCTGTCCCACTTAGGCAATAAATAAATAAATAAATAAATTTGTATTTAAAGCATTTTTATATTTTTAATGCGAAGTTGTATTTAGCTGATACACAATTGTGAAAATTTCGTCACCTAAAAAAAAATTTTTTTGAACAATAAAAAGGAAATTTTATGTTGAGTTTAATTAGACTAACATGAGACATATTTTTGAAAATTTCATGAATATGCAGAAGTTTTTGAGATATCTTGCTCGGTATGCCCAAAAACGTCATTTGGAGAAAAATGACTTCAAAGTTTAGGAAACGCCGCTTCAGCTATTGGTTGGTTGATTTTTGACGGTCAATTATCTGATCTAGGGATATATGCCCCTTCAGCTATTGAGCGGATGCAATTCTGGAAGCCATAACTTCTGTTCTAATGGGAATTTCAAGGAAATAATTATATAAAAATGTTCAGAAAAGATATGATTTTAAGATCTAAAAAATTTATTTCGAAAATTTTGAAGTTTTAAGAGCCCTTAAAACAACTTAAAAATCTCATTATCATGAATACGTAAACTCAATTTCAATATTTATTTTAATTAGGGGCTGTGCATATATAACGTTATCAACTTTCTGGTAATTTTGGACCCCCTCCCCCCCTTACGATATCATACGTTATCATCCCTTGAACTCCCCCCCCCCCCCGGTAATGATATCGTTATCAATGTATAAAAATTCTTTAGATTTTTGGAATTTCTTTTCTTATGTTTGGAGTGATATACAAATATGGTTACAATTATTTTTCACATACTTTATTGATTCAAAGAGAAGTCAATAAAATATCATTTTATATATGAAATAACAGTATCTCAAATAACACTTAAAAGAAACAGTTATTGTTTAAACGTATTTAATCAAAGCTTTTTGTTACATAATGCATTCAACAGTAATAATGTCTTTTTGCCCCTCACGGGGTGGGGCAGACAGAACTTCTTATCAACAAAACAGGTGGACAACATTCTCTTTTATTTACTTCTTAAACACAAGTATCATTTCAAACATACTTCGCATATGGTTTGTCGAACAGCAGATTGTATATGCATACACGTATGACAGAAGAATAGGAAAGCCAAACATTGGGGTATTCCATTATTTGGAATTGAATAATTTTGTAATCATTTAATGATTTTAATAATAACTTTGTATTTTCATAAAAATAGATAACATACTAAGAAAGATAGCATACTATTTTTATGTAAAGAACAAGTTACAAATAAGAAGAGAAAATTTTGGTTGGATCCAAAATGATAACGATATCAAAAGACAAACTCCCCCTCCCCCTAGAGATATCTTACGATATCAGGTGCCAAAACCCCCCTCTCCCCTAAAATGATAACGTTATATATGCATAGCCCCTTACCAAGTTTTAATTTCTACACGGGTGGAATGAAAATTCACTGAAAATTGCGCCTTAATTTTAGAAAAAAAATTTGAGCTTTATGGATGAAAGTGGCGTTTTCTTTAGAATATGGGGTCATTTTTATAAGTGGAAATATTTTAACTTTGTAAAATTAATGTTTAAGTTTTAATTTATTATTATACAATGGAACTTCCCTTTAACGAAGTTTTCTACTTAACGAAATTTTCTACTTAACGAAATTTCCTCCAGAACCTTTACTCTGAACACCATTAACACGTAAATTAATCTCCATATTACGGAAAACATATTTTATAAAACGAAGTTTATTCCACTTATCACAACCGAAGCGCTTAAGACAATTCACTATTCTACTGACATGACATATTGTAAAGTGAAATAAAATTTAGTGAAGAAAATACATCAAGCGATGAAGGTGATAATGAAGAAGAAATTGAAAGACCTTCAAAAGAAGGAATGCTAAAACAGGGTTCCTACACAATTCTGGTAAAAAAATTCCCTGACTTTTCCAGGTTTTTTCCTGACTTTATTCAAAAATTTCCCTGACTTTTCTCAGTAAAAATTCGGCTTATATATTGTTGTAAAACACTCCACAATGGATTTTAATTTAGATAAATGCTAGAAAAACGTATGTGCTGTATGAATTTCCGATGTTTTAATTATTTTTTATATTGTTATATAGTTTGCATAAATTTTATATAAATATTTTAGATTGAATGAATAATTAATTCAAAATTTCTTCATTTACGACGATTATAGAAATTCTAATGGAAGTAGTATATAAAAAATTCCCTGACTTTTCCCTGACCTTTTCAAATATTTAAAAAATTCCCTGACATTTCCCTGACTTTTTGCCTAAATTTTCAAATTCCCTGACTTTTCCCTGTTTTCCAGGTTTTCCCTGACCCGTAGGAACCCTGTAAAAGCCCTTAGATACAATAAGAATGGGAATCCAATTTTACGAAAATGTTACAGATGAATTGTTCGGATACTTACAAAAGTGCGAACATTTTTATGAACAGTGTATTTTTTATAAGAAACCTGTACAAAGTAATATTACAGACTTTTTTTTATGTTAAGGCTTTGGTATACTGAGAAAAAAGAGAAAAGGTAAACTATGCTTCAGTTTTTGTTTACCCCTCTTTATTGCGTGTTATTTTAGATATTATTCTAGTTAAATTTTTCTCAAATATCTACATTGTATAAAAAATAATTACTGCTCGAATAAAAACACATTTTTCCAATATTTCCATTTCATGTGTATTTTTCATTTTATGAATGCGTATTTTATTAAACACAATGAATTTAAGTTGATTTCTATTTAACGAATTTCCTTTATAACAAAGTGTTTAAGTGTAACGATGAGACTTCGTTAAATGGAAGTTTCACTGCATTACTATCTATATTATAAAGGAAAAACATATCTGTGCGTAACGCATACGCCATTTTGCGAATGGCAACACTTTGAAATTTGAAATAAAATTTTGGTTTTGCAATTTTCTCTACTGCAAATTTTTGAACTTCTAAACATCGCATATTTTTAATTTTTACACCGTCGTATAAGGAAAAAAATGCTCTTTTAAATGCAATTTGTTTGAAAGTTGTATCTCAATTTATTTTTGAGATATTAATTTTTTTGTAGTTTCTAATACCATTTTTCTTATTGTGGCAACGAAAGTGCCCCATTTCTATTGAAAGTCATTGAAAGCAAACGGAAAATAGTCGAAAACAGGATATATTGTATCTTTTTGTTGCCATTTTCTCATAAAAGATGCAAAAAAAGTTAAAATTAAAATAAGGGCTATGTCAAGAATGTTGTCTGTTATTCCGTGATAATGACGTCATATGCATACTTTTCTATAGACGAAGTTTAAGATTAGATTGTAAGAAAGGATTGCTTTAGCGTATGCAAATGACGTCATTTTATAAAAGAGCGTGTATTTTAATTCTTAAACCTGAATTATGTTTTGTAGAAGTGCGTCATTTTCACAGCCCAGCTGCTTTGAAATTCTTCACAGGTGAAAATACTTCACTTTTGAAAATAATATAATCGAAATCGCATACTGATAAACACACGCATTTTTTACAAAAATTTAGAGTGTCTTTTTAGAAGAGAGTTGACATGCAAATAATAGCGATTTATATTACAGAAATTGACGATTCTCGCCTGGATGGATTTGCTTCGCCAAGTTAGACAAGCAAACAAATAATTAGTGGTTTAAAATAATATCATGTTCCTGAAGTTTTTGTCCAAAATTCTATCGAATAATAAAATTTTAATGCTATTCTTTAGGACATTCTACTATAATTTTATCAAAATAACATAATTTGCTTAATTTAATTTTTCCTAATTTTATATAAACTATATATTTAAAACACAAGTGTGGTTTTTAGTCATCTGCCTTGATTTTTCTGCTGAACCAATTTTAATAATATTTTTTTATACTGAAAGCTCTTCATTTGTAGATGTGATCGCACTATCGGTTTTTTTTTTAAATATCCCCACTTTTATATTTTAATTTTTAAAGCATTTTATGAAATTTCTTCAAAATGGTGAAAATTAGATAGCTTTCATTATTGCAGACAAGAGAGAAATAATGAGGTATTTTTATCTTTATTCGTGCTATTTTCTGATAAAAATTCAAAATTGTTGATAAAAATTGTTGTAGAGGGTTTAGTGTCGCAAAATCCCATTAGTAGCAGAATATTGTATTAGGGGCATAATAACGGGAAATGACATACTGCTTTTGAAAACATGCATTTTCCTCATAAATTTTCTATATTGTTTTTCCTTCTGATTTGTACTGATACTAAGTTTCAGGCACTAGGCAAAATGCTTATTTAAGTGAAAATGAAATTATATTTAAAAAAAAAATGATCATTTTCTTAGATAAAACTAAACATTTTAACACAAATGCGTCTAAAAAACATAAATTACGGAAATTTTTACTCTCCGGAATCGAGATTAGAATCTCAAGTAAAGGTTGCGTCTGTTCACATAAAAGAATTGTGATTTTAAGTTTTGAGTTAAAATGATTTTTAAATGATCAAACAAAATACATTTAAAAAAAATTATGAATATGGATATGAGAAGAGCGTATGCAAATTTTGAGAAGGTGAAAATTGCTGTTTTTCATTCCGGAATACCAAGTATAAGAGCAATTGATAACCACATCCTAATAACTGATCTTTATTATATTTTACTGATTAAGTATATATATTATAAAGAACAAACGTATCTGTGCGTAACGCTGACGTCATTTTGCGAATGGCAACACTTCACGATCAAATTTCGGTCTTGAAATTTTCTTTACTGCAATTTTTTAATCTTCTGACCGTCGTACTTTTCCAATTTTCGTGGCATAGGGAAAAAATTTACTTTAAAATGCAATTTGTTTAAAAGCAGTATCTTTGACCGATGTATTATATTTTCTAAAATAATTTTTAAGCATGATTTTTTTAAAGTTTATCTTATCACGTGCCGGTTTCAATACATAATAATAATAAACATTTTGCACAAAAAGCAACAAACATTTTTCAGCATTTGTTTCTGACTATTTTTGCATAACGAAATTAATACTTTCTTTATAAAAAAATAAAAGAATAATATTGTAAAAACACAAATCTAACATATTTGTAATCGCACAATTTAAATTTTTAGATCACCAAATAGAATGTTTTTTTTCAAATGGAATTTATTTGCAAAGTTCATCTCAGTTTACTTATTGTCTATGGTTTTAAAAACAATTTTAAAGCATGAAATATTTTTTAATTTATCTATATCGCGCGGAGCTCGATTACGAAAGATTAATCCATTTGCCCTTAAAACAAAATAAAGAGTTCATCATCTTTCTTACGGCTAATATCCATTAAAAAAAACTTTCCTATGAATAAATAAATAAAATAATATAAATAAAACACAAATTAAATAGACATGTATAAGCTCTGACACTATCAGAATATAAAAGGATGCCATAAGTAGCAAAATCTGGGTCAAATAACTCTTAGCATGCGGCTAATAAGAAAATATCGCTTTTGATAAATTTCAAAAATTTATTTGATTGTATAATTCGTATTTTCCATATGAAAAATGCTTTTTTAATGTAAGTGGGTAGTCTAAAAAATTTATTGCATATAAAAAAATTATTAGTTTTCAATTAAAAAAAATATTTTCCCCTATATTCTTTAACCCGGGAAGCCCGGGTACGATCCCCTAGTTTATTTAAACGTACGGTATTCTGTGAAGTGTTCGGAAAGTCGAGTAAAATCATTTCATTTTTCTTTCTTTTTTTACAACTAGGGGGCTCGGCCCCCTACGAGCTACGCTCGCCAACACCCGTCCAGACACCGCAGACTCTAAATGCACGCTAATGTGATCGGCTTTAAAAAGATTTTGAAAGATTGAATTATAATTAAAAAAACAGCGGCGATATCCCTATAAACGGATTTCTATTCATTTCTCTTTGATTGGGGAAATTTTAACGCCAAATCCGCTGCGGTACTACTTGATTATCCCGTCGACTAATTTCGCCAAATTATATAAATCGCCAAACCACTCGCCAAATTATACAAATTGACATAATTTTTATTTTAAATAACGAAAGAACAAATAAATTAGTACAACATTAATAAAAATACAAATAAAACGTCGAAATAAAAATAACTTGATGACGTAGACACGTGTAATAACATTTCAAAATAAGCTAATATAAAAGGAATTAAGTAAACAGAATCTTTGTCTCCCGGTATTTTTTAACAAAGCGAAAAGAAAGTTCTTTTAAATGAGACATTTTAAATTAATCGTTTTTAATCTGACGTAA
Organism: Maratus speciosus; assembly: GCA_963932465.1. NCBI lineage: Eukaryota > Metazoa > Arthropoda > Arachnida > Araneae > Salticidae > Maratus > Maratus speciosus. The sequence goes on from OZ010791.1 coordinate 334,548,982, forward strand.
TTTTGACCAAACTATTCTTTCTCTTTTTAATATTCACGTTAAAATACTTGTGTTAGAAATAAAATATTATTTGCGCTTTCCTAAGAAAAATAGTTGAAAAGTATCCTCTCAAAATATCAAATAAATGTCTAGCGCAATTTGTAAATTTAAACCGTTTTGCAATATTATTTTGTGTTCATTTTATGTAATAACTGTAATGTGACGTAAATATGACGTAATTTCTCCTATTTAAGGCTTCTAACGCATGTTAATAAATTTATTATTTTACAAATTCCTTTCTCTCTTAAAATTCACGTGTAATTATAGTTTTTATGACGTAATTTTTAATAAGTTCCTGCTTTTTGTACATAATTATTTAATTCTAATTCCAAATGTTTTTTTCTGTTTATAATAGTCACGTGTAAATAAATTTTTAATTTATTACGCGTATAAATATATATATTTTTTTAAGCAAACATTATTGTTTCGGCTATTTATACAGTTGGCAACAGTTTAAATTGATATCACTTTCTAAAATCTGTAAAAAAATCTCTCGAAATGCTGAAAATTTGAATTTAAAATAGATATAAAACCTCGAAAAATGAGTCAAATTAAAAAAGTAAATCAATTCTGCACACCGGGAAATTATAACGTATAAAATGAACTAAAAATTATTAAATTCCGATGTATAGTTTTTGCTACTATAAAACTTTTTTAGTGGAACGATTTTGTCCAACTTTAGCATTAAATATCTCTTAAAATAATTCTTCGATTTGAAAACTGTCTGCATCAGCGTGTTTATCAAACATTTCTGTATAACACTACCGATTTTCATATTTTTGTATGCAGTATTTTTCTCAATATTAACGAAGAAAGACTTCCGGTCACAAAAAATTCAAAACCGGCGGCGGCGGCGGCGGTGACAGCGGTAGTTACTTTTTTTTAGAATAGAGAGATGTATATGTACTTTTATTTCATTATTTATTACGATCCTCGAGTTGGATGTTTCCAATTTCACAGCGTTATAAAATACTGAGAACGAAGTGAAGAATGAGATTGTTGATTTAGGTTGGAAAGACCTCCGGCAAATCAATCAGGATTCAATCAACGGAATATCCAAATCAGATTTTATGATAATCCATAAGAAGTGTTTATTAATCATGAATGGGTTATTACTTGAAATTTACCCTTCTAGTACTCTAAGATTTTTCTTTTGGAGACACGGAAAATGACTTATATCTGACAGGGGCGTAGCAATTCAAAAACTATGGCAAGTGTTCAAGTAGTCATTAAACGAAAATTGAACAATTGCGATTATCAATAATTAATAAAATATTTATCAGAATAATTAATCAAACCAATTATTAATACGATTATCACAAAATCAATATTTTAATCAGTTTAGCTAGACTATTTAAAATATTGAATACTAGAGGATTAAGATTATGAATTAATGAGACAACGGCAAGGGTGATGGGGTTGAGTGGGGCAGATCGAACTCTCATATAATAAAAAGATTTCGCAGAAAATAAACAATTACGGAAAATAAACACAGTTTTAGAATATCAGTACATATAATCAATTTCTCGTAAAAATTGATAAAATTTAAATTTCATGGAACTTCTTGAAATCTTACTTGCAGTGATACTAATATGTAAAGAAATAAAGCTGCTGCTTGAAAGTTTCAAAATATTAAATAAAAGTAATTTAAATTAAAATGAGACTTGCATAGTTGGTGTCAAGATACTTGATCTGCAGATTTACTAGTTAGAAATCTAATTAACGTTCATTGATATCTTTATGTACATTTTTTTTTCAGAGATGAAATATCAAACATCGCAGACATTGGAACAACTCAATGCAATAATAGTCTTTGGAACAACATAGAAACTATGGGGGTAAAGGGCGGAGGTAGATGTTAACTATATTATTAGAATGCAAGGTGTCTTAAAATACTACAGAAACAGATAAGTTATAGACTTTTTAAAAATTCCAGTTAATTTACATTCCATACACTGTTGATAATTTTAGTATAAGGTAAATTAAAAATATGGTTGTGCTCCCATGAATGCCTTGCCACGTTCTATTTATCGCTTAGTTTGATTGGTGTAGATAATTCACAATTATTACAAGGAATAATATAAACTCCAGATTTATGTGTTAATGGGACCAAATATTTAGTAGAAGGAAAAGTAAATTTATTTATAGGGTTTAAAAATGACATGCAAGTTGAAACGGTTTAAAACTTTTACTATTTTATACATTTAAAGTGTGTAAAATGGGAGAGTAATTTTTTATATGGAAATACATTGTTTTTTACACTTTCAGGTCTGACCTATTTTTACTGTACTGTCCAACTGTGGTCTGAGGTCTTTTCAAGCTTTCATGATATAAAAACTTCTTAGAATTATTATATTCCAATGAAATTTTTTTAGTAGAATCTTCTTACTTTCCTATTTCATTATACATAAACATCTTAATTTCAAACTGATTACGTATTTAAAAGAAATAATGAAAAAGGCTCGTTTTAACAATAAAAAATAGTTCCACATAAGGAGATGTAATTTTTTTTACAGAAATAAAATCTTATCTGGATTATTCTTGAATACATAAAAACGTTATTGCCAAATAAATAAATAAATAAATAAATAAATAAATTCAAAACACGGCTTAGCACAAAGTGGTAAACCACACAGTTCACTGCAAGTTCGAGTTTCTTTCCTTATATTTTTGACAATTTCAGTTTTTCTATTTTTTTTTTTTTTTTTTTTTTTTTTTCAGTTACTAAATCGTCTTTAGCGTACGATCGAGGAACACATATTTTCGTTAATATTGTTGCTAAGAAGGTTTAAAGTTGGGCCCGTTCAAAGTAAAATCGGTCACCGAGCATAGCTTGCACTTAGATCGGAAAGTGTTAAGGGGGCTGGTCACTCAGCTTCCGATTACCCCTCACTAATGTAATGCCTATGGGCATTTGATCCATTCGTATATTTAAAATATCTCCTCAGGAAATTGATATTTTTCACTTCTATCTTTTGTGTACACTTCCTAAAAGATGTCTCTTTTTTTTCCTAGTTCTCAAAATATTTCTAAAGTACAGACTCAATTTTATATGACGTGTTAAAATCTTATTCACAGTTCGCCCACTTTTAACATATAAAATATTAAATTCAGCATAGATTTTAGAAATATTTTGAAAACTAAGAAAAAAAGAGACATCCTTTAAGAAGAGTACACAGAAAAAAAATGTTAAAAATATGAATTTCCCGAGAAGATATTTTAAATATACGAATGCATCAAAAGTCCATAGACTTAACATTATGGGGGAGAATTCCGAAGCTAAGTGACCAGTGGGTACAAGTGCAGAATTTACAAAAGGCTTCACAGCTTGTCAATAACAGATGGATTTAAGACTCTAATGCAACGGATATCAAATAATAATTTAATTCGTTAGAAACGGAATCAGCATCAGAACAAATAATAAGATACGTGTAAAATGCTGCCATTTTTTGTTTAGCAGGGTGATTTGACAAGGCGTGTCGAGGACACAGCAAAGCTTTTTCTAGATATGGACTTTTTAAAATGGAAACAACATCGGAATTGGTAACTAGGCGGCAAGAAAGGAACGCTTATTGTCACGTTAGGTTTCAGTCGAAAATTGAATATGAGGATCAATAGAATTTGCGATTTTTCAAACTTAGTACAATCTTGTACAAGCTCTAATAACATCATTTTAATATGGGAAAGTTTTTTTTTTGTTTATGTCGAATAGAAAAAAATATGTGAAAATGTACAATTTTCTGGTTTCGAAAGTTACTACGTACTCTCAATATATTTAATTATCTTTCATTTTTATCTTCGAATGATAAAGTTAGGAAATTAAAAAAATTCCTATATTGGAGAATTTGATAAAATAAAGTTCATGAAAAAGTTCGTGATTCTAAATAAATTAAATCGTCAATCAAAATTTCGCTTTATGTTATACAGAGGTACCATAAAATACAATAAAACAGAGGTACAAATGTAATAGTAATTTTTTTTGTTTAAACCTATTAATTGCGGGAAATGCACAATAAAAAAACTACTCGTAATTGTTTATGCAAACAAATGATTATCTGACATTCCAATGTCAATGTTAATGTCAATCATTCACTGTCAGTCAGATATTACGCATTTCGAAGCGATAATTCTTGACGATATCATTCTTATCACCTGTATGTTATCTAAAGGTATAAACAAAGGTGATTTGAATGAAAAAAAAAAAGAAACCAAATTCTTTCACGTAATATGATAAACTATACTATTTTAGAGATTATGGTTCTATTATAGGAATATGCAGGATGTTCTCCGGATAAATATCTACAAATAAAGAATTTAAATATCTCGGAAAACAAAAATGAGCCAATTTTGGTTTATTGAAAGAAAAACTAAAAATATCAACAATAAACGGCAGAAAGCAACCTTTTTGAGTACATTCACACCGTGTTTGTTTACATGCAAGCGTAACTAGAAAACAGAAAGCATACAGCAACCTTATTAGAGTTCATGTGAATCGTGTTTGTTTATATCAGTAAGTAGAGGTGCCGACTTTTTACATTTTCAGGAAGGGGAGTGGGGGGGGGGGCAGCCGATCATGGAGATTGCAGAAGTTAATCGAAGAGATGAAGCGACAGACCTCCCATTATCGATTTGACATTTTCAGGAGGGGGGAGGGCAATGCCTATTCTGAAAATTTCCAGAGGGCATGTGCCCCTTTATCCGTCCCCTGTAGTCGGCGTCTAAAATAAGCAAAAATAAATGACAGAAATTAATGTTATTAGAGTGTATGCAACCTGTACTTGCTTAGAAATGAGCAAAATGATGCTGTATACAATGCGTCAAAAGTCAGAGGATTGAACTTGAATTTTGCTAAGTCGAAGTCTTATATCTAGAAAACAATTATGATAGTTCCCTATATATATACCTAATACAAGATCGGCAAAATTTACCTCCGGAATCTCAATAGAAAGTCTGCAAAAAATATAAGAAATTATCGAGTTTTTACCGGCAAATCGATTCGTGTGCTACGTGATTTGGCGAAGAAGAATGAGGCTCGACAAATTCACTTGATTGGATTTGCAATTGTTAATGTAT